>JANEYF010002500.1:455000-1010737 GCA_029963845.1 Rhamnusium bicolor
CCCCTTTTTCCCCCCCCCCCCCCCCCCCCCCCCAACCCCCCCCCCCCCCCCCCCCCCCTTGCCCCCCTTTTTGCCCTTCCCCCCCCCCCCCCTGCTTTTTTTTTTTTTTTTTCTTTTTTTTTGCCCGCTTTTTTGCCCCCCCCCCCCCCCCTTTCCCCCCCCCCCCCCCCCCCCCCCCCCCCCCCCCCCCCCCCCCCCCCCCCCCCCCCCCCCCCCCCCTTTTTTTGTTTTTTTTTTTTTTTTTTTTTCCCCTCTCCCCCCCCCCCCCCCCCCCCCCCCCCCCCCCCCCCCCCCCCCCCCCCCCCCCCCCCCCCCCCCCCCCCCCCTCTTTGCTTTTCCCCCCCCCCCCCCCCCCCCCCCCCCCCCCCCCCCCCCCCCCCCCCCCCCCCCCCCCCCCGCCGCCCCCCCCCCCCCCCCCCCCCTTTTTTTTTTCCCCCCCCCCCCCCCCCCCCCCCCCCCCCCCCCCCCCCCCTTTTTTTGCCCCCCCCTTCCCCTCCCCCCTCCCCCCCCCCCCCCTCCCCCCCCGCCTTTTTCTCTTTCCGGCCCCCCCTTGGGGGGGCCGCCGGTGGGTGGGGGGGGTTGTTTTGGCCCCCCCCCCCCCTGCGCCCCCCCCGGTTTTTTCCCCCCCTCCCCCCCCCCCCCCCCCCTTTGCCCCCCCCCCTTTTTTTTTCCCCCCCCCCCATAACGTATATCTTTTTAAACAATTATATGTTATACTTAATAAGTGTCTGTAAAAGTTATAAAATGATAGTAGCAAACAAATTTCTAGCGTTAAGAATACCTAATTTGTTTTAGAATATCCTGTACTGAAATTAATATACTGGGTGTCAACAGAATTATTAGACAAGCCATAGTTTCCAATTTTCAAGATGTAAGTCTTAAACTTGGCGGGTAATATATACTAAAAACGGGCAATTTTTCATTATTTGGAAATTTTAAATGGAAGACCCTGTGCATTCTTTTTTTTAAATTCCGGAGACGATTTTAAGTACCATTGCATAGTTTAAAAAAAAAAATTTGAGACTACTTGATTTTAGGGATTATTTTTATTTTTTTGCATCTAGAGTACAAGTGAATTTACTCAAATCAATCAATTGGACCAAAACAATAACAGAAAAATGTAAATTTTTCGAATTGGTTTAATAGCTACGACCAACCAAAATTTCCGAATTCACTAATTTGTAGTAGGGAACTTGCCTATAATTTTAAAAATAAAAATAATACTAAAAAACATAGCGTACCGTTGTAATAAAACGTGTACTTCACAAAAAAATAAGATTTCTAATTCCACGCGATCAGTATGAAGGATCTAAACAGCGATAAAATTGAAGTGGCCCGAAACGAGCTACTATTAACTGTGACGTCACACCATACAATATTCGTAGTCGTCGCGCCGGGAAGCAATACAATCAGATGTTTACCAATTCCAATTCCAATTTAAAATCTTTATTCACAATTAAGTAAACTATTTACAACTTGTATGGGGTACAGAGTAAGATTTATATTAATATATACAGAAAATAGAAAACTAAAAATCAATTCATTCATAAAATACTTAAAAATAATAATACAAACAAATTGACAAAGTATGACATTCTATAAAAACATATGTACAATATGGTGTTATTAGACTGTGGTTGATTTGTTAGTGACTGTTCTTATATAAATATATAATTGTGATTTATAGTACCGCTTATTGTAGTTGTACAGATATTTTAAAATGACTGATCAAGGTTTTTTCAAAGGGCCAATCTGATAATTTGCCTAAAGTGGATATGTTTATGGTGGCATCTTTTATACAAAATCGTGAAAGTTTTTCCCTTGGAGTGGTCCGCGGGGTCAAGGCAGAGAAATATGTATTTTTTTAGCTTTTAGTAATAATTTATAAACATAAAATATAGACTTAGTCTTATGTTTGAAAGAATTTAGGGTAATTCTTTACAACAGCCACTTCTATATTTTTCGTGTTTTTTTTGTACACACGCGTAAAGTGTCTCTATAGAAGACATTTGCTGCAAAGGAAATGTTGCGCAAATGTATAATTACCTACCGTAGGTATTTTCGTACTATGTTTTGGGGCAAGGGAAATAAGTGATTGTGTCGTGTTATCATTCACATAATAGATAAATGTAAGATTTGAATAGAATAAATTAAAGGACAAGGAAAGGTATTTGCAATATACTATATATACTATAAATTTTACTCTTCGCAGACAGTAGTGTTATTGAACTTTTATATAGGTAATTGTTGCACATTCTGTAGGATACTCTTCGCAGTTTTTTGAAAAGAATCTTGTGTTTGTCTTATAAACTTCATTCTTGCAATACCTAATGTATTGACTACATATTTAATTTTCTCTCCCGATGGTGCCGACTGTATTGGCGAAACGCGTGGCAGTATATTTTATAGTATAAACTAAGATTCATTCTTACAATACCTAATATATTGATCACATATTTAATTTTCAATTTTTTTTTCATCTCTCGATGATGCCGCTGCGCAGGCGAAATTTGTGGTAGTATATTTTACAGCATTTTGGTATCTATAGAAAATTACTTCAATTTTAGTAGCACATTGCAACCCTCTGTAGATTCATATTTTTAAATAAAATGTCCTATAACTTTTTTTATTTACTATTTGATTTTTTCAAAAACAATGGATTTCTTCCTCTATCTAACACTAACTTATAGCCCAAATTTCAATTCGATCGGACTTTTCTTTCTTTAGTTATCGTGCTTACAAGAAACGTGACGGACGGACAGATGAACAGACGGACATTTTGAAAATTGTTCAGAATTCGATGACGAACGAAATGATTTTTTCTCTGCGAGCGATATTAACGATTTTAGAAATGGCCCGATCAAATGCAATATACTCTTCGTAATCGTATTTGCGAAGAGTATAATAATAAATAGCTATTTACTTTCGCACCAGGAAATTACCTTTACTTAGTATCACTAAATTACATTCTATCTACTAATCTTATTTTCTAACATTGTATACACATTCATTCTTTAATCCTACCCTAATTAAAATTCAATAATTCGGAATTCGGAATATTTTATTGCCCGCCTGCGAAAAACTAGTAGATAGACATATAATATTTAATAATGTACTTACATTAAAATGATCTTCACACACATGTAGAGAACTGTAATATTTAAAATAAGGAGTTTTTGTTTCCATTTTAAGTATACACTTAAAATTTATCTGAAATCAAGCGGTCGAGTGCTGGGATCTCCGTCGTCGCTTGTAAATTGTATGGTGTGATTTCACGACTGCTCCCGCGCTTTTGAACCTGTTTGAAACGGTTCGCTCGCGCGCGAAATTTTAATAATTTATAACAAATTTATTATTGGGAATTAAGGTGTCATATTTTGCATATCTTATTTTTTAGTATTGTAGAACATTTTTATGAAGTAAAAAAAAATGTGCAAGTTCCCTATTATATCGACTTTTTCAAATGACAACATCTTTTAGACAATTGATACCTTCATATCGAAAATCGGTTTCATATTAACCCAAATATAAAAGTTCTTTGGTGAATAATAATTAAAATATCGAGAAAATACGCTTATGAAGTAAGTATGCCGTGGAAATTGAACTGGCTCGGTCAATGGTGTTTCGCATAACATTTCGCAACATAGCAGGAGTTATACTTGCAAAAACTTCGCGGATACGATTTTGTAAAATTTTGTAAAATGTTTGAGGGGGTGTATAAAAAACTCGTTCTTTCACATAACCCCACACAAAAAAATTGCTAAAATGCTTTGATCTGGTGAGCGGGCAGGTCAAAGTACAGGTCCATATGTTGCAATTACTCGCCCATTATACCGCTTCACTAAATGGGCCATAACTCGAACGACATTATGAATCGGAGCCCCATCTTGTTGAAAATACATTTGTGTTAGACACTGCAAGTGGTAAGTCCATCAACATTTCCTCACTATCATTTTGTATTAATTCTCAATATATCTTCCCTGTCAAAGGTCCTTGAAAGAAAATAGGTCCAATAATTCTTGTTCCAATCACCCCAGCCCACACATTTACTCCAAATTTTTCCTGAAAATTACATGCCTCATTAAATGTTGATTTTCCTGCTCCCAATATCTATTGTTTTGTTTATTGAACATTCCAATTGTTGGTGAATCTCGACTCATCAGAAAACAATATCAAAGAAACAAAATTCGGGTTAAATTTTATAAAACTACGCAATCGTACTTAAAATCATCTCCGGAATCCAAGAATGTAAGAATATACAGGATGTTCCATTTAAAATTTCAAAGTTGGGGTCATTTTCGGAAAAACCGGAAGTGATAGAAGTTAAAAAATTAAAAATTGACCGTTTTTGATGTATATTACCCCTGTCAAGTAAGACTTACATCTTGAAAATTCTGGAAACTATGGCTTGTCTAATGATTCCGTTGACACCCTGTATGCGATATAACGCAAAAAACAAAACGTAAAACGTTTGATTGGGGACTCGCCTTAAGAGCATCTATTACATTCTAATCATTTTTAATTATATAATGTGTAGTCATGCTCAATAAATAACATCACGCATTCCTTAAATCTTTTTATGCGTGTTACTTTTTTTTATTTAAAGCATATCATAATTATTTGATCTTAAATGAACTTGTAAATTAATAAATATTTCCATTCATATCCACGCATTTCATTCCTTTACGATTTTAGTCACCCATGTGAGCGGTTTATTGTTAGCAACACAAATTTATTAAAGTCGGTCCGTTTCAAGAAATTGATTGGCGTCGGTGAGAGGCATGATGTAAAATACAAAGACTTGCCTCTTATATAATGTCTATTAACAATTGTTTTTAGTTGTTAGCGTACATTTGCATTCTATAGTATCCTCTGACAAACTTCTACGCCGGGATGTAAATAGTATTTTGAAAATGAACGTTCTGCATCCAAAGACATAATATTTGCATAAGCATAAGTCACTTGCACGTCCATCACATACGCTCTTGTTAATATTTTGAAATTTGTCAATATCCGGATTTTCACTTACAACGTCTTTAAATCTTTCGACAGCAAGAACACCAGTGTCATCTGTTAACGCCTGTAATGTCTTTACATTATGCACTATTTTAAAAGACTCGGATAAAGATAACCAGTTGGCTTGTCATTTTTCCGTAGCGTCTGTTAATATACCATAATTTTCACGTAAAGTAAATCGTGTTTGACGTGTGCGTTGCTGAATTGCTCCGGACTTGCTTTAAGACAACTGGATTCTCGGATTTAGTATTACAGATTTAACTTTGTCGAAATATTCTTGATAATAAAAGTTATGATGGTTCGGGAATTTGGACGCATACTTCGTGAAATTTTCGAATACGTTTAGCCGACTTTCCAATTTTTTTTTTGTATTTGCGATAAAAATGTTGTCGGGATAGCTACTTCGAATTTCTTATGCTACGTTATGGAAATCTTGCAATAAATAGGTTATGTGCTATAAATTTGGACACATTTTTTTTCAGTGATGCTCCTACTTTACGCATATACGCAGCACTTATTGGGCACTAACATTTAAACTTCTGTGTATTAAATTTATGCATTGCTGTTAATACAAGATTGTTTCAAAATTCTTTTTTTCCAATCTTACTGGAAAATGTCTTACACTCAGTTTGGATGTAAAATACGCACATTTCAAACTTTATTGTTTCTTGCATCTGTAGTTTCGACAACAGTTATTTGTACGTGTTTCTCACGCACTGCACACTTTACATTATTCTTAATATTTCTTTAACAGGGAGAATTTGTTTCCTAGTAGGTAACGACTAACCCGAATTATATGTTTTCCAGAATAATCGAAAATGGTTTTTTGTCTATTACCCACTGAGGTACACCCACGCCTAACATGAAAATTTCATACATTTCCAGTATAGATATTTTTGGGTTATGTGTACTCCAGCCTAAAAAGTGTTTTTCACATACACGGCAGTATATAAACGATCCGTTATATTTTAGGTCCGGAAATTGGGAGATAATTTATGTATTTGGGAAGCGAAGAGTAAAGAACGTCTCACTTTTGAGTTTGTGTACGCTTGCGAACATATAATCTCCGTCAGCACGTACGTATCTCAATATCGTCTGTGCTTGACTGGTGGTCGGAAACCTGTTAGAGCTGTGTCGTTCGCGAACGACCCGTTAAGAAGAGTCGGATCGCAGTACTGAACGATATGAATCGATTCACTGAAATTAATTGAATCGGCTCTTTGGCTCAATTACGTATGTTGTTTAACTGAACCGCGAACGGAAAGAACTAATCGAACGAATTGATTCGTTTCGTCTGGCTGATGGTTGCTTCAGTCAGTGCATCCGGTGCCGGTGGTTTTCAAATTGCGTGACTGTATGAATTGGTCTGGGGTGCCTGAGTCGCGGCTGTAGGCGTTTGATTTTGAATTACACATTTGAATAGAGCAGCCTGGCCTTGGTCAACTGTTACTTTACTTCAAGATTAAAATCTTGACTACTTACTGTTTTTCAAGGTGGCTGACAGGGCAGGCCTAATAGTAATAATATTAATATTATGGGTCACTGGTATCGCTTCTCTTGCGGGAATTCATTTTAGTAATTATATATTATAAGGTAAAAAGAAGTGACAAAGACACGCAACTTCTGTCGAATCCACCTGCCGTCGCGCCGTCTAACAGGGAAGGGAAGAACGAACGAATGAACGAAAATGTTCTGGTGCGCATACACGTGAGACGGCTCAATTGAGCCGGTTCGTTGAATCGGTTCAGTATAGTGATCTAGATCTGATGAATCGAATCATTAAAATGACCCGTTTTGCCCACTTCTAAAACCTGTTGATACGCCTATTTCTCAGCGCAAGTGGTACGCTCACCCTTTATCGCCGCTCGGTAGACTGCATTCAAATGGTCCGGCTTTACTTATGATTATTGAAAAAGTGTATCCACCTGTCGCGGTATCAAGATCTCATTAACCAGAGATCATTTTCCCATCGAAAATGAATTAACTTTAAACGTGAAAGGTTAGCGTTTCCTTTATTAGTATCAATATCACATTTATTTTTAGTTCTATCACCTAAATTTCGATCTTCTGATAATTTATTTTTAATCATCATTAATGGTTTTCCCAGAAGCAATTGATAAAAGGATTTAATTTAATTAAAACATACCGGTTTTATATTTTCATAGGTGGCAAGAGGGTAATTACGATATATTATTTCTAATATAAATTTTACTGCCCTCAGATTTGGTTTTAGAAGTCAAACGTATGCAGTCCACCCAAGTTTATTGATTTTTAATTTCATCTTATTAACCATGTCTGGGTTTCGTTATCATTTTACATCAGCGAAAGATCAGGGAGTCGTGTTTAAATCGATATAAATATATACAGGGTGTTTTTGTAATGCTGGGAACAATTTCAGAGGCTTATTTCGGACAAAAATAAATAAAAGTGATATACATGTGCCCGAAAGTGCTCTCGCACGAAATTGATACCTAGAAATTAGTTCTCAGTTATTATTTTAAGTAATCCCTATAGGTACACGGATTAGTATTAACGCTGACTACTTGTTTAAAATAAATTACGTGTCTATATTAATATAAATAACACGATCAAAATAATATTTCATTAATCTTAAAAGTATGAGTCATGATGAATTCGTGCTCTGATTTCAGACCTGGTCAATAATCCAATTTGTTAGGAATGTGGCTGAAAAAATTACAACGCTCTTTGTTTAGGTATTAGTAACTTTCACATTTTGAAGTGGGTTCTATTGTCGCAATTCCTTGCTTGTAATAATTAGCTTATTATTTTCAATGCACGTCGACGTTTTTAAGTTTATTTAGAACAGAAGTGGTTTTTATTCAGATATGTTACCTTGTGAATTTTGGCAAAAATGTAGTAACTATACTGTTTTTTATGAAGAGAATTAAATGCTCATTAAAAATGCAAAACGGAGTCCGGTTTTGATAGGCAAAAAAAATACCTGTGTAAGTTTAAGTGATACCGGGTGTCAAAGAGATCATGTGTCAGCCCGGTATTTTTTTTAAAAATTGGAATAAAATTAAAATAATTTGCAAATAAACTAAGTTGCCTTTGGAAATAAATGAGAATCGCATAATATTATATGAACTGTCAGTTTTTAAATAACTGATTGTTGCTCCTGACCTGCTGCAATAAACCACGGACATTTTCCAAACACACCTAAAGTTACCTAATTATTAAAAAATACGAACAATTAACATTAACTATAACATATCATTTATTTATTGCAATTAGGATTTAAAACAGAAAACACACAGTAATTACATTATGATAAACGTTCAATATGACTTCCGTTTTCGTGCGAACAAATGTGGATTCTTCTTAGAAAATTGTAATGAATTCTTCGTAAAATTTCCCCATTACTTCTGATAAAATTTGACTCATACAATTCTAGTCCAAAAATCGTCCTCAATGTCCACAGGAGTAATAAAACTTTAATGTTTCAAAATTCCATAAAAATAACTCAAATGGACTCAAATGCGGTGACCGAGGTGGTCAATTTGCAGGAGCGTCATTTTCTCTACTAATAAACTTTTTATGATATTGCTCTTAAAGATGGGTTCGTAGAGTTATTGCATAATGAGCAGGGCTACATCTTGCATAAACCGTATGTCTTAACCAGCTTGTATTAGTAAATCGTAGTACAACAATTGCGACAACTACTTTATATGAGAATATACTTCGCCGTGATCAGATTTTGCAAAGTAGAGACGTAATAATTAAATAAATCTGTTTGGTAACTAACGGCCACTCTACCAGAAAGTGGACATACCGGGCCTAATGCCATCGTTCTAAGCGTCAAGAAGGCATAAGATAATTTACGAAAACTTACAATTCGACTTCTCACATCTCCAACTACCCCAACTTTGAAGTTTTTGAATACCATATCATTTGCAAAAATCAAATTGAAGTTTTTTTCTTCACAATTCAATATTTCAACGTTGAAGTTACCGGGGAAGGTTGTGAGCCGATATGTAATCATTGTTTTGTTATTGTGATTAGCTACGAAGAGTTTTTGAATTGACACGCTATGTAATTTTGTTTATAAAGGGTGGTTCAATAAGAGCGCAATATTTCAAGGTTCAATAAAACATGGTTTTCTGTAGCAGAGTATTGAAATATTTATTGAGTTATAATGTAGACATTTGGGAGTTATGTATGGAACAACACATCTGGTAAATCGTCACCACGGCTTTGCTGGCACATGCGTACTCTTTTGGCGAAATTTCGAATAACGGTGTTGCATACATGTGGCGGTATTTCGTTGATATGCTACGGTGGTCGCGGGCTTATTGGTATAAACCTGTGACCAGATAACCCCACAGCCCAAAGTCCAAAGGTGACAAATCGCAAGAGCGTGGCGGCCTTTCTAGTCACCAAACCGAGAGATGACACGACCAGGAAAAGACTCGTGCAAGACTGTCAATGTTTCACGGGCGGTATGGCAAGTGGCACCGTCCTGCTGAAACCACATGTTATCGAGAGCAATATCTTCCAATTGAGGTACAAAAAACTGGGTGATCATAGCACGATAACGTTCGCCATTCATCGTTACTGCATTACTTGCCTCGTCTTCGAAGAAAAACGGCCCAATGATTCCTCTAGACCACATTTTCATAAATCACTTGTGGATTTTCTGAGCCCCAAATGCGGCAGTTTTGCCTATTAACGAGGCCATCGATGTGAAAACGGGCCTCATCACTGAAAATGATTTTGTCCGCAAAATCGGCATTCACTTCTTGTTGTTCAGGGATCCAATTGGTGACCTCTCTTCGCCGTCCATGGTCTGTTGGCAGAAGTTGTTGAGTCAATCGAACTTTGTAGGCATGGAGATGCAAATCTTTAGTGAGAATACGCTGAAGAGTGGCCGTTGTAACATCCAGTTATTGTGCACGATGACGAATCGACATCCCTGTACTCTCGGCCACGCTCTCGTGAACTGCCGTGATGTTTTGTTCTGAACGTCATCTACGAGCTCGTGTCGTGTGTTTCACATCACTAACCGAACCAGTAATTTCGAATTTATCCATTATTCTTTTCACAATAGACGAATGAGGAACATTATTTCGACCGAAAATTGGACGCACTTTACGAATCGTGGCGATCAAACTTCACCATTTTGATAATAATGTTTAACAATCAGAACGTGTTGTTCTATCGTGTAATGGTCCATGTTTACTAACTCCCATCTGTCTCCTATCGATCTGGCATATCATAATCTTGTGACATCATGACAGCCAAACTGGCGCGCAATTCAAATCTTCCGCTCTTATTGAAACATCTTTTAATTACTCCAAAACAGGTTAAATACCGTATTTCCTCTGTAATTAGGCGATCCTGTACATTTAATAAATTATACGGAAAAAACTTTATAACCAGTTTGCATAAAATATGGAAATCATTAGGTGTAGAAAAATATGATAGGTATGTTACAAGTGATTTTAAAACAGTACACACTAATCAATTAGTAATCACTAATCAGTAGTAGTGTGTGATTCATGCGAAGAATCATGATGATGCGGAGATCACAAATACGTGTTTCAAAATCTTATAGATACGTAATTTATTTTTCATTTGTATAAAAGTAAATATCCTAATCTAATCGATGTTTAAATTAAGCAGTTATTTTCTAGACGGGCGTGACCTCACTGTCAAATCAATAGTAAGACGTTGTTTTCTCTAAATCATACTGCACTTTTACTTAAAACTTGCTACATGTCACAGACGTGCAACTAATAGATATTGATTAGGTACGTACATATACAACGTAAAATCATATGTATTAAAAAAATCCAATTTTTAATGTACTGTTACATCCAATTTGGCCGCCATTTCGGATATAATGCATAATTTAAAATCACCATTAAGTGATGTGCAGGGAGAGCAAACTGAACCAGCGTCTAGGACCGGTAGCTACTACTGCCTGGTTGACAGAAGGGCATACGTAGATAAATAAAAACAAAAGTATCAAATGAATGGTGAAATACTTACCGCTTCATAAAATGTGGCTGTTAAATTTGAACAATTTGGTCTGGTATGTTTGTACAAGGAAAATGAATATTCCACATCTACTGATGTTAATGGTGTAAATTCTAAATAGTGCACATGGGCACTATCGAGATACGATACGATAATCGAATTAGTCAATTATTTAAACGTCTCCAGATAATCGATGGTGACTTCTAAAAATTAAACGTAGGGGCAACCGTAAATCTGCCCTAACAATACTCGTGTTTCGATATGAAAAGTTAAGCAACGGTAGTCGCAGTCTGTAATTTGATGACCTCGTCCCGTCCTCTAGTGGTTATATTATCGTATACGCAGAAGCTATCCAGTCTTAGACGACGGTTGTGTAGATGATATACCGTTCTTCGGAAGGGATGTAAGCAGTTGGTCCCATGTCTATTAGATGTTAGGCAAGTTTTTTTTTACTTCGGAATCTAGGTCCATTCAGCCACGACTAAAGTTATAAAGTTATTATTAGGAATTAGACAGGGATACTCATTTCATGTCTAGGGGTCCGTCTAGACGGCTTTACACTATATCGCACAGGACGTAGACCACGGATTACAGGAGGACTTACAGAGGATAGACACAAAGGATTGATTTTAAAAATGTAATTAAATTTCTAAATATTAAGTTTTATGTTTTTCAAATATTGCATTACACAGTGCATGATTTCCTTGTTGTTGATTGCCTCGTACATAAGGTTATTTCTACAAGTAGGAAGATGGAAGTTGTAGCTTAGCAGTTTATTGAAGAATACATTTCTTTCGTTGTCATATTTTTTACATGCAAATAGGATGTGTTCTAAATCACATTGTGGCGTATTATCACAATCACAATACGGATTATCAGCTAGTTAGGCAAGTTAAAAATCCTTACTCTTCGATAGAGAACAGTTGAGATTCATCAGTAATTATTTTCACGAATTTCACACATTGTTTTGCATCCCAGGTTAGCGAACCATATGCTAAACGCCTTTGCGCGTAAGTAACTGTAATCGGCCATGTCGCTAACTGAGGAACAAGAGCAAAGTTACGTGTAATAATATATACGTTTATTCCGGCTTTTAGCCGCAATACTGGTTGCATATATTACAGATATAGAAATAAACGCATACTATGATAATGATATATCAGTTAATTCAATTATAAAAAGGTGCTTAAAAAAGTAGGATTTTTTTATGTAACAGCCGGCCCTGAAAAATGGCAAATATGTCCGCTACCTAAATGTGAAATTAGTTGGAAACCATATGCGCCATATATCGCACGGAAAAATCAGCAATAATATGAAAAAGTTTGCCACCCTTTGAATCCTAGAGGATTGCTTATTTGACACGTTTGTGTCAAGTGACGCCGAACGCGAACACACTAAGTAATAATAATATTCATAGTATATTCAATATCCCTTGTGTGAACAAGATTGTTGACACATAATTATATGAGGTGTTTATCAGCTCACTAATGTTTATATGTTAATGGAAATGATGAATTAAGTAAACAAACAGACAAACTACGTGTTTCTCATCAGAAACCATTCAGTATGATCATAATGTATATATTGATAAATGATAAATGATAGAAACCGGGGAGGAAATCGGAGTCATGACAGCAGCACCCAAAACTAAGAACACTGACCTGCAAGGGTAACCGCATCTCGATTCGTATTGCTGTTACAAAATTAATAAGTATGTGTGCGTACGTTGTGATATAATTTTCGAAACAACCATTGATTTTTCAACAAGTATGTGCTTTATCACATTATACGCATTTTAATGTAAGTTTCAGTTGGTTAAATACTTAAATTCATACTTGAAACACATACGGAAATTAAATTGCAAACCAACATTTACCGAGATCCGCAAAATTTTCTGCTTGATCCTCCGCTGTGAATTTTAAAGTGTCGCATAGAATATATCATGTGTTAAAGTGTATTCCCTACAAGCGCGAAATTCAGCAAAGTCTTTTATAAAAGCAACTCAAGCTGTTGTATGTATAGATCGGTACCGGGTTTAACTTGAGTTGGTTACACCACGTCATTAATTCAATACTAACTATTATTGTCGTTCGATTATACCCAACGCAGCGAAGCAAATTCAAATTAAAAACAGATTCACCTTTAGTGCATTCAAAGTCATTGCTATACTGGACCACTACAGTTACCAAATGAAATTGTCAGTTACAGTGATTTGTGAGCGTTGTTTAAATACAGCAGGAATTCATTTGCGTAACGTTGTTTGTCCCAAAAACATGTTACTAAATTTTCCAGATTAATGCTCAATAAATGTACAGGGTTATCCAAGGAAAAGGGCCCACCCCTATATTTTGGTTATTTTTCGAGTTAGAAAAAAATTTTTCAAATAAAAGTTGGTGAATCAAATGCGCTCTTTTAGAATCCCTGCAAAGAATATACAGGTGATCCCATAAAAGCGGAACAAACCAAACTTACATTTTTTAAATGGAACACCGTATATTTTTACATTTTTGAAATCTGTGAGTCATTCCTAATAGTTTACTCTTTTTTATCTATTGCAATTTTATACCACCAGCATCTGCCAGGTTAGCCATGGATGAAAAATGCCTAATTTGACACTCGTGCCTTACAGAATAACTTAATAAATTCAAAAAACAAACTGCGTAATAATTATTATTATAACCATGCGTGGGATTTACCGATCGATTCCCAGGGATGGTTTTTATAGATATAGTATATTGCAAACACCTACTGAAACATCTCTAAACTACAAAAACATATTAAGTGCATTTTATTTAATGTCCATGGTAACTTAGTTTTGTCAGGAAATGCACTATATTAAATTAAAACGTAATGCGTAATAGATTCTTTTAAATTACAGTATGTTGGTAATTTACATTACTGAAGGCTAACGGCCAGCCCAAGCGTGTAGGGGAAAAACATATAACACGATCAAACAGTATCTTGCATAACGTGGATACATTCGGACGTAGGTACTAAAAATGCGCAGTTAAAATGTTACAACTGACGGAAGCTAATGTGAATTCTTAGCTTCGTGGTATTGCCGATTTACAATTTGATGGTAGACAATTGTATTGCACTAGATGTAATAAAGTAAATTTCGTGGTCATACAACACAAATATTAATAGACATATTTCCTCAGAAAACCATAAACGGAGCGTAGGTGGCTTTACTTACAGTCACATGCAATGTAATTTTAGCTTAGATTTAGTGGAATTTATGATAGAATGTACCATACCGTGATCGAAACTAGACAATTCACTTTTTAGACAATTTTTGGAAAAATGTATTAGTGGCAAATATAGCAGTGTTAACGTGTCTTCGAAGTCTTTTGAATAAGAAACTAAAATGACTAGTTACGCCGAAATAAGAACATCTTAATTTAATAAAAAATTTCGATTTAGCTATAAGAAAGCCAAACGTCTTAAAAATGTCCGTTACTTTTTATTTTGTGTACCCATAAGAAATAATGTCAGAAAATAAAACAATTTTAAATTCTACCTGCTTTAGAGCGGACCAAATTTATTGCTGGACATTTTCATACTTCTGCTTTAAACAATGTTATGTTTCTCTCTATCTTAATATAAAGCAATATGCTGCATTTTGAAGTGACCTGTGTAAAAAAGTGATTAAAATATACACCATATTATACTGCGTTCATTCATATGAGTACATAAAAAACTGTTTACCTGGGCTTCCAGAGCAAGGTTAAGGAAATATATTGGTAATTAACAATTAGATTTAATACTTACATATTAATATTAGTCGTCGAAAACACAATTCAATTTATATTAAAACACAATCTACAAACATCCAACTACTATCGATGCGTATGAAATAAAATAAACAATGAAAATTGATTTAACCGCTATCGGAACTTTGCACTTGTGTATATCTGCCTGCTGTCTGTACCAATCATCTGCGTGCATTTTGTTTCCTATCCTGACTAACGCTGCAAAGCTTATGTGAGCAGACTATAGTGTACAGAAAGTTTTTCTTAAAGCACCAAGTCGTGTACGGTTATTACATGAAATTCTACCAAATACTCCATTACCTCCACAGCCCCATTATAACACGATGGGGAGCTTGGCTAGAGGCAGCATAGTACTACTACTGTCATTTTGAAAATATGAAATTCACACCAGTTAAATCCAATGTTCAAGAAAATCTGGAAGTTTTTCACGAATTCCTCCAAGACCTTCAATATCAGCCAGCATCAGAATTTAATACAGTTGATGCAATAAACGTTATGTTCGATCTTCGACAATATATTTTTCAATTACAGAGAGAAATTGTTACGAGAGCACAAACAAAATTCAAAATGTTTTAAAAAAAATCCCGGATTTGTTACGATGACAGGTGTAATACACCTTTTAAACGGCAAAGAAGTAAACTTTGCTACACCGGGCATGAATGTGGTGACTTTGCGAAAGTTTACATATTTTAAGTATGCACCAGTTACATCTGTCGACGTCGAGAGGTCCTTTTCGCAATATAAATGGATTTTCAACGAAAGGCTCCGAAGTTTAACTACAAAACATTTAGAACAGATATTAATAATATACTTTTATTCTTGTAACCGGCAGGGAAAAATACTTGTGTGTATGTAGTTTAATGTTATATACATTCCCCTATACCTCCAGTTCTCTTTAAGTGACTGTTTATAATAAATTGACTTTATCAACTTTGGATAATACGGAATTCGCTAATAAAAATTTTCAAGGTGAGATATCGTTTCATATATGCATGCAAATCTAACACATAACCACCTAAAGCCCACCCTGGTTTTATGTCATATCCGATTGGTAAATCCTACCTCTGATTATAACTACTGTTATACTATGTCAAATTAAATGTTACCCGTTGAAGGGTTCTTATTTATTATAAATAGTGAACATGTCGTATCACTCTGATAAAGTAAACGTTTTCACAAATAATATGACACACAAAACCACGTAGTTTGCTTTTTGAATTTATTAAATTATTTTGTAAGGCATACGTATCAAATTAATTGTTTTTCATCCATGACGAACCCGATAACTATGCGGATGCTGGTGGTATAAAATTTGCAATAAATAAAAAACAGTAAAAGATAAGATACAACATATCTATATATTTGAAATCACAAAAAAAACATAGACATCAGAAATGTAAAAAATGTGTTCCATTTAAAAAATGTAACTTCGGTTTTTCCCATCTGTATATTCTTTCTGTATCGCTTTATATTATTTGCAGGGATTTTAAAAGAGTTCATTTGATTCACTACAACTTTTTTCTAACTCGAAAATATAGCGGTGGGGCTTTTCGTTGGATAACGCTGTACATCTAGGAGTTATGTAAGTATCTATTGGAAAACATACTGGCAAAAATAATCATTTGCTTGTAAAAATTTAAGGACTTCCGGTAGAAACAGGGTGTCAATCGTGAGTTTAACACTTAGTTACATTCCAATCGTTTTCTTTTTTTTTTGTAAGAAAAACGAAAAACCTTATTATTAAAATGTAAAAGAAGTTTATAAATATTCTTTAACATTGTACTCCACCGTACCTTATTGTATACATAAAATAACACCAAAATCACCAAATGTCGCTTAAATGAAAACACTATAATTGTCCCAACCGATGCATGGAAGGTGGCAAAGGCGTTTCCGATTTTTCAGGCGAGCGATACGTCAAATATAAGCAATTATAGACAAATTTCACTTTTGCGTAATTTTGCGCTTGAAATCATTTTATACAATCGCATCTATATGTTCACCAAAAACATATTGTCAGTAGACCAGCATGGCTTTGTATCTAACAGATCAACTACTACGAACTTTGTAATATCCAGTCAAACAGTTTCTAATATTCTAGACGAACGAGGACAGGTAGACACTTTGTATACCGATTTTACCAAAGCCTTCGATTGCATCGACCATCAATTACCCTTACAGAAATTAGCAAAGTATGGATTCAATTTAAATCTATTAAAATACTTTCAATCATATCTAACAGACAGACAACAATTTATATTCTACAATGGATATAAATCATCAATATATTTAGCCACTTCCGGAGTGCCGCAAGGTTCTAACCTTGGGCCTTTACTATTTCTATTATTTATTGACGATTTATGCACTGAAATGAAGTGCGACAAATTAATCTTTGCAGATGATTTAAAAATATTTAAGAGGATAAATTCCGTAACCGATTGTATATATCTTAAAGAAAATCTTAATATCGCCAGCAAGTGGTGCGACCTGAACAAAGTTGGTATCAATGCTGCTAAATGTAAAGTAGTGGCTTACACAAAAAAGAAGATTCTTTTATCGCCTTTAAAGAGGCCGACGGTTTTTATGTTGCAAATAAACTATTTATACCTCGTGAATAACAGCACAAGAGAGCTCTATGCGTGCGTAGATCAGGTGCGCTTATTAAGGCAGTTGGGACTGCCACGTAGACGCTAGGTTATAGTATGAAGAAATTCATTTACAATAAAAAAAAATCATCATATATGCTTTAAATTAAAACAATTTCAAATCATATTATTTCAGTCAAATATTTTTCTATTTAACTTAAAATATTTGATCCAGGGATTTGTATGCCTTGAAAGTGAATGGGATTGAAAATATTTCTACAACTTTTAGGAGGAGGTTTGCAATCATGTAATATAATTTATAATAATTTATTAATCACTTTGATCGTATTATATGATATAGGATAAGTCAGATTAAATAGCACAGTTGTAACAATAAAAATAAAATATATAAGATAAGGCATATATGTAGATACATACATAGTTATAAATATAGATAAAGTATATAACAAGACAAAGTATATAAAAAATCGATTTATAAAAAAGGATTGTGACAAGTTAAGTATAACATAGGCTCGTATAGGTTTTTTGTTCAGAATGTACACCGTTTTTAATAATATTTTCTTTTGTTAATTCCTCGTTATATTTATACACCGGCCACCAGGATCAATATTTGTTACTAATATCTAAAAAGGTAAAGGTTCGTGGCTTACCTTAATTAAACCTTCATAGGACCATTTTACTTGCTAAACTTAACTACCTTCCACCTTACATTCACAAACATCCTCAGTCACACCAGAAAAATCTATTAACGCTTGCCAGTTAGCAATTTTTCAACATAAAAAGTGTTTCCCTTTGGTGCGTTAATACGATGACATCCTGTATATAAAAGCAGTAAATAAAACATCCACTTTTGTTGGTAATATGGCAACGATAAATTCCCATTCAATTTTTAATAGTAAATAACTTATCGTCAATTGAATAACAGTCGTGCACAGCGAAAACAGTCAGATCGGAAGTATTGGTTCTAAAAATAGCTCGTAGACACGAGACAATCGCTCTAATCGCATTACCGTCGGTTGGAAATACTTGAAATTGTTAGTAGTACCAAATAAAAAAAAACGACCATGCCTATGCGACTAGTCGTTTAGGAAGCATTTTTTGTCTCGCTTCCTTTTAGAGGACTTATACACGTGTTAAGGAAAAAACGTTAATTATATTTCATTAAAAGGAAGTCGTGTGTTAGGGAATGTTTGAAATTTCTTTTTCACTTTGTTTTACGAATCAAAAAATTATAGAAGTTGTCGACTTGGAGGTATTATCGGAATTGTACGCTTGATATAAAAAAATTGTTTGCTAGATTATGCCTATCTGGTATCTACTGGTTTTTCTGTCCGCACTCTAAAATCTTTCCAATTTCCCACAGAAATTAAATACAAACAGCCTGTTAATGTTGCCATATACACAATTTTGACACCAGGTTCGTCCTCTATAAATGGTAATGATTGTGTGGATCATAAAATATTAACAGATAAGTTAAGTTATTATGCAATTAAAGAGTTACCAAACGAATGCAATGGTTTAAATCATATTTGACAGTTCGCAGAATGTGTGTAGAGTTGGATGATAATTAAAGGGGCTTGTGAGGTAAGCAATCTGTAGAAGAGAATGTAAAATGAGGGGTGCTCCAAAGCTCAGTACTAGGGCCGATTATCTTCTTACTGTATGCCAGTGATTTTATTTATGATTTACCCCACGCTTACTTTTTGTAATTCGTCGATGATACCAGTATAATGAACACAAACATGTTCAACAACTTTTTAATTAAAGGATAATATATCAGAGTAGCTTGCAGCGAATAAACTTCTATTGAATAAAGAAAAAACATCACTTTTTAGCTTCCACGTAATCCAATACCAAATGAAATTTTAAAAACACCATCCGGCTGTGTCACACCACTTGATCATATACTTAAATATAATCCTAGGAATTTGCTTAGAAAAAATTTAAACTTTGTTCACATATTGAAGAAACAAATAAAAAATTAAGTAAATCAATATGCGCTATAGGTACAGTGAGAAAAACCAAGCAAAAATGCAGCTTTAAATGTTTGCTTACTTTCAAAGTGGTATAGGATTTTGGGAAAGCTCTAAATCAATGGTTTCCAAACTTATTTTGTCACGTAACCTAGACACATATCGTTTTCTCAGTTGTGCCGATATTCACCACTAAACCGGTTTTTGCAGTGAACGGGTAATATCGTAAGAAACTCTTGCATGATATTAACTAGTGAAACAGCATTTATTTGGGTACAAAAATCATAAAAATCAACAAATGTACTAAAACATCAACTAAAGTCTCTGATTTTGAACGACGAATTAAACATAAATTTAAAATTGTTTTAGACGGTGATAAAATAGTGATAAAATCTAGACATCATATAGATAAATACTGTTTTTGATATATATTATATGTTCATATACTGTAGATATATGTACATAACTAGATATACGTTAGATATACACATATTGTAATATTGGATATTATATACTGTACTATCATATGCTAGATAAAATCATAAGTTAGATATTATATACTGTACTAATACTATACCAATGGTATCCTCGGTTAGTAGTTTTGATATCAGTGTATACAGTACCACTAAACTTTTGTGTTAAATTCCTTCTATTTTACACAATAAAGACATTTATTTATTTATTTATTTATTTATAAAGCGGCACATTTTTATTAGTCGAATTTTGTATTTATAGAAGTTTTTTTTTGCTTGTAACTGCAATAATGTTTCATATATTCATTCAGTATTTTTTTTAAAAGGAAATATTAATTTGGATTGTGGCCATGGTAATATTTTGTTATTTAATGATGATCATATACAGTAGCTACTATAATTAGTTATTATTCCAGACCAACAGGAATCTATGAAGGAAAAATAGATTTAATAATAAAATATCGTACATTCCAGTGCAATGAATAAATAATTAACGTTGGCTCTAGCGATATTTACAAACAACATTATTTTTATAACGTTATTTAGCATTGTATCGCACAGTGGCGTTCAAATATTACTTTGCTGAGGATCTGTTTGTAAGGAGGTATTTTTGTAGTAATAATTTGTAATAGAAAATTACATCTTTTGAACATTAACACTAGTAAACTATTAAAAAAGAACATTTTGAAAAACAATTGATAGCGAAAAATTGGTTACGGGTGCTTCCAACTCTGCTGCGATTTATAGCCTCACTCCGACGACTCTTGCTGGAAACTAATCGCCTCTGGTCATCAATGTTTCTACCATAGTCGTTTAACCTCATTGAGGCTAGAGGGTGAGGGTAGAAAACTTCTTAGTTGTCAACAACAGCAGCCCATAAATGTTCAGTTGGATTAAGTTCTGGAGTGCGATCTGGCCACTCGAAACCTCATTTAACTACTCCCATACTATACGAGCAGTGTGGGTGGGATCTTTCGTTTTGTGTTAATAAAAAATTGTCAATGTAAAACTTGGGCCACACTGGGGATGAGGTATGGTCATCCGTTTAATTTCTGATGTTCGATGAATGAAATTAAGCAGCACTGATCGAGTCCGACAATTGGATGGATGACCGATATTTCGTTTAATAGTCGGTAGGCTGTCAACAGACAATCCCGGGAAGGCCGCTAGCCTGAAGCAAGTGGAAAGGCGAGCACGGGTGGAGGGTCGAAGAGACCTACCCAGGAGATTTGTCACTCTGCCAGCGGTGGGTTAGTTGACAGTCGAGGACCGTGGTTCGGAATCCACGCTAATCGATGAGATTCTAATGCAAACCACTTCAACTAAAAGTTAACTTATGCATAAAATATTTGTTGCTATAATTACTTCCAAAACAAATGTAGAACTGAAAAAATTCGAATTTTAAATTGTGCGAGTTGAAAAACGGGGTCTGAGGGAATTATTCTTATGGGGAAGAACAGGAATCATTTTAAACACCCCAAATTAATTTTTATTACACACGCCAATGCTGGTCTCTTTTTACCACTAAAACGCTGCTTGCGTGTTCTCGATAATTCGTCCAATTCTGCCCGGCCTTGTACCATTTTACAATAATTTTAAGTAGGTAACTAATTATCGTGAGATATTTATTTCAGTGGAATTTTTGATGGGTCCTCTAACAAATCATTAAGCGTCGCCATGGGTCAGAGACTTTTAAAATTATTATTAAATATTCCAATGTTTACTCCACGTCTAAACTGATGTTTACATAATTGTTTATAGAAGCAGTACGCAAACATAATTTCTAATTGAATCACGAGTCACCTGATTGTAAACAACGAGAGAATTATCTAGCGATCGGAAAGTTTCTTTTTTTTAAATACCACGTCCTGGTTTTATTCTCTGACAGTTAATCAAATAATAGTATGGGTTTATTTCAACATACATGGTGTTCCACAGAACATCTTTCTTTTGTAATTATTTTAATTTTTCAAAGATCCACATTCAACATAAAATAAGATATAAAAAAAATAAAGAGCAACAATTTTGCTGAAAATTAAATTTGACACAAAGTTCGATAAAATTGATAGTTTTCATGCTATGCACCTCGCAAAGCTGTATTTTCTATCCGTGGTGCGCGACACGCATAGCGCAATAACATAAGAAAACTTGCGTGGTTAGTGAAAACATTTTTACAAGTGTGATTCAGTGTTCATGTTCATAAGATGGATGTCATAATCAGAGACAACCACGAAACATTCAAGTACTTGTATTGTTTCTATTCGGAATATTGCACTGGTCTACTGTTTGGGAAGATTAGAATAGATGGCGTGCGCGATGATGAGCCGTGATTTAAAAAAGCGCGCGATACGTTTTGTTGGCTGTTATATTTTCAATTACATTTTAATGAAGAAATAAAACAAAACAGGTAAAATAAATCGTTTATTGATAGAAAATCAATAAAATAACAAGCCACAATGAATGCATTAATTATGAAGATATTTTAAATAATCTAAACCACAGAAAAATAAATGGCTAAACAAAAAGTTAAGCATTTTACAATTAAATAATAACGATTATAATACTTTCTTGAACAACAGGTACCTATGTAATACAAAACCTATATGGCAAGTTCAAAAAATATATAATTAAGCCTACCAATAAGGGAAAAAAATGTACATTTGCTTCCGAACATCCCAGATATATGTATCAATATCGATTAATGCTGCACATTATTTATACAATGTGGTCTGCAATTTAACAATACTTTTAACAAATATAATAGCAGTATTTAATTGCTTAGGTAAAGCTTACATTAACAAAACATATTACAAACACCGATAGGTTTTTACAAATAAATATACATATCCTACACAAGAACGAAGAAGTACTTGCTCGTAGGTACATAAATTATATACCTAATTAATAATTATTGGGTAAATATAAACATATTAGGTAGGCGCATATGTACATATTACAGTTTCAAGCAACATCAACACTTGAAATTATAGAAAAACATTAATGATATCATTAAAGTTATCAAGATATAAGAAGCTAATAAAATAAAACATATTTATTTATTTTATAGTATAAAAAACGACACACACCACACAATATCGGCATCTAAACAAACAATATGGCGACCGGATCCAACATCCAACTGTGCTGCCAGCGGCATCTACGAAAATCTTCCCAAACTGCAACAAAGATAGATTAATTGAAAAACACCTATGTACAACAGGGATGGAAGTATGTCAGTAATTATACCTAAAACCGAACACATTTTTATGTACTTGAATGTCTCATGGTTGTCTATGGTCATAATAGCACAAAACGTAAATAGGTATATAAAATTCATTTGTTCAGCTGCTACGATTTCGTACTATTGCGCAATGCGTGTCGCCCACCCACGGATTCGTGCTTCTTAGAAAACAGGGCTTAAAATATCCACGTGGTATGCTGCAATTTCGTCTGGCGCGTGCAGTTCCTATTAACTTCAAACTCAGTTAAAGAACAAGTGAACTTATTCAAAATTAAATTCTCAATAAAAATGTGTTTAAAAAATACCATAAAGTTAATCATTTTAATAGTTAGAAGCCGCCACAGTTGAACTCAGTTCGCATCAACTCGAACTGTTGTTCTTACAGCGCGATCATCTCCAGTACCCTGTCATGCATGCATGCATGCATGCATACACCATTGGGATGTTGTATTAATGGTACTATGTAATGTATTCAAACTCTCTAGAAATTCAGGTTGCTCTATTGCAACCGATGGCAACCGTCTTGGACGATTACCGCAATTTTTTGCCAGCTCATGCGTATACAAATATGTGAATTGGGCGCTAGTGATCAGACTAGTGGGCAAGCACTTAGGTAATTATCATATTTTTTCATCTTATCATGAATTATTCCTCACCACCCTTAGGGAAAGCCCTGAGCACTTTTTTAAAACTAGTACTCCCTTCAGTGCAATTCTACTCCGTTTATCAAGTTGAATCAGTTCGAAATATTAGAATCCAGAAGCATGGAGTAGTACATACAAAGAGAAATTGTCCTTAACAATGACTGATTGTAGTGATTGTCTCTTATGTTACGAAACAATAGAGCCACATTGAATAATGTGTCCATCTCCGTGTCCATATTAGCTTCGTGGTGCAATGCTTCTGTTTCACCCTTGTATAGTATAGCGTTTCTAATTTTTATAAGCTTAATATGTATTTTATACGGTTTCAGATATTAGGGTGGATTTGATGGTTAATACAGGAAATGAAAGAAACTATAACCTATATGGATCAAATTTCAAATATTAGATTGTAATTAGATGAAATTGTGTGGCTTGTGGGGTAATTGAGTAGCCAGCCTACTTGTATAAGCCACAACTGTACGATTCAAATATATTGAGCCGTCACTTTAAACGCCTACGAAAAAAAACTAGATGACCGAATTAGACAATTTCTTCACATATCAGTACATATGTACTGTTTACTATAGTGTGCCAAAATTTTATGAAAATTTTTCAAATACTGAATGATAATGTAAAAGATGTACCGAGTTTCGGTATCATTTTCGATATAACGGTATTTGCGAATTAATTTCTCAAAAACTAACTGACAGAACTACTTCAAATTTTCATGAGTTATAAAATGGACCTTTTTGTAGACTTTTCGTCCTTTGCAAAAAGAAACGCCTTTTAATTGTTCAGTTATTAAAATTATATATTGCTAGTTGATATTTCCATTGCATTGCTGCAGGTATAAAATTTTATTGATTTTAGTATTGTTTCGTCATATTTTAAAATATTTTACTTTCGTAAATTAATATAGTACAAATATGTTTTTCATGATAAAGGAAACAGAAAAATTCTCATAAAATTCCTTTATTAATGTGACCGGTTTCGTGAACAAATTAATTACTTCACATCATCAGACACAGGAATTTTTATAAATATAAAACCAGGGTAGTCAAATTAGAATTAAAATAGTTTTGACTAATTTGACTACCCTGGTTTTATATTTATAAAAAATTCCTGTGTCTGATGATGTGAAGTAATTAATTTGTTCACGAAACCGGTCACATTAATAAAGGAATTTTATGAGAATTTTTCTGTTTCCTTTATCATGAATAATTACTCATATGGGATCAACCTATCTACGTTAAATATGTTTTTATTTAATATTTTCCTACGAAACATTAAATTGTGATCTCAATATCTGCTATACTCGTGTTACGTTTCATGTTTTTAAAACGCTCAGTGAATGTTCTTGATTCTATGGAACTTTTCGGTTCGGTCGTGTTCGGTTTAGTTCGAACAAATGTACGCGTTCCTTAAAGACACGTGTTATGGTAAATAAATGTACTCAATTTTATCTCAATATCTCCAATCCATGTGGACAGTCAAAAATGTTATGGAGATACTGCTTGTCAATGGTGGGTTTTTAACAGAGGTAGTATTTACCAATCGGATATGACGTATAACCAGGGTTGGCCTTAGGTGGTTATGTGTCAGATTTGCATGCATATATGAAACGATATCTTACTTTGAATTTTTTTTTTGCGAATTCCGTATTATCCAAAGTTGAAAAGTCAATTTATTATAAACACTTACTCAAAGAGAACTGCAGGTGTGGGGGAATGTATATAACACTAAACTACACACACAAGGCGCCTTTTGTTGAAAATCCATTTATATTGCGAGAAGGACCGCTCGACGTCGACAGATGTAACTGGAGCATACTTAAGATATGTAAACTTTCGCAGTCACCACATTCATGCCCGGTGTAGCAAAGTCTACCTCTTGGTAGTTTAAAAGGTCTATTACACCTGTCATCGTAACAAATCCGGGTTTTTCTTTTAAAGACAGTTTGGAATTTTGTTAAGTACCGTCCCAGCAATTTCTCCCTGTAATTGAAAAATATATTGTCGAAGATCGAACACAACGTTTGTTGCATCAACTGTAGTAAATTCTGATGTTGGCTGGTATTGAAGGTTCCGTATGGCTAGAAGAATTTGTGAAAAACTTCCGTGCATGATCTCCAGATTTTCTTGAACAGTTTGATCCATAAATGCCTCTTGTGCCTGTGAAATAGCAACTTCGACATTTGGATTTAACTGCTGTATTAGGGATTTCACATTTTCAGAGTAATAGTACTGTGCTGCCTCTAGCCAAGTTCCCTATCGTGTTATAATGGGCTGTGGAGGTAATGGAGTATTTAGTAGAATTTCATGAAATAACCGTACACGACTTGGTACTTTAAGAAAAACCCTCTTTGCATTAGTTATCAAATTATCAACATTAGGGTAGCACCCTCTAATAGCTTCATCTTATGAAGCCCATATGCTAAACATGTTACATGAAGTATGTTCTGATATGTTTCCTTCATAATTCTTCCAGTAGCTTTCATATAATTCACTCCATCGGTAAGAAATAATAAAAACTTTTCCTTATTTTCTGCATATTTCTCACCCCAAAACTCTTGTAGATCTGAATTCATCACCTCCGCTATAGTGCGAGAATTTGTAGCTTCTAAAACTTTAGAGGCAATCAAGTGCCCGCTCATTGAACAATTTTCCTCCAATGCACCCACTAAAACATTCGCTACCTTAAACCCGCAAGAATTAGTGGTTTTGTCCACGCTAAACCAGATGTACTTCCCATTAAGCTCAGAAGAAATTTTCTGTCTAATATTTTCACACTCCGTTGATAAATATTTTTTTCTTCCTGTAGACGCCGAAGGCACGTTAACATTGTTATATTTGCCACTAATACATTTTCCAAAAATTGTCTAAAAAATGGATTGTCTAGTTTCGACCACGGTATGTTACATCCTATCATAAATTCCCCTAAATCTAAGTTAAAATTACGGTGCATGTCACTGTAAGTAAAGCCACCTACGCTCCGTTTATGGTTTTCTGAGGAAATGTGTCTATTAATATTTGTGTTGCATGACCACGAAATTGCTTTGTTACATCTAGTGCAATACAATTGTCTACCATCAAATTGTAAATCGGCAATATCACGAATCCAAGAATTTACTGTAGCTTTCGTCGGTTTAGTACGTTGTGACATTTTAACTACGCATTTTTAATACCTACATCTGAATGAATACACGTTATGCAAGGGTCGGCTGTTGGTAAAGTTTATTACCAATGTACTGTAATTTAAAAGAATCTATTACACATTACGTTTTAATTTAATATAGTGCATTTCCTTACAAAACTAAGGTACCATGAACATTGTAAAATTAAATAAAATGCACTTAATATGTTTTTGTAGTTTGGGAAAGATTCAGTAGGTGTTTGCAATATATTATATTATATCTGTAAAAGCCATCCCTGGGAACCGATCGGTAGATCCCACGTATGGTTTTTAGATACATATTCAAAAGGACTTTTTATCATGAAATAATTCAAGGAATCACCTCCTGACATTGATAAAATTTAAAATTTAAGTAGAAATTCAAAAAGCACTTAATGATAAGGCTTATAGCAATTTTTTGTTATAAATAGATGCGTGTACATGTTGTATATGTATATGTAAATTTCTCCGAGTGTGACAATACTATGAAAAAATAGGTATTATTATTGTTTTGGATTAGTTGTAGAATTTTATGAAATATATAAATATGTTTATTACATTACAGTTTTAGCGAGTCAGAGTTTACAAATATATATACAAGTTATAAACTTGTATAACAGTATAATATAGTACTTTTTAAAAATAACTAACCTCGTAAAAAATTCAAATAGAAATAAGTACCTAAATGACAACTTGAAATATATTACCGTGTATTATAAATCACAGAAATACATTTAGACTTTTTAAAAGATATAGGAAATGAAATAAACTACTCCTGCATCAGAAAGAAAATTCAAATTTTATCGTGTAGAATTCGTTAAGGGCGTAAATACAATAATAAGTATTTATATCGAGATTTTTGGATTTTCTACAAAATATCCATGTGGATAAAAATAATTGTCTGCTTTTAAATATAAAATTAAAAATCCATCTACGAATCATAGACCTATTTCTTTATTTTATCAGTATCGTATACGGGTGATTAAATAATATTATATATTTTGTTAATTGCATTATTCTCTATTATTTGTATACGTATTCTTTATACCACTATATGTGAACAACAAAAAAAAGTAGTAATTGTCATATACTTCTTTCATTACAAAAACAGGCGATGTTTTCCCAAGTGTCATTCCCATATTGTACAAAATTTATTTACATTGTTTCGCGTCTATATGTATTATTAAAGTATTATGTAATTTGTGGTATTCAGAGAACAAATTTTAGCAAAAAAAAAATAAAAAACGATTATAATTAAGTGGTTTTAAATTTTCCATTCATTATAATTTAAAAACGTAATATTTCATTTTACACTAACCGGTAAAGTCTTGTTTATTTAATTCCTAGTATTTGTAATAATCAGTTTGCCTTGTTTATTTATAGGTGTCGGTTACTAATACGACGTGTACATATTTGAAAAACTATTGAAAGTTCAATAGCACCAATATGTAATAGTTTATCAGAATTAATATCAACAGAACCATATTTCCTTTATTACATAATTATTTATAATGCGTCAGTGATTTTGTTTTAAAGTAACGCATAATTCACACAAAATAATTATACAGAACATGATTTATTAAGTATAATTTACCTATTTAACTAGGGATGTAACTCCCCAGTGCCGGACTGTAACTCCCCCAGTGCCGGGCTGTATAATAGTGCAACACAAAATTTAAGAAACAAAAATTTAAATTGTTTGTTGATGTCGAATGACAATTGACTTGCGTTAATTGTAACAAAAGTGCCTTGGACTATTTATCTATTTTACTATATCGGTATGCCTTTATGGACATGAGAAATAGATACCTACATACCTCGAGGCTCCCTTGTTGCAATTGCCGCAAGTAAATTGTCCATCGGTGTCAACAATTAATAATTTAAATATATGCGTTACCGCTGCGGCAGTGGCGAAATAACAGGTTTCCAGGCGAGTGGGTCAGTAGAAGAGGATGAATTAAGCGGCCAGTTAAGTGGGCATTGGACACTTGAGTGGAGCCTCACGGGAGTCGCGTTAGCAAATTAACTGCAGCCATTACCCACATCCCTGGTAATGGCTGTACGTATCAGAGTCATGTGCCTTAAACAGACGGAGAAGAATGACCGCCTTCTACATTTAACGTGCCAGCCACTCTGCTGATTTTCGGCAAGCCATGGTTTTTAATTCCGAGAACAGCCTGGGCCTTATCCCTTCAAGTACACCGATTATTAGAACGACCATCTTGACCGAGTATCCCGAGTTGTGCTCCTCCCTCAATGTGACGTATTTTTCGGCAATAATAAATCCAGGATTTGGGCTGCAGATATTCCATTTCACTAGACATTAGCAGTAGGCTTGTATCTTCGAGGATTTTTGTATATCTATTTCCACTTACTACCATATAAAGTACAAATGGTTCAAGAACAAAAAGAAGCGCATACAGTTGTGCGCATGTAATTATGTAACCAAATATGTATACATTTTTTAACGGAAAACCGAATATAATTAAAGTCGATCCTGATTCCTGACGACAGACTAGGCCGAATGGCTGAGACAACCTTGAGACGCGCAAGTACGTGCTAAAATTTAATCCGCAGTATTAAATTGGTCGATTGTAATGGAAGGTGAAAGTAGATGGCGCAAGAAGCAAACGCCCGCGGAAATTCAAAACCCCCGTTTTATTATTGTATTTATATTATTTATAAGCTTTATTTCTGTAGCAGTTGGTGATCGTTTGTGGACCAGAAGTAGTCGATTAGTTGTTTTTAAATACTTCTATTCGCTGGAAGTTAAAAACTAACCGAGTGACTATCTCTGATGATCCAGAAACGATCACCAACTGCTGCAGAAACAAAACTATTTTAAAGTTAGAATACAAAAACCAGATGTCAATTAATTTTTATGTTAAACTAATCAAAAGGACAATTGTAACCTTGTTGATCCGCTTAACATAAGATTTAAAAGAAATATGTTTTTGTATTGGATAATTAACATAACACTCAAAACACAAGTAGGTAGGTAATTATATTTTGTACAATATTTATTAAAATTAGAAAACAACAAAAAAGCAAATTTAGGACATTTTGTCAATATATTACAGAAAATATCAAGAAAGCATGATAGTTATTTATGCAACAAGACCGGAAAGTGATTCTTTACTGGGCGAGCTGGCAATTTCCATTTCAAAAGCCCTAGCGAGCCCAGTAAAGTCACTTTCTGGGTGTGTTGTGTACAATGTTTTTTCTGCAACGATTTCTGCTAGTCTCAAAAAACTTTTTAACTTTATTAAAATATAAAATTCAACTGACAGACATCAGACGCTTACTTTCAAAGAAGACTGGAATAATCATTTTTAATTGTTATTGGATACTTTTTTGTCAACAGAAAATGCCTCTAAACACTGGTCGTTTTTGAACGGTGACATTCTGATCTGATACAGAAGTGCTGGGAATCTCCTCCAAAAATCCACTAGCTGCCTTCACTATGCTAGGAAATTCCTCCGCCAACTCATAAGGTATATTCTTTGAAGTTGAGGCCTTGCTTGAGGCTAGATCTGAAGTAAAATGAGATAGATATTAGCGACCATGTTATTGGTTCAAATCTATATTTTATTTTGAATAAATTAAATAATAGTAAAAAAGTCTGCGATAATTCTACCAAGCTAATTAGTAACAACTATGGATTGATATCTAAGGACCCCTCACCACCAACATTTTGTAACACATATTACCTGCTTGCACTTGGTATGTTGCCAACTGACGACATGGAGAAAGTGTGGGGACTGCATTGCGGGTCAACCTATGACTACTTAGGTCGACATAACTCTCAACAGTAAAATGACGGGAGCATATCCTATAATTTTGAAGATTTTCTTCAGTGTAATATATACCCATATTCTCTTGCCAAATTTTTGACCTGTAAAACATAAAAAACTGTGCTGTTAGAAGTGTTGTTAATTTAGTGCAGGCCTTAATTTACCTTTCCAACCTTGAAGGAAAATAATGAAGTTTTGCCACATCGTCCTCCGAAGAACCACATACATAACAATCTAATTCGTGACTCTGTGGCCATCTCAAACAAAAAATAACCTACAACCAATTTCAAAGTTTATTATGAGGAATGAAATAGGTAAAGGATACAGTTAGCACATTTTCTAATACTCTTTATCCTTTCTGATTAATATATAGGTTAGATATAGCTGATAAAATTATTTATAATTTTATAATTTACCAGTTATATGAAATTGGTAGTCTTTAAGAAGAGAAATAGTCTTTAACACACAAGTATCACAAAATACAACGAGAAATAATCAAAATCACGACAAAATAACAAACACTTCTTTCGTCAGTTCAAGATGACAGATAAATACCACAGAAAAAGCACGAGATAAAACAGAAATGACAGCAGTGCAAGGCTACCCTCTACTTTCACCTTCCATTTTATCGGACTAGGACAGCTATATTTGACTATTCTTATATTAAATAGAGATAGCGAATAAATGTTAATATCAGACAAAATTTTCTATCCACTTGCACGTCTCGGGTTGTCTCTGGCTGAGTTAAACTTATGTGGTTTTATAAATAAACACCGGTTAATCGCTAATCGAGGCAAAACAGTCCACTGTATCACCTAGTGATAAAGTTGTTTGTTGTGGCGTCTCTTCTTCACAAATATGTGGTGTTCTTTTTATCTATGAATCACTGATTTGTCAGCTATTTTCGATGCCGATTGGTCCACTAGGTGAGATTAACCTAGTCATTGTACGTCCTTGATTTTAAAAGATTTAAGAGGCAGTTCAACAAAGGTAAATTATGATAATTGCACAACAAAGTTCATAAATGTTTATTGGGACAATTGTAATAGGCTCATCAAAAATGAAGTCCTTGTGCAGCTGCGTGATACGTGTTTTGTATTTTGATTCCCAATAAAATTATCTCCATGATTACAGACACTTCTTGACCCGAAAGATTCCCAATCTTTCCGAGATAGATTATTTTTTTATATGTACATTTAACAAATAAAGTTTTTTAATACACTACCATAAAACACGATATAATGGAAGAAATAATGTGAATGATGTACTACGTTTCTTGCAATGAATTGCAAAATTTGAGAGACTCCCTTTTCACTAACCGAATTGGCTTCATCGGGATATGATTAAAATAAGTGAACTACCTCAAAAACTCCTCAAAATCCCCCTTAAAGTATACGAATTTTTCTAAAGATCAGCAGTTTTCGAGAAAATTCCAAAAAACCTAAAAAATACAACTTCGAGGGTAGTTTTGGGTTAGTTTGTGAGGGAGTTGACTGACCCTTACCCTAGTATTGTTTTTAATCCCTTAATAAATAATTTTCAAGTGAAGGCTAAACTTTAACGCTAATGGTAACTCCGCTACCTACCTACTTGATGAAAGATTAAATCAGATCTTTTATAAAAAGTCGATCAGATATTTTGTCCAAATGTTTAACTAAAGCTGTAAATTGAAATTTTTGACATTTTTAACAATTTGAAACGTTAAATATTAATATTTTGCTGTAAAGAAAAGAAGATATACCTCGTATTCCCGTTTCTGTACGAGCTATCGTCCTGTATAGAGCGCTGACCTTTAAAATTTTATCATGTTTTCCCACAAGTGCGGTAAACAGTATTATTAATCAAAATAAAAAAAAAAAAACATATACAACTTAATCAAGGTTTTAGATAAACGGATAAATCATATGCATGTTTTGCATCATCATAATATTCTTTATCTATCAGCGTTCTAATTATTTAGTAGTGTCAATCAAAAATATCGGTAATAGCAGTAGCTACTCATCAAAGGCGGATATAGTGGAAAAAAACGAAAGCGGAGCGAATATAATATAATCTAGTTAATCTTATGTCTACGTAGGCGGACTTAAAGGAGTTACAGGAAATACGAAATAAGGCCTCATGACATGACTGCTTTTCCAGATCATTTGCAATCAGGGACAATGTATTTAGGCCAGTCAATGAGAGCATTATAAGCTGGAACAATTCCTAACAAGTAATTTTAATCTATTTAATTGGGTCTCAGAAATCACATACTATTTTGCACCCTCCGAGAGGTTGAGCTTTTTGCAAATATCTCGGTTAGTATCAACTTAACAGAAAATCGTGTAGTTATCACAATTAAAGATTGCTAAATTCTCTACAAAAAATGTTGTATACATTTTTGGTCTAGTGCTGTCTGTTTCGGAGAAATAGACGTCAAAATATGTACCACTACTACTTCATCCTCCATCCGTTATCAAGTCCACTCAAGAAAACGTTTCGTTTAGTGTACTCGTTCCGACACCATCTTGAGGTAGAGTATTCGGCTGGTTTTTTCTACGTGGTGTTCCCAGGAGGCCTAGTCCACTAAGCTATCCTATATTTGTTTTGAAATCGATGGTTCATTCATTTAACATTCTACATAATCTGTCTCATTTTTCGAAGTTAACTGAGAACGATCGGAATACTCCAAAGTGCTTTCTGTTTCATTATCTATTCCGTTCTCGTCGCCTTTGTCCAATTCATACATGTCCATAATATTCGAACAAGATTTTCCCTGACAGAATCCACAAATTATTGAGCAACGCTAACCTGTTTTGCGACAACTGCAATCTGGATTACAACTTGTGGCGCATTTACAAGAAATGAGTTCTAATAACTTTTGAGGTGCTGCCTCTTATTGTAATGTGTGGAACGGTATAAATCTATTTTTCGAATTTTTCTGTCCCTAGTCTAAAGGTGATTTTTTATTTACATACCATTGCTGAATTTATATGTATGAGCGGAAAGAATGCAGCGAGCTGCATTTTTGGTGGTTGAAAGTTTTTTAATAGAAAATTTGACTTTTTATTTGCTTTGTATGTGTTGTTACATTCCAAAATCTCATAAAGCTATACCTCGCAACCTTCTCTCGTTATTTGTTATTCTGTGCCGTTCTGTACTCTACTGCGCAAGGAATTGTCATCACCCTTCCGGTATTTTGTCGTTCATCGTGAAATACGCCAGCTATCAGATCGTAAAGGACAATTTCCATAAGACTGATTTACGGTCATCCGCGAGGGATATCAGGAATTTGTTCTAAAATTTAAGTTCCCTTGTTTTGGATGCAGTGTAGAATGCGTTAGTACTGGTTTAGAAGAAAACTTTTACTGGAAACAGGATATAATTGCGATCTTTGGCTGGTTTGTAATAAACGCTTACTTAAAATATAATTATTGTTTTGAGGAATGTTGTTTCTGAGCACATAACAAATGAGAAGTGAAGTTATGGCTTTTGTGTTTCTACTGGAGAAATTGGAAGACATATACCCTCTATTTTGAGCTTGAGGTAAATAGTTCGTAAAATTATAGTTATTGTTTTCATTTTGTGTTTAGTACGTTATTGAGTTTCCAGTAGGTAAACGTTCGATAAGAGTGTAATTCAACGTATTTCTTTAGGGTGCACGCCTGGGGGCAAAGTTTGTATCGTTCTGCGAGCCTGGGTGTGAGGTTTCTATTGTTCTGCACGTCGGAAGTGCGGTTTGTCAGTATTTTTCAAGCGTAAGATTGAAGAGCCTACGTAAGTACCTACGTAAAGCACCGGAACTGTATATATTGTTTAATTTTTATTTAAGGGAATATCACCCCATTTTGTTTAGCTTAAGTTTGATAACGATAACCTTAACTTCATATGTGTGCTGTGAACCTTCTGTGTGGCCACATTCAGGATGTTAAAACTTTGTTTTGATCTATGTTTACAATATGTGAATAAGGGTTGTATTAAATACTATAATTAGCGTCTGAGGCACAGTATCTTAAGGTAATGTAAATAGTTTTTATATGTGTTATGTGCATCATGTAACATGCTTATGATAATACCTTCTCTTGAATTATTTGAAAGAAAACCCACATTTTTAATTTTTATTGCCGAATTTTGCAGTTATTGTTCAATAAATTGAAAATGGTCACAAATAGCCATAGGAATGTACGTAAAAAAATGTTCCTTTTTCAATCCTACATCACATCGTCCAAAAATATACAGGGTGTTTCATTTGAAAAAATTGAGAAAATTTAGTTCAAAAAGTTGTAAATTTAAAAATCCTTTTTGGCCACTCTGTGTACTTTCAGGAAGTGAAAATGGCTGAGTGTCATCACACAATGTCTCATTGTAGTAAGAGTTATGAGACATATGTTAGTAACAGTTATATTTTTTCTTAAAGTCGATAGTTGTGATTGTAGTGATATTATTAATATACACGTGTAAATGGTATAATTTCAACAAAAAAAAATACTTGACCCTGTAGAATCGTCTTGGCTCACTCTGTATGTTTGAAAGCAATTTCCGGTTATAGCCTTTTTTTGTCTAGTTTACTTATGTTTTTAAATCAAGTTTCTAGCTATCATAGAATTCGAGATATTGAAGTCGGACGCACTATTGCCCCACCATGTATAGATAGCACAATAAATGGGTAGGTACCTGAAGTTGGATCTCCTACACGTAACTAATCTTCCGCAAAAAAAAAAAGAAAAAAATAATATAAATGTAAAGACAGTTTCTGATAGATAGCAAATCCTCTGATGTATAACTTTCAGATATATTTAAACGACGTTTTCCTTTACCAATAAGGCCCTCTATTGTCTTTTTTATAAATAACCTGCACAATATTATTTAATATTGCGTCCTGCATTATTTATAAGCTAGTTGCCGATATGTGATTGAAATGTTATTGTTTCCTGTTATGAAATATAGGAAGAGGAACCAAGCCATTATCATGATAAATAATAATTAAAAAAGTATGACTCGAATTTCCTTTATAACAAAGGATTATCCGATTTTAGTAACATGAGGTCCGGATAGATACCTAGAGAATAATATCCCTGATACATAAATTTTTTATGTAAGGAATGGGAGTAAAGCAGAATTTTATAAATTCAAGAATAATAAGATTTTTTTTAATCACAAGCGTTCTTTATTTTATTAGTTTTTAATAATCGTAGAACAGAGTTTGGAAAGTTTTTACCAATAACTTTTTTATTTCAAGCAGTTAAACAGCTTTAAAAAATCGGCGTATTTTCCCGTAAAAAGATGCACTCATAATTGTTTCATCGAAAGAAGAAAATGTTTGCTTGAAATCGTTTAGGAATCAGCGTGTATTTATTTTATTAGTTGTAACGTCGATATTTTAAAATATCTAATAAAACACATTCACCGTATGATACGCCATTGCGGTACACCCCTATTTAAATGCTTTAATTTGTTTGACAATATTTTAAAATAGATGATTAACAATAACACAAATATGTAACGTAGTGAATCATATATCAGAATAAACCAGTTCTGTCTCCAGTAATGAAAATGCTAATGAACTGGCCATGCATAATCTTATTTAACCTTATATCAGATCCTCGCGAGTTATTAACTTGTTTATGTTTCAAACTATACATCGCAAGGTGCAATCTGGAGGTTTCGTTATTTATTGAAGTTACTGATCCATTCATCAGTTCCTTTTTTTTTATTGTGTAAAATTCGAGGTTGGGCGAAGCATGGCTTCATGATTTTAGCCTTGAAACATCCAGACCCAAATGAGTAAAGCCGGCTCTTTTTTAAGAAATCGACTGGCGTCGGTGAAGGGCATGGTGTAACTTACAAAGACTTAACTCTTATACCATGTCCATTAACAATTGTTTATGATTGTCAGCGTACACTTGCATCAATAATAAACCTTCTATAGTAATCCTCTGCAGTTTATGCAGCCAGATATATATATATATATATATATATATATATATATATATATATATATATATATATATATATATATATATATATATATATATATGGGACAATCCGCGTCAACCGGATCAGAGCTACGACCAAAATTAGGAGCAACCAAAAAAATCGACCAAGGACTCATTTTAAAGCTTAGAGCGTCTACTTTCAAATGCCGAGTGCGCCTTTGAAAAATCCAATATGGCGGCACCAATATGGCGGCCGGGAGCCGGAGAAAAATCGAGTGTCCAGCAAAAAAAGCTTGTAGAAATAAAAATTCGCAACTGCTCGGGTCATATCTTGGCTCAAATTGTAGCTGATGGACGCTCTTAAAAAGCTGGCGTGGTAGGTTGACAAAATCCAACATGACGGATTCAATATGGCGGTCAAAATTCCAATATGGTGGCCGAATTTTTGAAAATCAACTGATTTGCACCAAATTTGGTATTCGGGGGTTTTGGGTGTCACTGATCACGAATCCGAGGTCAGATTTGCCAAACTGAAGATGGCGGATCCAAGATGGCGGACGAAATTTTCGAAAATCAACCAATTTATACCAAATTTGTTTTTCGGGGATTTTGGGGTCGCCGATTACGAATCTGAGGTCAAATTTCCAAAATTTTCAAATACAATAAGATGGCTGATCTAATAAGGCGGCGATATTTTCGAAAATCAGCGGATTGACACCAAATTTTATTTAAGGGGTTTTTTTGCGGTCACTGAAAAATCGGTGATAAGAATTTAAAAATTTTGACAGACTGAAGGTTGAGGCTCATTCATGGCTCAAAATCAATTAGTTATTGCTCAATAGTATTAACATTTTAGCAAATTACTGAAGCATATGTGCGGTAATGATTATTTTTATGAGTTTTTTTATTACTTATTAAGTAATTAATCTACTACAGATTGAAATTGTTGGAACCAGGACAATAGGTTAAAATAAAAAGCTACCTTGCCTACGTTTCGTTTAATCTGTTTAAACTTCTTCAGGGCTCAATAGCCAAATAATGATGTAAAAATTCCACAACAGAATTTTTTTTTAAAACCACGTCTGTGGGCATAACAATTACAAGACCAATCAATTTGAAAATCAATAAAATATACATATATGTAAACATTTGACACACAACAGATTCAAATTTAACAATGTTTTTAACCAGTATTTTTTAAAAATCAACCGATTTGCACCAAATTTGGTATACAGGGGTATTTGGGGTCGCAATCCACTATATTGGGTCCGCCATCTTGAATTTTGAAAATCGAACCTCGGATTCGTAATTGGCGACCCCAAAAACCCCAGTATAACAAATTTGGTACAAATCAGTTGATTTTCGAAAATTTCGTCAGCCATCTTGGATCCGCCATCTTGAGTTTGGCAAATCTGACCTCGGAATCGTGATCAGTGACACCCAAAACCCCCGTATACCAAATTTGGTGCAAATCGGTTGATTTTCAAAAATTGGGCCACCATATTGGAATTTTGACCGCAATATTGGATCCGCCATGTTGAATTTTGTCAACCTACCACGCCAGCTTTTTAGGGGCGTCTATCAGCTACAATTTGAGCAAAGAAACGACCTGATCGGTTGCGAATTTTTATTTTTACAAGCTTTTTTTGCTGGACACTCGATTTTTCTCCAGCTTTCGGCAGCCATATTGGAGCCGCCATATTGGCGGAAATACCTATCATCATCCCTCTACCCCTCAAAAAATTCAAATGGCAAAGGGGTCGAGTGATACATCTTTTGAAAGGTCTTTCAATTCCCTACATAACTGTATTTTTTTTTAACTTGGAAAATGGAAAAATATGATTTGCATGCATTTTTTTTATCGAATAACCCTTTTAATTTAACAATAATTACGATTAGTGTAAATGACAAATTTATATTTTATATTTTTCACAGATAGTTATTGCCCTTCGGGATCACGAGAAGAAAAAAAGTTACAATGTTCCAGTGTACTTTTTATTTCTGCAGCCGTTCTAACAAAAAAACGTGACCTGCGTTTTTCTTTGCCGCGTCAATTAGACCATATTAAAAAATAAACAAAAAATAAATTACATATATAAATAGGCACAACTCAAAGCACGATGAAAGTAATAAAAGTGTCTATAACCTGAAACGCAGTTAACGCACTAGAGGCCACCGATTAACTGTGCCCGGCGACAAGCCGTGATAATCTACTCTAGTTTTCGGCGCATTTCGTACGTTGTTCTTTATCATCGCACGATAGAGTGCATTACAACAGGCCGACTTTACAAATGAGTCTCCATTCCATCAGGGCAGCTATTCTTTTAATTTAGTAATTAAAACTACCGGTGTACAGATGGGTCACTATTTAATTTTAACAACCTGTTTGGCCGAACCGGTGCGAATCTATGGGACGACATCACAAAAATACAGTACTTGTATTTTGTACAGAATAATACGAAAAATTATTATCAAAATACATATAATATAGGATAATGGCCGTGTTTGCTAACAGAAAAAATACCACTATCTCTATCGGCATTATGTGTAACAGCGGATATAAGAAATAAAAATAAAAAACGAGCAAAAGACACAAATGTAATAATAATATCCCGAGGTGCTTTTGTTATAAAGCCGCAATACGATTAGCATTTGCCTTCAACAAGCAATTTAAGTTTATCATCGTAGTATAGATACAAATATGTAGCTATTTCTTAATGAAATGTTAAGTTAATAAATTTTGATATTCATTTCAGTTAAAAATTTTACATAAAAAACCCGAAACATTTTGAATGGTGAAGAAACCAGTAATTATAAATTACAATAAACATCACTCCAGTTGTTGTAGGTACTTTTGTCACTGCTGGAGTTAAATGCAAATCCCAGTAGTTAAATTTTTTGTACATATTGACCTAAGACAAAAACCATTGTTGTAATTTTAATCTAAGACAATCTTTTGTTCATATTCTCTCATGCGGAGTGAAATATTATAAATTAATTTTATGTTTATTTAATTTATAGTAATAATAAATGATAGTAAATCTTTGTTAATCAACTTCAATAATGTGTCTAATAACAATTACGCTTAGTTAGTCATGGTAAAAAAAATACAAGAAGGTATAAAAACAATTGAACAATAAAATAAATTTGTGATGATGATTTGGTAAAAAGTGTTTTCTTTTTATTCTTTGCACGTGTTTACAAACGCAATATGTAGGGCTGTCAAAAATGTTCCGTGGGACAGTGGCGTACGCGAAATTAACTAATACGAGAAACAATAAACTTACAATTTATAACAATGTATGTAAAACTTACCCTCTTAACTAGATTGATGAACTAGCTTGCTTATCACAAACTGGAGAAGATGTGTAGCCATTTTGCAGCATCAGGTATGTTTTTATGGTTGTCTCCATGAGTGATGTTCGCTTTGGTGAAAATATATTCTTATATTTTGAAAACAACCGTTCGACATCTACTGATGTAATACATGCATACGTAAGATAGTCTTTGAACGCACTTAACGGATCTGGGGCTGCACCTTCACATTTTTGTCTTAATTTTGTAAAACCGGTGTCTTTATTTAACACACTTGCGAACTTTTCTTTAACGCGCTCAATTGTTGCGTCACCTATAGCATGTAGCAGTAGATTTACTTCGTCCACTATTTGCAGTGACTCCGCTAACGACAACGCAGTTTTCTAATTTTTTTATGCTTTCATGTAATGGTTTATAGTTCTTCGCAATATTTTTTTTAAAGCTGTTTCAACGGAAATATCTTCGAATTTTGTCTGGCTTTCCTTAATAGCTGCAGCCTCATCTGGATTGCATTTTAGTATCATAGCATAATAAAAAGCTGCCTGCAACCATGTTCCCCAACGTGTGAGAATCGGCTGTGGTGGTTCAGGAATACCGGGACACTTGCAATGAAATGCACGGAGACGTTTAGGAGATTTAAGAAACTTTTTTTGTACTTGCTATTAATGCATCCACCTCTGGAAAACCTTTTCGAATAGTTTCTGCCATAATATGTAAGGCATGCACTTTACACGTAACATGTATAAACGTACAATCTTGTTGTTGCAAAGAACGGCTTACCGAACGCATTGTTACGGCGCCATCAGTCACAAACATCAACACTTGACTTTTTGACAGTTCAAATTTTTCTAACGTCTCCAGCACCACCCTGCCAATTGTTTCGCTAGTACATTGACTTAGTCTTTTGCTAGCTAGTAACAGTGGAACCGTAGGTTTAAGAGGGTCCGGTACTCGTACTATAACATTTAAAATAGATTTTTTTTTACAATCTGTTGTCTCATCAACAGATAACCACAGCCGTGTATTTTTTAATTCACATTTCATCTTATTTACCATGTCTACGTGTACAGTTGGTAGATAGTTACATAACGTTGTGCAACTTGGTAACTTCACCTGGGCATTGTATTTATTCCAGAACTCTCGAAATGGTTGTTTATCGAGTATGTGTAGCGGAACATCACAGGCAATCAGCATTAATAATAAATCAAACATAAAATGTGTTGTCGAAGGCACGCCATTTTTTTTATTTTTATGGTGTACACTATTTACGTGAAGTCCACAATCACGCTTATCCCAACACATCAAATATTTCTCGCACACTTATTACAAATTATTTTAGCACCATCATAGAATAAATCCTGGAATTCACCTATGAATTTATTCACTTAAATGGCCGTTTTCTATTCCTGCGTACGTCTGCCATGCTTTATTATTAAATTAATATCAACAATACAGTACAACAAATAAAATAAAAACACAAAAACAATATGCAATACGCCCAAGTGAATTAACGTGTACACAACTCGAAAGCTAATAATAATAATAGACTGGACTGGAGAAAGAGTTTCGCGGTCAAGGTGAATGCCGGCGATAGTAAGTATATCTGTACTCTACGACCATGATACACAGAAACGATTTGCAGCTTTAGTGGATACCATAAACAAATGAAATAAACTCGCATGATATATTCTTATTAGATTGTGTCAAGAGTGACATGAAATCGATTACGATGAGATTTTTCAATTAAAATAAATATAGTGAATAAAAATTGATTTTCTTTTTACAATAGAATAATATAGTGATGACACACAGACGAAAATGTTTTTCGTACTCATACGGTTGAATGTTCCGTAATTCTACGAAAAACTGAATTTCTCGCCTTTGTGTCATGTCATAAATAACTATTTTATTGAGTTTTTTATAGGAAGTTTTATTCTCTACATATTTTTTGTTAATAATTATTTTTACCGTCAGACTTGCAAAAAGCGAAATTCATGGGCAAATTCGATTTTTGTCGTCATTTTTCGAAAATGGTGTTGAACGCCGCACGCATTTTTGTCAGAAAAATATTCAATGTTAATTACGACCCTAAAATCTGCCTGTATACAAAAATTCAGCTATTTTACAATTAATGCGATCGAGTCGTATCTTTTAGTTCTCTATCGACTGGCCTATCAAGATATATATGTATATACCAAAAATAATTCAATCGGAGAGATCCGTTTTTTCCTCAGATTATCATTAATCTGAATCTGAGGTTTTTTCAGCTGGGTTGATTTGGTACGGAATGACCCTGATGCAAGTTGAAAGTTCTCATTAAGGCTGGAATTTTACAGAATATGCGAGAAGTAATTTATTTTGGTTTATTATATAAAATAAGTTTTTAAATACCAGACAGTATGGTACATAAAATAGTTTTAGGTATTAGCTATTACCTTTTAGTTGTTAACTGTTATAATTAAAATGTGTGCTCTAACGATGGAATAAGATAAAATACCTGTATTTTTATTTTAGCTTACAAATTTGAATTATAGCGCAACAATTAACAACTAAAAATTCATATAATTGTAGTTGTTAGAATGAATAGTTAATGCCTAAATCTATTTTTAGTATCATACCACCTTTGGTTTTTAAAATGTTTGTGATAAAACGAAAATAAATACAGGGTGTCCTAATCAAAAGTAGTCACCCTGAATAACTTTGGAGATAAAATTTTTTTGAAAAGTTGGTGAAACACGCCGACCTTGTTTCCAAGGGGGACATATTTTAATGTAATACTTGTATACCTATCATCATCCCTCTACCTTACACGGCCATTCCCTCAAAAAAATTCAAATGGCAAGGGGAGTCAAGTGATACATCTTTTGAAAGGTCTTTCAATTCTCTACATAATTGTGTATTTTTTTTAACTTTTATCGATTCGTTCTTTTTTTGATAATTACACACAAACGAAATCGTTTAAAAAATCTAAAATACACGGCACTGGGTATTGGAATTTATAAAAAAACTACATTTTTTAGTGATCTCAAATCAACACGAGTTTTTTCGACAAAAAACACTTTCCTTATCCGTTTAGTTTTAGAATAATAAAAGACTCATAAGTATTTGGTAGTCCTTGAACATTAATTTGTTCACAACCAATTTTAAATCGAGATACATTTTACCAGAGCGAGTTCTCAAAATGGTTTATATCCTTCAATAGAGAATAGAAATTGTCAGCATTTATTTTAAAAACGATAATTGTGCTAGAGCTACGGAGCGCATATTAAATAGAAATCACCCAGATATGGTTGGTTCTCAGTATGTTTTACAATAATTGACAAAATTTATGGAAACAGGTTCTGTAGGAAACAAAAAGCATGAACCTCACCGACCGATTAGGAATGAAGCAGTCGAAGTAGCAGTTCTGGGTCATTTGCAGATGGATAATACTCAATCGATCAGGAAAGTAGCTGAGGCTTCCGGTGTATCACGAAGCAGTGTTCATCGAATTGTAAAGGCCCACAAATTTCATCCATATAAATTTAAATTGGTACACGAATTAAACGAAGATGATCTCGATCGTCGGCTTGAATTCTGTGAGATATTTAGTGAACAATTAAACAGTAATGCCAATCCACTGTACAATACGTGTTTTTCTGATGAATCGACATTTCAGTTAAATGGGGAGGTAAACAGGCACAATTGTAGGTATTGGAGTGAAACCAATCCACATTTGTTCATGGAAACTCATACCCAAAGGCCTCAAAAGTTAAATGTTTGGGCTGGCATCTTAGGGGATCACATTGTCGGGCCGTTTTTTATTCCTGACAATTTAAATGGCGAAAGGTACCTCGATGTTAGAAAATAACATCGACCCAATGATTACCCAAATTCTCGAAGAAGACGATAATCTTTTAGAGAGCGAACTGTTTTTTCAGCAGGATGGGGCACCCCCACATTTTGCTATAGCAGTCCGTCAATTTTTGGATAATCGGTTTACTGAGCGATGGATTGGAAGAAGAGGTCCTGTGGAGTGGCCCGCTAGGTTACCTGATTTAACTCCCTTGGATTTATTTCTGTGGGGACATTTGAAATCGAATGTATTTGCAACAAAACCCGCATCTCTGGAAGAGTTACGTGAAAGAATTGTTCGAAATGCCGTGTATTGACTCCAGATGTGTTCAGAAATGTTCGTACAGAATTTCAAGACAGATAATACTACTGTATGGAAGTCGGTGAGGGTCATTTTGAACAATACATACGATAATTTAAACTGCTTCTTTTATTTTTATTTCCTGAACCTAAGAAACGAATCGATAAAAGTTTTAAAAAATACACAGTTATGTAGAGAATTGAAAGACCTTTGAAAAGATGTATCACTCGACCCCCTTTGCCATTTGAATTTTTTGAAGGGGTTGCCTTGTAGGGTAGAGGGATGATGATAGGTGTACAAGTATTTTATTAAAATATGTCCCCCTTGGAAACAAGGTCGACGTGTTTCGGCAATTTTTCAAAAAATGTTTATCCAAAGTTATTCAGGGTGCCTACTTTTAGTTGGGACACCCTGTATAGTAGGAGAAACCGCTTTAATGACGAGACGTGCGGGGTAAGACGTCACAGAACGCAGAGCCGGATTTATCTGTATTGCTCGCTCGTTTACTTTTTCAATGTAGGTTTTGTGCTCAGTTTAGCTAGCAACAATTTACCAATTGTAGAAAAAACTAATGATTGAAATAAAAGTATTGAATTTAAAGTATTGATTACACATACAGTAGTTGCAGTAATCAAGTTCGCTTAATATAAATTGTTACTACCCAGCAAGAACCTCCGGAAAGTATGAGCATTTCTTGCCAGGAAAGGATGGATATGGAATATTAGTATACAATACATTATTTAAAAAGTAACAAGAAACCTTTAAAAGCAAAAAAAAAATACTTTCAATATAGTAACAGAAACAAATATTTTTCTCAATAAAACAACTAAAAATAAATTCTAATAGTAAAGTTATTACTATAATAAGAGCAGAAAGACGTGTTTTTGTCAAAATGAAGAAAAATAATCTTAATAAATAATAATATCCTGAAAAAAAATATATTTTTCAAGCAATGAACTACGAAAGTGCAAAAACAAATAAATAATGCAGTTGATACAAAATTCACATCACTTCACCTTGGGTGAGGACCTCGCATCGCTTCTTCCTATGAACCCTCGCCCTTCTCACCTCTTCTTCATTTTAAGATGAACTAGTACCCTCATTCAAATTTATAATAAGTTTATTTCCACCATTTATATGACATTCAACAATTTTTAAATAATCATCCTCAATTATAATTACTTTCCTAATTCTTCCTTGTTAATTTTCGACACTTGATTTTGAATTAACTCTATAATTTTTTTATCGAATTTCGGAAAAGTATTTCCTTATCAGATATTTTTCTTCAATTTACACCAAATGAATTCAGAAATACAGAAATATGGGGGTAACCACAACACTTTGTGGCCATATATCTCCGCTACAATGTCTATAATATACTTCTTATAATTTTTCGACTTCCAAGAGTTGTGCTTTATTATAATTTTCCTCATAATAAAGATAATATTCCATTAAAAAAAATTGTAACTCCAGCGTAGAACTCTTGTTAGGAATTTTATACAGTTGTCTCGAATGGTACTTCGCATTGCCAAGAACAATTATACTATTCCGTTTTAATTTTGGAATTAGTATATTTTTAAACCATTCCTCAAATAGTTCTCCCTCCATATTCTTGTGATAATCTACTTTACATTCTTCCATGTTTTCTCCGTACAGATTCAATGCATTATCGACCCATCCATCAACTGATCCACAGTGTAATATAATCAACTGAGTCCCTTTATTAGGGGCAATGAGATTGGTTGGCATTTCCTAGAACCATCAGTGCATCCATTTTTTACTGTTTTTTACGGTGTCGGGAGTATCATACCAAGTTTCATCTAGATAATAAATTGGTCTATTTTCTCTTCTGAATTTTTTTTGTCTCTTCTAGATATGAATCTCGCCAATCCACTATTCGTCTGATTTCCATAATCGCCATGCGTTTATTAATAGTTTGATATTTAAATCCAATTTTTCACAGTCAAGTCCCTCAAGTTCTTTTGGTATATTTTGGATGATAATCTATTTCTTTTAATTTTCTGTTTACCACGCCAATAGCTGGTATTTTATTTTTCTGATACGCGTCGTAAACTAAAGTTCTTAAATATTTTGCTAACAATGGGTCCAGAGTTTTCGATTGACCGATGTCGAATCGTTGTTTTTTTAGGAGGGCACCTTCTTTCACCAGTTTGTGTATTGTGGGACGGGGAACGTTAGTCAGAGATGCCGTTTCACCTAGTACATCTAAATCATACAAATTAGGGTCATTAGCTCGTCGCTTCAAAAAGATTATTGTATTTGTATATTATTATATTGTAAATATTATTGTATTGTAAACATTAAGGCAAATTGTTTCGCTTGCTCGTTCAAATGTAGCCGACTTTTTCTTACTGAAAACACTAATGAACTTCGATTTTCTTTATCACTGTAATCACTATCACTGTCATTTTCACAAACAATAAAATGTACACGTAGAGGCCTCCCACGATCGAAACATTTTTACATTAAATACGATAACCTTCTTAAATTATTTTGAAAAACACATCAGCAAATAAACAGATAAACTAATTATTACTTGTAATATTACACTTACCATATACCTATTACACAACTCACTGCAACACGATAACCTTCCTAAATTATTTTGAAAAACAAACCCATGTAAGTGAAACTCCGCCTTGTCGCGTGCCAACAAAAACAATAATCATCTTTCTCACTTTAATGTAAACTATGTAAAAGACGGAAGTTGTCATGTGTTAGACATTTCCCGCCCTCATGTCGCATTTTACCCCCCGCACAAAACCGATTTTTCTTACTATAATAATATTTCATCTGATTATTACAATTTAATAGTCTCTGTAGATTTTGCTTCTGTAGATTAACATTTTCCTAATTTTTTCAGACGTCGGGCAGACCAGACGAGGTGATAGCAGCAGAAACGCTAGAAAACTACAAGAGGTGCAATAACTCTTTCATTCAAGGTGTATTTCAAGCCCAGTACCGATCTTCTCTGAGTTGTTCACGCTGCCGTACACAATCCAACACCTTCGATCCGTTCCAGTGTATTTCAGTACAGCTTCCTCAGTTCCACAAGCATTCGATTTATGTTACCGTAAGTATTAAATTCCATATTCTTAAAATCATTCGGTTTTTTTGCTTGGATTTTTTTGTAAAGTAAGATTACTTCCACAAAAAAAAACATGTATTATTTATTTCAAACTTATTTGTAACATAAAAAACGGGGCGTCTTTGACGGCGGCAAAGGGATCAAAGAAGCCGACGTTTTTATGTTGCAAATAAGTTTAAAATAAACTGTAGCCTCGCATCTAATCTTGTCAAGGTATTAAGACTAAGAGCCTTCTAAAAAGTCCATTCGTAAAAGACTGCATGCTAAAAAGAGTTGCTCATTTTATTTGTGCGTTTGATCAAAGATAACCTTACCGGCTGTTGTGCACAGCTCAACATTTTTTTTTCTTACTCCATTACTCTGCAGAATCTCGTGCTCACAAAACTGCTATCACACCCAGACATTATAAAAACTAGGTACCTAGTAACGAGAATAATCTTGCCTGTGTTAGCTGGAAGTGCTCGCTGGCGTAATACCAATAATTTGATTTGCATTTATTTGCTCATCTGTCCGTTTCCTGAACTTTATGTCAAAGCATCTTTGACTTTTTTAAATTACCGATTAATTTGATGAAAAACTGTTTGAATTAAGTACACGTTTTTTTCCTCCTTTTTAGTGTTACTAGTAGGTTTAATTCATCGGAACTTTGATAAAAACACTTTAAAAAAGAGGATGGCGCCTAACAAAATATTATATACAAATTGGACAATTTTCATTAGTTAATTTTGTGATTGCCGACTGTGTTTTTTGATGTATTTAGTTTTAAGTTCACAAATTTTGTCTGGTCAATTGCTCGCTTCCCCGCCCGGAGAAAAGAGTCAAAAATCATACTAATATTGAATATATGTATTTGTTTATAGATTTTGTTTTATTCCATTAAATAATTTGTGACTTGTTACAATGGATGGGCGTAAATTCCATTTTTTTTTTATATATGTAATGTTTTGTAATAAATATTTATATTTTTATTTATTGAATACATACGAGTATCGCAATTTATCTAATTAATTCAAATAAATGTTTAACTTCGAATTGTAATAGAAACATAAAAAGTAATCCTTAATTAATTATGCAATAAAAATAAAAAGCACAATAACCTTTTATTAATTACTAAAATACATTTCACATAGGCAATTTTTATTACTCATTTTTATTATGAATTTTTATTTTGATTTTCGGTATATTTTCATCAGAACTTTCATATTCATTCGAAATTTCTATTATCATATTTAAAATTCATTATCATCTTCAATAATTTGCGATTCATCTCCAGCAAAATTATCAATATTAACTTTTAAATCTTCGATTGTCTTGTGGATAATAAATCAGTCAATCAAAACAATTACGTACAAACTAGTCATTTCGACGTCCATCCCCAGAGTCAGCCAAATATCCATAGTGTGGTGTTACGTGGCAATTGAAGGGCTGTATGGGGGGGGGAGTCGATTTGATATATAACAATTAAAATAGTTGATTGATTCGACCTTTACTTGATGAAAATCCATTTTACAATAAACACAAAATAAACTTCTGTTTGATTTTCACAATTTTAATAAACTTTTGACAACTGCCACTGTGTGGCGAAACAATTGTCAAAAAGTTTATTAAAATTGTGAAAATCAAACAGAAGTTTATTTTGTATTATAACAATTAAATGTAAAATACTAATCTATCGTAAATTAAAAAGGATGTAATTAATACATGTCTTTAAAAACTTATGCCTGGGTTAAAAACAGCATTAAAAATATGATAAAAGTGATTAAAAACTATGTTTAAAAAGATATTTCATTAATAAATTTTCTTTACCAAGGTAGAGAAAATTCCAATTTCAAAAAACCCTTTTTTAATACAATTTATCTGTTGTGCGGCTATGTCAGACCGCTTAGTTTTTGATTTTTAACAATTTCCAATTTGATTCAAAAGTTACATTAAATTACAAGGTATAATGAATTCTTCAAGAAATAATTAGAAACAACAGTTTTTTTTTATAGAAGCAGTATAGCGTCAAAATGTGCACATTTTAAAAATATTTTGAATTGTACAGCTACAGCAGTGCACCTACAAAGTTTTTATTTTAATTTGTGAGTTCAGCGTTACATTTTCTTCCCAACGACCTTCGGGTTTCTGATTTTTGATATCGCGTAACCGAATCATTCGTAAAAATGGTCAGGACAAGGTTTAATAAATTAATTTTCTGTATATCACGATTAAAATTATACATATATATTTAGCAGTTATGTAGCCAAGCGATGTACTTAAATGACACAACCACCAAATATTGTTTATCCTATTCAGGGTGTTTTTTTACACAAATGCCAATTTAGTATATTTCAAAGAGTATTGTCTCAAATCGCAAATGGAACGGATATTTATTTGAATTGGCATGTCAATTCTCTACAATTTTTGTAGACAATGTCGATATTTTCAGAGATATTTTTACATTTTCAGTAAAAACCGGTATAATTGTACTTTTTACGATTCTAGTAGCCATAATGTTGACATGAATTTACAGTATATATTATTGACAATAATTGTACCGCAGTTGTCAAACACAAGAAATTTCTTTGAACATTCTGTATGTGAAAAAAAACTCGAAAAGTTTAATTTATTCAGTGAAATTTTTTTTTGTATAAAATCGTAGGAAAAAGAAATACGTAAAATAACAAACAAAATATTAGTCGATTGCTAGGATCTGGTAAATGTATACTTCATTTCGCATTTTGTATTAAAATCTGGATGTTATGAGTGTGCAGATTTTTGTGCATTTCTTCCATATCGCATATTATCGTTTTTAATTAACTATGAATTTTGAACGAAACGAACTCGTTGATATGATTTTTATTATGGGAACGGGCGAACGGAATTGTTTACCAACCCACCGAATATATGCACAAAGATATCCTAACAGGAGACAACCTTCAGTAAGAAGCATAGAAAATCTTAAAAAAGAGATTCGTTAGCGTAGGAAATGTAAATTATGAAAAATGTGAGGAAAAAGAGGACATTATCTATAAAAATCGTAGAGAATTAACGTACCAATTCAAAATACAGAGCGTTTCATTTGAAAAAAAATTGAGAAAATGCTCTTAGAAATATACTAAATTGGCAATAGGCTATTTGACTTTTATTTTTAATTGTCTTAAAATGTTCATATCGTAGTATTAGTCCACAAGCATTTTTATTTCTCTTAAATGAAATCGCTTTATAGGATAAAATAGCATTCAAAATTTCAAATATATAAATTGACGAAAAAACACCAGCCGCCATGTCATTATCTACTGCGACGTGACGTCATTCTTGTAGTAAACAAACAAGTGCGAGTAACGCCCGGTATCGTTTTTTTTTATTTATCATATAAAATAATGAGTCCATTGTTATATGTGGTGATTGGTGTCGAACTGCAAGAGTACAAGTGTAAAGACACCACAAAAAATGGTTGTAAAACTGCCAGATGATATTAAAATTAGAAGTCTTTCACATATCTGTCGTGTTTGTAATTTTGAGGTTATGTTGAGGATTGTCTAATAAATAATGTTCTAATTAGCTACATTATACACACTTTTATAAACATAAGTATCTAGTTAGCTTTAAAGCTAGAAATAAATAAATATATACTTACAGAGATGTTTTATGTTCCTAAATTCGGCAGAACGGAAATCGGGATTAGTCGCAAAGAATTTAGCCACTATTATTGTGTCAATTCTTGGCAAATTCGTACTATCCGCTTTTAAAAAACCGCCCTTCACGATTAATTATTATAAACTTAAAAAGACAACACGATATCAGTCCAAATATTCACAGAGCAGTCACGATAAGATAACTGTAGGTTTTGCTTACTGCAAGAATAATGTCACATTTAAAACTATCATGCCGGGTAGCGTTTTGTATAATGTCGTTTACAGACTAAATAATTGCAATTTTAAAATTGATATAATAAATTAACCTCGTGTTTTTGTGAATACAAACCGATAATTACTGATTTCTTATTCGATAAATTATCATAATCACATAATTTGATCATTTATTTTTCACAGTGTCAAACATCCTATTGTGTAAAAACACCCTGAATAATATAAACAATATTTGGTGGTTGTATTTTTTCTTAATTATTTGCAGTACGCATACAGTGAAGTAATTTGTTAAACCTTGTTCCAACCAAAATTTCAAATTTTTTTCAAACATCAAAAATCGAAAACCCGAAGATCTTTGGGAAAAGAATTTAACGATAAATACAAAAATGTAAAAATATATGGACTGCCCCATTTAGAAAAAAATTACTTTAAAGGTGCTCCGCTGTAGTGAATCGCCCTGTATATTTCAAAATATTTTTAAAATGTATAGATCTTGATACCACACCACCTCAATAAAAAATCTGTTTCAAATCCTGTAAATAAGGCCGATATTAAACTTTGATATACTAATGAGCAAACCAGCATAATATCCAAACCTTCTTTGTGTTATTAATTATTATTTTATATAGATAGGTACATAATTATTTATAATCGAGTTTAGCAAAAAAAAAAAAATTAATAGAAATAACAATCATACAAATTATATTCATTGTCATTATTTTAAATAACTAGTTCTAAAATATAATGGATACCTAAATGAAGAAGAATTAATAATGTATTAAAACAAACAGTTATTAATTTATTTAAACGTTATATTATAAAACCACATTTTTCATGCTAACCTATTAACATAGTTGTCACTACAAACGAGTAATATTCATAATATATGCTCTATAATAACAGTGATTATGATAATCTGTATTTACTAAATGGTATTTCATTTTCTAAATATAAGTCCATCACCCTGTTTCATAATGTTATTTATGTAATAAGACTGGAAAGTGATTCTTTACTGGGAAGCCAGTGAGCCCAGTAAAGACAATTTCCGGCTGTATAGCGTACTATATTTTTTCTGCAACCGTTCTTGCTAGTCTCAGAAACTTTGTAACTTGAAATCTTTTGCAAACAAAATTCATGAAATTTAACTGACAAGTATCAGACGCTTACCTTCAAGAAGGACTGGATTAATTATTTTTAATTGTTATCAGATACTGTTTGTCAAACAGAAGTGAGATAAGAATCGAAAAAGGCTAAAAACAGTTATGGTCGGTTGCGGAAAAATATAATACTTTCCTTTTTTAATATGAAACTGTAAAGAGCAGAGGCCCAAGGCCACTAACTTGAGTGACCCCTTGTATCAGTTGTTTGTTGAAGAATGAACTTAAAATGGCATTTAAGACCAAAATGTGTACCTGTTTTAGAAATATTGGTATTTGTCTTTATATGCTATTAAATCTTACTAATTATTTTGGAATCAGGTATAAAGTAGAATTTTTCAATTTTCAGGTTTTATATACATCGCAGCAACCCAGACAAGTACAAATCGGCCTTAATCTACCATCGGGTGCAACAGTGTCCGAGCTTCGTGATATTCTAGAGTCTGATACCTCAATCGAACGTGCCAATATGCTTCTCACCGAAATAGGCGATTCAGGGTTCCTGAGAACGTTCACTGACGCCCAACCGATAAGCGTAATCACTGAAATCGACCCAATTTATTGCATTGAAGTTGCTCAACTTAAAGATGTGCAAGAAGACACCACCAGTGCTTACATTCTCTTATGCTGGATCAATGTACTTGTCGATAACAGTGACTGTCAAAGATTTGGTAAGTGGCAATGAATTTAAGACAAAAATTAATATAATAGTTTGCTTTTTTTTATATTGTAGGAAGTCCGTACACCATGCAAGTATCAAGAGAAACATCTTATGACGATTTACAAAAATTAGTTCTAAAAGAAATGGCACCAATTCTGCATGACGACATCCTTACCTCATTACAGCGTCGAGGGGTAAGTAAAAACTTTTTATTTTTAAAACATCAAATTGCATATATTTTTAAATTGAATGTCAAATGTCCAAGACATTTCTATAACGAAGCACTCTCTTTCAGATATTCAAAATGCGAATCTCTGATCCTGCCTGGAATGACAACGAGCCCCCCCTCCTACCTGGAGCCTAAACTAGAACATCCCTTATTCATGGAAGCCGTCGATCAAGCATTGGCTCTTTGTAGCGAGGATGGAGGCCCACCACATGTGAAGCTCGTACTGGAATGGACGGGAGATGCCAAAGCTGCCATCATAGCTGATGATAATGATTTGGTTGAGGAACACTCGAGTGTGAAAATGCTGCGAGCTCAGGCTCTACATGGTAAATTATTACGTTTTTTGCTTTTCCCATGAACATTATTATCATCGACTTCTCTATTTGTACATATAGAGAAAAAATAAGGGCCCTATGACAGTATCCCTAGGAACACAATATTTATCTTATTCAAGTTTTGTTTATAAATATTTTGGTACAATCATTGATATTAAATATACGGGATGTTTTTTAAAAATGGTAGGTAGAAAAGGGTGTCACTTCTTTTTTATTCATTTCTTACAATGTTTGGTAACAGTAACACGTCATACATTTGGCAATGGTATCATATTGTAGAATTTTCCTTTTGTACTGATTTTTTTTTATCAAAATATTCTTTTAATGTAAACTGTCATAAACCTTAATATTGCCAATGAGACAAGCTTTTCCATAAATTTCATATTTATTATTTATGTTTAAGGTGGGGCACCTTTGACATTGGAAGAATGTCTCCGTGATTACACCGAAGCAGAAACTCTAACAGATGCTTGGAGGTGTCCTCATTGTCAGCAGTACCAGCCAGTGGTGAAAACATTGGACGTGTGGTCCCTCCCCGATATCCTCATCGTACATTTCAAAAGATTCAGGCAGTAAGTACATGCCACAGCGTTACTGCTTTCACTGTTTATGCTCCAAGTTTAACAGAAATATTAAAGTTCTGTAATGCTTTATGCCATAGACAGTTTTTTAATTATACATAGCGTGTTCTAAAAAATTAATGTTTTATTTCACAGTTTTGTCAATTTCAGACACAGCCTTCGAGGTGGCAACAGCACCAAACTAACCACGATGGTCGATTTTCCAGTGTACGGTTTCGATATGACACCACATTTAGCGAACAAAAGGAACACTCTAAATCGAAACGATGCTTTGATAGACACTGATAATTCAGTCATAACTAACAACAATTGGTCGCCATGGAAAAGAACGAGGAAGCAGTCGAACTCCAGTGACAACACGTACGATTTATATGCTGTTTGTTACCACCACGGCACAGACTTGGAAACGGGTCATTATACTGCTGCTTGTAAAAATCCATACGACAACCAGTGGTACATGTATGACGATGCTAAGGTTATTAATTTAAGTAAACAGTCAAACGATATAAGTTCCCTACTTGTAAACAACAGCGCTTATATTTTGTTTTATCAGAAGAGAAACGGTATATATGTAGGATCTAGTTCGAACTCTAGTAGCGCAGCTAGTACCAGTTCTGTAGGGTCGTGTCAGGACCATTGGGTGTCGAGAATGCCGCGATTCATACCACCGAAATCTGTTATAAAGCAGACTGATCCTAAACCTGTTCTGAAAGAAGATATTTTTGAGGAGAGGCAGCATCACGTTGACATCAATGAGGCCGAGGAAACATCTAGAAATGCTGAGGAGGTAGCTTTGAGAAACTCTCAGAACACCCTGCACAGCAGTTGTAACAGCGTCAGGAAGTCATTAGAAACCAAATCTACCAACACTTTAACGTCGGAGAACACTAGAAATTCTCCAACTCTTTCCCAGTTAAGTCTGAACAGCAACCGAACCCCTGTCGAGTCTAAGAAGCAAATTTACACGACGAGCATATATATTAATTCCCCAGGCAATACAGATGTGGATACGACTTGTAGAAAGTCGCCTGTTTTGAGCATGCATAGGGTGAATGGGGTGGTTCAGGATGATGTCGATGTTCCCTTGAGGGAAAATGGCAGTGGGAAGAGTGATATAATCTATACGACTACTGCTGCAATTCATAGGCATTCAGATATTGGTTATCCCATGAAGATTTCCGATGAGCCTGTAAGAAGTAATCTGAATTTTGTAAGTAATTATTTATAATTATGTTTAGTGTCTTTCATAACATAACCTCACCAAACTTTGTTTTTGAACTTATATAGTTTAATTATTCTGAAGAAGAAATATACAGGGTGTTTTCTAAGTGATGTCAGAAACTTCAGGATTCTTGGACAGTTTTAAAGAAAAAAGTTCCTATGAACATGGGTCCCAGAAATGCTTCCCTGGAAAGTTGGGGACCTTCAAAATTAAAGAAAAATGAAAAATTGGGAAGCACCCTGTACAATTTTACAATGTATGTAAAGTTTATTTGCAACATAAATGTCAGCATCTTTGACGGCGGGAAAGGGATAAAGTTGTCGACGTTTTTATGTTGTAAATAAGTAAGAACTGAACTATATCTTTTATTTTATTGTAATTTCGTATTATTTATATTATTGTTTATAATTTTTTTTTTAGAATGCTTTTGTAAATTTCAAAATTTTGTGAGGTTATGGTACGAAAAGTCAAGATTAGTAATGTGAATTTTGTGAACAATAAAAATTTGGACAATTTCTTTGATGAAACATGCCAAAAATTTTACCTATCCAGAAATCAAAAATATATCGGACAGATTCAAATTTTTTTAATAGCATTTCATTTTTTTTTATTTTTAGAATGTGTGTGGAAGATGGTTTTAAAAATTTCTTTCATGTTGCCATTCCGTTTAGTATTAAATATAAACAGTGCTGCCAGATTGTGATAGCAATCTAGCAACACCCAATACTATATAAATAAATATCAATTGTAATATTTTCTACATATTTCTGTTACTTTTATTCAGAGATGGCAAATGCCAGTTATTTAAAAAACGTTTTTGGTCATTTTCAAATATTTTGAGGTTAGAAAATCTGAAAAAAAGGCGGGAATAATTTGTCATTTTGAAAATGATTGGCTACATATCAGTAGAACGTGGCAAATCTAACACTGGTCATATATATAAGTACATAGGCAACACTATATGTGCGTATGCAGCAGATATAATTGAGATCTTTGCGAGCCGTATTCCAGTTTGTGCATATCACTAGTCTTGTATCTAGTGGTTTGGCTCGATCTGTATATAGTCGATCTCAACTCGAACCTCCTAAATCTCCCCTGAGACTGTTCGAAGTTAGAGAAAATTTAAGTCAAAGAAAATACTTCTAAAACGAATTATATATCAAGGGCACAGAAACATATTTGGGTTACAGAGAATTTCGAGATGTGGAAGTTCGAATTATAGAAGTTTAACTGTAAATCATAATGTACAAAATAAATTACAAACTCTAAAAGGTGACACTGGCATGCGAGTGAGTAAGTGGTATAATGACATTTTACATAAAAATGTGAGATATGAAACGTTATGGAATATTAATCTGTATCTTAATGAGGAACATCCTACAAGTGATTTAGAAAGTTTTAAGATGTCGAAAGAACTTTTTCCATTACACGTGTTTACCCCACAAGGGAGATGTTTTTCAGCAGAAAACATAGAACCTGTGTTACTTACGTTCGTTAGTGCACAATCTTAGCCATTGCCCATGGTCGTTAACACGTTACTTATTTCATCATCTGCCATAATTATCGGGAACGTTGATATTTGCATGGGATGTTACTGAGAGCCATCTGATTTGCCATGCTCTAATGATCAGTCACCTTTTTTCACTGTGGTCTCTTTTAGTCGGTGATTGCTAACATACCAAAATTAATTTTTTTCTAATGTTGCTCGTTTCACTTTTTTTTTATCAGTTTATAATGCTTTATTATTATTTATTATATATTTATTTATTTTGGAAATACTGCTCAAAAGTGACAGTCGTTAATCATGAATCACTAGATTTATTGTGCATGCGCACATCGTTTAGACTTTAGTCATTCATTTGAAATCGTCTTAAAAAATTTTTTTTTGCTCACTATTTTAGATTTTGCTTAAATTTTGTGAGAATCTTCTTTAGGGTTCCAAAGAATTCATCTGTCATTTAATTTTCGCATGCGTCAGTTCCCGCCTGCCCTAATTAAAGCATTTAAAAAACGTCATTTCCCCCAAAAATAACACGGTGCACGATAAGTGCACTTGATCTCTGAGAAATATTAGCTGGTTGCATTCAACAGTCGAGACACAGGAGTCAGTTAAAAATCACGAAAAATCAGTAAAATACACGTATTTTCAGCACCGTGTTATTTTTCGGGCGTATTGATTGTGTGAATTTATATTCTTTGCACAAAAACTACTATCTTTCAGCTTTGAAATGCCACCTTGAACATGTTGCTTCTTTGGAACCCTAAGGAAAATTCTCACAAAGTTTGAGCAAACTTTAAAATAAGCTGGCTTTACCGATTAGACGATTTCATATGGAATAACTCAAAAGTGAAGTTAGTGTACAAAGCTTCTGTGGATAAAGATAAAGAAGCAATGTTGTATCATCGCTTATACCAACTTATAATTTTCACATTTAAGGAGAAGTATTTTGTAGTAGCAAATGTGACAAAAATCTTTGGGTATGGAATGATATTTCATATACACACATTTTTTTGGCCTCATTGGTCAGGCCCGGATTGAAACCATTTGGCAGCCTGGGTACTGCTTATTTTTTTGCCGCCCTATTAAACTTATTAGTTGCGGCTTGTGGTAATGTGTGAGGGCAAATTTAATGCATCGTGGATAAAGATGGAAAATAGCACAGTTACCTACTGGAATCTTTTTTTTTCTTTCAGATGTCGCCGCAACCTACAAGGAAGTTGCATGCCCTCCCACAATCTATGTAAATGTAAAAAGCATCTAAAATAAGCTGTAAACTAGAATAAGAACAAGAATATGTATTTATGTAAATATTTATTTAGACACATAATGTAGTAATAAAATAGTGTTACACCGTTGCCTTGTAGCAATACAGACATAAGTTTTGTTTTATTAATTTATAAAATTGGGTTTCCTTATCATATCATAAAGGAAAGTTTTGTTTTTAATATTTTATGTAATACTGTTTTTGTTTTTAAATATTTTATATAATAATATTGTGTGCAGATTTTATTTTCAGATATTTTGTTTGTTTATGAACTTTCATAGAAGATTATTATTGAGAGATGATTTTTAAATAAAGATCGAACACAATTTCGTGTAATAATAACGGTGATATTAATAATAATAATTTATACAAATTTGAACGTAGACCATTTTTTTGCACTTTTTTTTGTTTTATGTGTTACAGTTTTATTATTTATTAGTGATTAAAACAGCTTATAATTGTGATACTATACAAAATTAGTAATCGCTAGACTTTTGAAATATAACCGGTTTTTTAATGTTCCGACACGTAACATTTTTTTAATAATATAATAATCGTTTAATATCGTATAATGAAAAATTTGCTAGTCATATGTAAACTTTACATAAGCGTTTTCTATGTATTCTTTATATAAAAATTATATACCTTTCGATATTTAATAATGTGTAGCGTAGTAATATTGTAACATGTAAAACGTGCCTTAAACATATATATTTGAATTTTTGTTTACATCACCAGGTCAATAAAGATTGTGTATAAAATTTTAATGATATTTTTTTCAATCCTTTTTTTACCCCACGTTCCACCCATGATTTGTATTTCTAGATGCTGCTTTTTATTCAGATAGTTTGTTTTTCTGTTGAAGGTTTAGCTCTTAGTACATTTTTATTTGTAAACTGATTACATACAGCATTTTAGAAGCTAATTTTATGTTAAAAAAGTTGACTCCATCTATTTCTAGCGACGAATAACTAAAAAGGTAAGGTTTGGACTTCCACATTTCATTCAAAATCAAACTTTCTTAAACTACAGCCATTTTTCTTAACGTAATTATTAAAGTGTTTTTTTTTTTTTTCAAAAATAACTTAAGTTTTATGCATTCAGTAACTTTTGAAAGTACCAAAATTTCATATTTGAAAAGCTTTTCCGCAAAAGTCAACGAGTCCTTTAATCTCGGTTCTGAGAAAAATGGATATTTTGTATTGTAGACACTAGCAAATATACCAAAGGTAAAATGTCATTGAGAGTCTTATTGATACACATATGAATAAAAATGAATGAGTTTTTTGGTTTTATTACAAAAATTATTTGGATATGTTAAGTTTTGATTAAATATCTGAACAGCAGGCAGTACAAGGCGTATTCTGTGCTGCCATCTCAAATTCTATCTTCCAAAATTGTCGTCATAATAGTAGTGAACCTAATATAAAGCAATTCTGTTTGCCCACCAGTGAATAGAGGGTTGAAATTGTATTAAACACCGAATATAAAAACAATGATATGCGTTAAGACTTGTACAGTTTTGCTACGATATCGTAATCTCCAGAGTTAAGATTCCATAGGACTTGTTTCCTATTGCCGTGAAAAATATGTTATTAGCCTATTTTGGACGGAGTGACTTGTTCAGTTTTGATGAAAATTATGGATTTTCCCATTGAATTTCAAAGCTACTAACGAAGTGTTGATATAAATCTGCTGAGGACTTGTTGTAACTTAAAATTTTCAGTTGAATTTTGATAAACTAATTTTTTTCTCATATGTCGATTTTGCAGAAAATCACTTCATTTATTATTTTTTTTTAATTAACCCTGTTATGTAAGTTATCGAATATTGATCTTAGAAACTGAAAAAAAAACATGATGTCACATGCTTCAACAAAAATTGCCATTGGCTTAAATGGCAAAAAATCACTTAATAACAAAGGTCAATTATAATCATCACCAGAGGCGGTTCTTGACCCCTAAAAATGATGCCCAAAAAATAGAATGAAATTTTTAAAAATTTCGTTAATCCCATTTGTAGTTAACATTTTCGATAATGATTTTCATTTTATGATACATTTTGCAAATCAAGAAAGTACCTCCTCTCAGAAAATACTAAAATTACTTCTATTGATATTGACAAATAGTGACTTTGATATCTTTTGAGATTTGTGATATACATTTGAAAACGATGTCATAATAGGCACAAATGTACCTAATTTATACCTTCAAAAAACTTTTTTCTTTACATATTTACTTGAATTTTACAAGGGCCAGTCCATACACTTGCCACACTACATAAAATTGTTGTGTCCGTATATATTAGCTCCTGGCAATTTCTTATTGCCAACTCTATTTCTTTGATTCATAAATAAAACTCAAGAAGTTGGGGGACCAATCCATAGAACTACCCCAGATCATCACTAGACAAAAGATACCAAAATAGATTCCTTCAAAAAACTAGTGGAGATAGTGTTCTCAGTTTGAGTCACAAGGTTGCAGGAATTAAAAGTTGAGAATTTCCCTACTTATACTTATTATTACATATTGCTTTTAAATTTACTTGGTAGACAGTTTTCTTGGACACAGTGCATCAATAATAATTGTTTCCATGAAATTAATTTACCAAATAGATTTAATGGGAAATCGAAAAATCGATCTGAATTATATTGAGCAACATGACATCATCACTCAATTGTAGTGTCATAATTGATGGTCATATTGAATATCACTTAGCTCGTTGTCTATTTCCTGTCCAAAAATATTTTTGGACAGAAAATAGCTTTCGTTTTGTAAATCAATATTTTTTAATTCAACACTGATAATTTCAGTCCAGCAGCGACAGGTTATTATTCGATTTATGTAAAGCAGTAATAGGCGATTATTTCTAATACAACGTATCTTGGTGTTCTATTATATGCGGGCCATTTACAAGGTGAAAGTGTCAAATAAAGTTAAAGTGTATACAGTGTTTCATAACTAAGTACCTTCTTTCAAGGGAGTGATAGGATTATAAAGAATACGGAGTTGTGCATATAAACATTTGCCTTGTCAGTTCAAGGGAGCTACAATCCCTTAATGGGGGTAAGTACAATATAGTTATTTACCAACAAATTTGATACGTCTTAAGTTACAAAAATTAAATTTGGACCATTTATTAATTTCATAATGTTTGTTAAATTTTTATCTAAATATCATGATTTATGATAATTACAAAGGAGGTGGGGGTTAATTTCGCCATAATTTTTGCATAAAAAGGGTTCTCTTACTAAATGTCGATAAGCTATCGTTTTGAAGTTATTTGTATTTAAATATTGCAATACAGTATGGGTATACAATAATCGATAGGTAACTACATACAATAATAACTCCTCATTTTTAATTATGAGCTGATTTAAGGCAAATGTTTATATACAAAACTGTTTATATACAAAACAAATTTATTAATAGAAATTTTAAGATGATCGAAAAAATAAGTTAATTATTTGGAAAAGTCAATAAAACGTTTATTTCTCATTACAGTTTTCATATTTTTTTATTTTACTATTAACCCTATATGATTAAATGAACAATCGTTAAATGAAGTCTGTAAGTCTACAATAAATTACCAATGAAATAATAATAACAATTGTAATTTAAAAAGCAATGCTAATTTAACTCAATAGATATTACCTCAATGTGACATACATTTGTTACTCCATTACAATTGTTTCTTCAAAGTAAAATACCTATTTAGAATGCCATTTATGTTAGAACACCCTGTATACATCCTATAATACGTATAGAATGATAAACTACATAAAAATTAAATAATATTTTGAATTAGCGTTTATTCCGGGTACGCCTGTGGAGAATTCATAAAAGTTCACTGCAGTGAGGTATTATTTTCTTGTGGCCGAGGTCACAGAGCGACGAGCGAAGCATCAAAGAGATCGCCAGAGAGACGAGTTACTGGTTATTGTTTACTGTGCCCCTGGCCTCTTTACATTAGGTATATTTTCGCGACATACCGGGTTACATATGACTATGAGCGATAAGTAGCGGTCTGACCACACCACATACCGACAAAACAGTAAACTGTCGTGAAAATGTAATGGTTATTAAATCGTGGTTAGACATTTAAAAATTCAACGTAATTAGTTTGTTTTGAATGTTTTGCTAGTCACAAGAAGCAAGTAATACTTAAAAGCTCTGTTTATCTTAATTCAAGAAAAATCGTTCGGCACTTAAGAGAAATAACCAAAGAAAGATGAATATAACGTAGGTAGGTTAATCCCATATGAGTAATTATTTATGATAAAGCAAACAGAAAAATTCTCATAAAATTCCTTTTATTAATGTGACCGGTTTCGTGAACAAGTAATTAATTCACATCATCAGACACAGGAATTTTTATAAATAAAAAACAGGGTAGTCAAATTAAAATTAAAATAGTTTTGCAACATAGTCAAATTGTAAGTAAATGTAAGATAAAATTTTAGTAGTGTAAGTTTGTGTTTTAAAGAAAAAGCACGTTAATTTTTAAGAATTTTATTAGAAAGTTAATTAGATACAAACAAAAAAAAAATTTATGTTACATTTACTTATAATTTGACTATGTTGCAAAACTATTTTGATTTTAATTTGACTACCCTGTTTTTTATTTATAAAAAATTCCTGTGTCTGATGATGTGAAGTAATTACTTGTTCACGAAACCGGTCACATTAATAAAAGGAATTTTATGAGAATTTTTCTGTTTGCTTTATCATAAAGATGAATATATTTGCCGTTTCCAAGTCGACAGTCAGCAACACATCATCTCCATTGTAATTTACGCTATTTCGACTTGTATTTATATTTATACAATTATTTGATTTACGTTATTTTCCGATTTTAAAGCTTTTAGGTTATATTCTAATGTCAAGCTAAACAAGGATAGAGATACATACCACAGCTAACAAACCTCGAGAGCTAGGTATGTTGCGGTATCACATTTGAACTATAATTGGTGACGTCACTACATACTCCCCTATGTTACTCTTCTCGTGAAAATGATACGGTAACAAAATAATACATATCGCTAATTACCCGATATGTCGTGAAAATCTACCTATTATAAACGGATTGTATTATTCTATAACGAGACACTGTCCCTAGATTTTTTCGTGAAGTTTACATCAATTTCCAACAACACAGCTGTGTATATCTGGTTGCATATATATTTACTGTTTACGCCATCTTGAGAATTTTCTTTCAAATCTTCAGTTTTGCTTTAGATTCGGCTGTGAGTGGGTGTATGTTGTTGTACTCTAGATTATTTGGATTATTAACTTTATTTAAGGTATCTATCATTTGTTTTTTTATTTAGTTTTTTATCTTCAAAATATTCAACTGTTTTCAAGTGTACTTTAATTGATAGAAAGTGTAAAAGTTAAATTTTAGTATGTATGTAGCATTTACAGGACATGGTAAAAAAACCTCGTTATATGAATCATCTGAACGAATGGGAAAGAACCGAAAAAAAGGTTGCTCTACTTTCAGATTTTATTACATTTACATTTACGCTATGTTTAAGTCATTAAATTGTATGCAGCATAAGTTGATGATTGTTTACCCAAATTGGAAATGTGCCTGTTCAATGGTTCGATATATTATTATTAGAGGTTTCAGTAAATATTTATTTTGATAGCTACGTCTCCTTGACTACAAAGAAAGAATGAATGATTGAAATACGAATACGAGAATAAATTTACTCTTATTTATATTAGGGTACGTATTTATTGATTCTATTTATTTTACCATTCTAAAATGTAGGTATTATTCTCTTTCTCCTCGGTCATTGTAAGTAAAATTAAATCAATAATTGTTGCGTTCTAGTAACACATTATCGAAGTAGTAAAATGTGTAACATGTATACATAATTAATTAAATATGTTTTATGAGTTGTGCAAATTATTTATTATAATCATGATATCAAATGACGTGTGTGTGATAATATAATGAACCCTGTAAGTGGGATATTTAAATTATTTATCCATTATCATTGTTATTTTCCTATGCTTTTATTTTATTTTTTAATGCAATTTTTATTCAATTTTATACCTAGATATACCGAATTAATTTGTTCTCATGATTTGGTTATTTCTATCGGAGGAAATATATTTTTCAAAATTTTGTTATTGTATGTCGAGATGTAGGATGAGGTATCTAACTATGTATATATGTAGATTAATACACTCATGTTAGGTATTATGAGAGAGCAGGTAGGTAGGTAATTTTTCGTTTTATAATCCCAGTCAGTCCACTTAAGTTTAAAAAAATGCCAAAGAAAATTTATTAGTGGTAACCTCGGTCTACTGATAACGATAACTGACAAGCAACATGCATGGAAGAAGGCGATAACAATTTTGGTATTTTATTTAATCATACCAAAGTACTTCTTAGTTTTCTTCACTCGCAAACGGAATACCTAAGATAGTCAAATGGTCAAATGTAGCACTTGACTTGAATTTTGAGCGCCTACCTCCATTAAAAAACTTTTGTTTTTATGCGAGGTTATGCGTATTAATGTTACTGGTGATATAAGCTGGGATATAAAACTCTAGCCAAAAAACTTAAATAAACAAACATTTACGTTGGTATTATTGCTAGACAACTGAAAATATACAGGCTGTAACAAATTGGCTTTTTACTACATCGGTTAGATTTGCAGAGTTCAGGGGCGTGCGGTGAGTTTTGATACAGGGGAAGCAGTTTGTGATATAGGGTGACGGGTAGTGCGATGCCCCGAGCGAAGCGAGGCAAAATTTTTTTTAAGAAAAGGGGCATGGCTTCCGTATACTCATTTTAAAGCAAATGTCGAAAGCCACAAAGTCGTATCTAAAAAAAAAGTATACTTGTGGGACCGCCACTCCTCAATAAACATAAAACATAGAAACACCACAAAAATTAGACAACCCCCGATTCCAAAGCCGAAGCTGCACGGACGAAGGTTACACTTGTGAAAAAAACGCACCAACCATACCCACCGACATTGCCAGTGCCGGTGGCGGGGATCGAACCTGCAGCGAAATAGAGAGTTTGTTCAGTCATACTTGCATACCTATTTATAATGTAGTTTAATCCGCCTCTCCTTTTTTGCGAAGTCGGAAATAACTTCGTCGTAAAAGTTTTGAATTTTGGGACATCTCCTTCACAAAGTCACTTTCTATTGTCAACAGGGACAATTTTGAAAGCCGCTCTTCACTGAATTTCTTGAAAAAGTTTCTTCTTTTTAAGGTCGAAAAACTGCGTTCAACCGAAGCACTAGTTGCAGATATTGTCAACACTAACTCACACAATTTCAACACTTCAGAGTAGGCCTGATCAAAACTATTTTCTTTTACAAAGATAATCAGTTCGTTGGCGTTATGTTTCTGACTAATATCTTCTGTAGCATAAATAACGTTGTACTGATTCTGCGGTTGGCTCCTTGTGAAACATTATTAAATATTTTAAATAAACAAAGAACATTTGCTTTTAAATGTACCTCTCATCTGTACTCTGGAAAAGGGCCTAAAAAGCCGAAACCCGTGTAGATTGAAAAATTTTGAAACATTTAAAGGCAAATTTTCTTTGTTTGCATAAAATTCCGATCGTAACCCAACTATATCAAAAAAATTTCCGTAGTTATCACTCAATGACTGAAGTGCGTTTTGTGAAAACTGTTTATTTTTAAATTCAATAAAATTACACAATTCTAAAAATTGTATGTCACTAAAATTTTTAAATCTATTATTTAGTTGCCCAGTGATATTGTCCAAAATTTCGATAATAAGTCTTCGATATGAAGTTTTACGATCCACTATAAATTCAGTTCGTATTCTTTTTCTTTGCGGCTGTAAATTGTCATTACTAGTTTTCTCCCAGAACTGTTCAATTTCATTTCTTTTGTTACAAATAAAATTTTTGAATTCTTCAATTTTCTTTACACAAAATCCAACGTCATTTGATTTAGTTTGCAAAATATTGAATAAATTGTCAGTAAATGGGAATATTTCGGAGAAAATATTTAACAAAAAATTAAAATCAAAGTCTCTTTTCAATGAATCTAAGTAATCTCTGGATCCGTTCAAAGTCTCATTGTCCCAATCATCTTTGCTTTGTAAAATATTTTCAAATAAATCAAATAGAGGCTGTCGATATTCAGATACAGTTTGTACTAGCCTCCCATTGTAATTCCATCATGTTGGAGCAACTCTGGGTAATCTCTTCTGTACTTTCAAATCTAAAGCTCATGTCCGTTTTGATGATTTTGAAAAAAAGACAGCCATTCCACTAATACTTGAAAAAAATACTTTGCACTCTTTAAGACACGCTGCAGATTGAGCAAGAACTAAATTTAATCGATGCGCAAAACAATGTACAAATATTGCATTCTGAAAAGTCTTTTTTACTTTGGTCTGCAGGCTCCCCAATTCACCAGCCATTACAGCGGCCCCATCATAACTTTGGGCGATAAGTTTAGCACCACACTGTAGATCATCGACTATCTGACAAACTATAGCATATAAAGCTGAGGCCGTTCACTGCGTTGTTACGTCTAAAAATCCTAAAAAGGTCTTAGACTTTCCCATTTGGATTTATGTATCGTATTACGATTGACAACTGACTAATATACGTAATATCGGTTGTTTCATCTAACATAATTGCAACGAAAGGAGCTTTTTTTATTTCTTGCTTGATCTTTTCTAAAACAATATTGCTTATCGACTGAATCAAATCATTTTGAATATGATTTGATGTACCGCGAAATACCGTGGAGTGGTTACTTAAAATTGTATCGTATTTTGCTAATAAATCAATTAAATTGATGAAATTGCCGCTATTAGCAACGCTCCGAGATTCAGTATGACCTCTAAAACTAAGTTCATTTTCGCCGAGAAAACAAACAATGTCAATAAGTCTTTTTAACACTTCTCGATTTTTTTTACAAGTTCATTATGCTTACGGTCACTTTCTTTCAACTGCTGATCTAATGAATGCTCAATTCGTGATTTTCCAAATGTTTTTTCTCTTAGCACCGCTCGCAAATGAGTTTCACACTTACCATGCCTCTTTGTCACTTTGTGAATGTTGTTTAAATCTGAAAAGCCATTTTTATTCCAAACACCTTTTTCATTTGTGAAAAGTAGACGGCCAACAGAACAATTTACACAAATCTTCACAGCCCGTTAACCACTAATTAGCACTATATATTTCAATATTAAAGTACCGATAGCATGATTTAACTTTAATATTTTCCACAGTGTTAGGACCAGCTTCGATATTGAATAAGAAATTCTAAAACTGCTTATACGAGCACTAATGTTCAACGTTTTAAAAATCACTTGTCACCGCACCACAGGTGTAGAAACACTAAAGAATTTTTACAAATATAGCACAAAAGCTGAGAATAATACTAGGAAAATTAATATTAAGTATAATATTAAAATCGATATTAAAATCTATAAAACAAGACGCATTACTATGCTATACGGCTCAGATATCAAGACTATAAAGTGGGGATGGGATGCATTTCAAGAAGTTGCTTATATCGAAGTCGCGCGAGTTCGTGTTGGCTCGGTTAGACGAGTTCGTCATCGTTACGGTTTTAGCGTGCAACATTATCTCAGCTGTTGAAATGCAGGGCCGTGTCTATTGAAATTGGGTAAAAGTAAATTTTAATGATTAATATATGTGATAAATAATAATTAGGTTTTAATTATATGTTTTTTTTATAATTCCAAGGGAAGCACTGCTTCCCTTGCTTCCATGGACCGACCGCCCCTGGCAGAGTTGCAGAATTTGGAAAAAGTAAAATTTTGAATTTTCGTTTTTATTTTTTTCCTGGCGTTATTTGAAGAGATATCGAAAAAACAAAACACTTTTTCATTGGCGTTTTTTATCCTTTACAATTTAGCGTAAAAAGTTTTTTTACGTTTCGTCTTTTCGCGACCATTTTCAAATATTATTATTTTAAATACGGATCTGTATTTTTTATTGCATTTTTTTTGTAGCTTTTAACCTCAAACTTCATTGTGTATTACACTTTTATGTTGCTAAACGTTTCGTAGCTGTAAACCATCATCAAGGAATAAAATGACGTTTGAAGATGGTTTACAGCGACGAAACGTTTAGCAACATAAAAGTTTAATACATCAATGAAGTCTGAGGTTCAAATGCTACAAAAAAATGCAGTAAAAAAATACAGATCCGTATCTGAAATAACGTACTCGATGCAGACAAAACGTCTTATATAAAAAACTGTTTACGATAAAAGGATAAATATACTTAAAGGATAAAAAACGCCAATGAAAAAGTGTTTTTAGTTTTTCGATATCTCTTCAAATAACGTCAGTAAAGTAAAATAAAAACGAAAATTCTAAATTTTACTTTTTTTTCAAAAATCTCAAGAAGAGCAAGAGACATTTTTGATTTCTCAACGGCATACTCCTGATCGACCGATTCTGCAACTTTGCCTCAATTTAACCGTTTCCGAGATACCTGTAGTCAAAAGCGAATTTGTTACAGCAGTATATTACATTTAAATCAAAATTTGTGAAGTTACGTATAATCAGGTAGAGGGCGAATTTGGTTGTAACTTCAAACATCGATAAAAATTAGACAACATAATCTCGACGAAATACAGGGTAAGAAAAAGTCGAGGAAAAAGTCCAAATATTTACTTGTTATATACAAAATAACAAAAATAAACGTGCAGCAAAAAGATCATATAGGGTGTTGTATCCAAATCGTTCAACACCATCAGAAAATACGTTAAAAAATAATTACCGAAAGGTGAAATATACCCCCAATTTTAGTAGAAAAAAGCGTGTAGTTCAAGCAAACCAGGAATAACAGCTAGATATACTGCTTCATTTCGAAGGTAAGCCCATCCATATTTATTCTTTTTTTCAAACATTGTATTATTTTTTAGAAAATTCTGATTGTAGTATAAATAATGCAGTCGATCAATTACGTAAAAGATATTCCAAAAATCCAACGTACGTTAAAAAATAACAGCTACAGACCATATAAAATTTTACCCATACAAGTTTTAACAGAGGCTCATAAAAGGAAAAGGCTGGATTTTTTGCCGCCAGATGATTCAAAAGTTGGATGAATATCCCGATTTTTTTACTAAAATATTATGGACTTTCTACGGCAGAAGTTTTTAATAGGAAAAATCGAAGGTCGTGGGAAAACAAGCACAACAGAAAAATATTGGTAAAACAAATAAAAAAATCAAGAAGAAAAACAGCGTTTGGTGTGGAATTTTCAGAAACAAGTTTGTTGGGTCTGTATTTTATGATTATACTTTAACTGGAAATAATTTTCCCAGAAGCAGCAAATATTCTTTTGCAGAATTTTCCGGAAGCCGAACTTGATGATATGATTTGGATTCAGGATGGGGCAACTCCGCATAGTATCCTACCTGTTCTAGATCATTTGAATAATGTATTCCCAATATGGATAGGGAATAATGGACCTATTAATGGCCACCTAACAGTCCGGATTTGATCCCCATGGATTTATTTTTTTTGGGATTTCTAAAAGACCGTCAATAATAATAATAATAATAATAGTACTCAGGTCATTAAAGACAGGATTCGACTTGAAATAAACAATCTGAATGTAAATAATGAGGCCATTTCCGGTGCAGTTATAAATATAAGAAGATGTTATCAATTATGCATTGACAATAATGGTGGACACATCGAACATCTTTTATGAGTTATCATTTATTTATATTTAAATTTCCTAAATAAATCTTTATCTATTTTGTATAAATATTTGGGTTTTTCTTCCTCACTGTAAACCATTTTGATTATTTCATTAAAGAAATGTCACATATCAAAAATAATAGTTGTCATTTTCATAGCTCACTTTAATGTTAATTTTTCCATATTTATAGTAATTAGTTTAAGATATTCGACGTTTAATAATTCAAAAACGATATATGGTAGGGGTAACATATGGTATATTTTTGAAATCAGGAGCAAAGGATTATTCCAAAAATTGAATAATATACAGGGTATCCCATTTAAAAAAATATTTCATTTTCTTGTATCCCCTGAAATCTGCATGCTACTGTACTTTGGATAGCATTTTAACAAAATTCGGTCATAACCACACAACTTTTATTTAAAACTTTTTTTCTATAGGCAATAATAACGATGATAAGGGGTGGGTAATTTATAATGAAAAACCCTGTACAACACTTTGCCACTAATTTGAGCGATAATTGATAAAAATATCTACATCTCTCAGTCATCAGATAAACTTAATTCATTTCTCCGATGATCTCGCTACAAAAGATATAATTTACAACTTTCAACCACCTCAACAATCTGTACGCCACTTATCCAGTTTCAGGTGTATTATCCCGAGCATCATCCGACACTAATCTGGCGGCCTGATTTGCATATCGTGAAGCAGCATTAGAACTGGGTATTAGTTCAGACTTAAATAATAGCCGCTGCCTTTTGTTCCATTTTTCTCTTTAGCAGTGACATCTGTAAAGCTTATTTCATTTTCAAGAATTATTCTGCGAATAATATTGCCAAAGCAAAGAATGTAGACCGTATCTGATCCACAAAACATCTTTTGTGTAGAAGGATACGAAACAGGGGTTGGGTTTGCTGCGGATGCTTTTTTCTTGTCAACTTGTGTTTGATATTTACTTCGGTGGTTTCATTATGATGAGTTTCTGGATGTGGCGATAACATATCTCATATAAGTAGTTGTTATGGGTATTAATTTTGGCTATTGAAAAAGCAAACTAGATACATCTTGATATATTGTGTTGGAACTTTGTTCATCGTCTATTATCTATCTATAGAGTAGACATGATACAGGTATTCGATGAAAAGTGGTGTTCGCACATGAACATTATAGAAGCGTTTTCAAAATATACATTATTGACGTTGTTGACATAACAGTCAAAACAATCCCCTCTGTTTATTTCCGGCAGGCATTGAATTACATGTTAATGTGTTTTTATGCTTTTATCTAATGCTGTTTACTCATCTAAAGATTAATAGTGAATCATAAATAGGAATCATCTATTTATGTATTCTGCGCGAAAAGATAAAACAGAAGCCACCTAATATCAAGGAGGATTCCGGAAACCATATAGTAAATACTGATAAAACTATATCGGAAATCTTTGTTGTCTCGCATGTTGTGGTATGTATGTATCATTATTTCGTAGTAAAAATGTCTAATAGTAATAAAATAATAGAACAAGTAGGAAGGAAATAATGCACAACTATTTCAGCACTAGTGGTTCTAGAAGGAAATTTGGGGGGCGGGGGCGGATATACCTCCAAAAAAAATCGATGAGGAATAAACCTTTAGTTAGTTTTCAGTATTTTTTTCTTATTAATTACGAAAGCGACACAGTATGTAGATATTATTATTTTATATTATTTTATTATTAATTGTTAAATAATTAGTTTTAAAATTATTATATAATACAAGCTCAACGCCTTAAATAATAAAAAAATATGTTATTTTAGCTAGGTGGGTACTTATTTGATTTTCCATCTTCCTATTACCTTTTCATTTAAATTATAAAATTAAAGATTTGTAACTGGACGAAAGACCACGGGCTATTATATACTTTTAAAGTAACAATGAATATTTCCGATATACTCTAAAATGTTGTCATTTTACCAAGACAACTGAAGCTATTTTTATTAAAACTTATTTTCCACTTCTAATATACAGTGTGTCCCCGGTTGGAGTTTAAAATACTTGTAAATTTTTCGGTCTTTTTTTTATAAAAAGTTGCTTATTTTGGAAATTCAAAAGCAGCAATAAAATATTCGAAAAATTATACAGAACTTTAAAAATGTGAAATTTATTCAATTTAAAAATGCAATCCAATACATAATATAACAAAAAAATTATATTATAGTTTTTTTAAAAAATACTCTGAAAAACAAATTAAGAATGCCAGTCCTTAAAAAACTATTCCAAAATGATCTTAAACATTTTTTAATTGATCGGCAAATAAAAAAAGTTACGAGACATTTTTTAAAATGGCAATTTTGGCTATTTCTTAGATAAAATCTACGCCAGTCAGAATTCAATTGTTTTCTGGACTCCATGTAAATGGGTATAAAATTCTGCACTACTTTGGTCATTTAAGTGATTGCTTATCTTCATTAATAACCAAGATACACATATAATCAATCCCTCATCCCGTGGGACATATTCTATAGGTCGTCAGAAAGTTAACGAGGATGGGATTCGCACAAAGTTTCCCACATACCCCCCCTTAGTATTAGAGAGATACCCATCATTGTGTTCGTGAGAAAGTGTTCTATTCAAATATGTAAAAATATGCTGGGTGTTTAATTTAAAAAAAAAATATTAATAACTGTAGCCATCTTGTGTGAGTTTCCATTGTTTTTCTGATATGATTTTCAAAATCTACATAAAAAAGTCCTATAGCTTTTGTATCTACCAATTTTTCGTAACAATAAAAATAAAGGAATTAGGAGGGGTGGGAATTCTCACAAAATCACCCTTTTTTACATGATTGGAATGTTACCGACGCGACGCTTTCCGATCTCTCCCGTGAATTGAAAAAACCTAGTAACCCAAAAAGGTAAAGTTGCGAAAACCTGGTTTAAGAATATGTTTAGCTTGAAGCCATAAGGAGGAAGAAAATTCTGATGATCACTTTTTTGTGTCCGTATTTGAAATTTGGAATTTTATTAAAATATTGTATATTTTGGAAATTATGTGATTTACTCGAAACATTTCTTGTTAAAAGTATATTTTTGTATTGGATAAATCTAGTATACTGTTTTACTATACAAATATACGAACAAATATGTATGTCCAATAATGATTTCATTATTCACTGCAGTGAAACATGATTTCATTATTCACTAGTGAAAAGCCATCATTATAGGCTCGTTGAATAATATACTATTATTTGTTTTATATTAGTACCTAGTTTGCAAGTTTTTTTTACTTTAATTGAACTGTTCTTCATTATATACAACGGTTTTTTTTTTCAATAAAAATCGCAGTGCTTTTTAACGATATTTGAGTTTTATTGTAATTTTCATCACCATCGTATACATTTTATTTCATTCTGTACTGAAATATAAAAATTAATAAGGTTGCGGCACATGATTTTTATTCAGTTTTTTCCGGCTTGTTTAATTTTTACCTCGCAAATCTTATTATCTTGAATAGTATAGAAGTTACAGGCTTGTTTCATATTTTTCCTTACCTGTTTCATTTTTTCCCAAAATCGAAGTTAAAAGTGAAACACAGTTTTTATTTATTTATTTTTTTGTTTAGATTATATCTAATTAAAAAAAACATGTACATTTGAAAAGATCAAGTAACACTGCATCTAAGACATAAATGGGAAATTTCAATTTGTATTTATAAGTAACTGAAAAACTGAAAGTTTTATATTTTGTTTCATATTTACCCCACTTGACTCTACGATATAGTCATATCTTTAGCGCTCATGTTTATGTTCACCCTTATAAATGCAACGTGGTCAGACTAACAAAGTATATCCGTATATTTTTTGAACGTTTTCTTTGTATTAATTTTGCTGGAAAGCTAAAATTTGGGGGTTCTGGTTGGAAAATTTTTTAACAATACTTTTAATTGCTTGTCGTATGTTGTTGAACTCCTCGTAAAGTTTTGTCCTCGGTTTTACCAAAACTGAACCACTACACGACCACTACAATAAATTTATGGATAATAAACCACACCCCTTGCTATCTCGTGCTTATCTGGACATTTTCATTTAAAAGCTGTAGCCGAATCGTCAGCATTTTAGATATAAATCAGTCGAACTAATTTTTGGTCAGTCAGACCTGACAACTTTAATAAATGATATGCGAAATACGAACTATTCGATAACGAATTTAAATGTTTCACGTAGTTCTAAAGACGCGTGTACACTGTCACATGCGAGCGAACGTTTGCGCATGTTCGAATTACTTTAGTACATCAGGAAATATTCAAATGAATTTGAGTTCGTAGAGAAACTTGGGACACTAATGATCCTCTTCTAGTTTAAAGTTCCGAAGAATAGGATCATAAATTTAATTTAGACCTTTACTTAGACATTGCCAACAATATGGTGCTGCTTCTCACTATACTAGAATAGGTCCGACCACAACTATCCGAAGATATTGGATGAAGTAGACCAACGGAATAACCTGCACAATCTCCAGACTTTGCGTCTCTTGATTTTTCTCCTGATTTTGTGGAAACCATCTCGGAGCAGTTTTGTATCGTACGTAATGTTTATCATAGATAAACTATGATTAATTACCCTTATTCCGAATTCCTATATTTTCGCTTGTCATTCAACATGTATTTATTTCGATATTTATAGTCTTCACCATTAATTATTAATTCCTAGGAAATCCCAAACAAAACTTGTACAAAACCACTCAAGCTGTAGTAATAAATAATACGAAAGAAATTCTCAAAATTATTAATCACCGACGTTTCAGTCGGGCGTCAAATCTATCTGATTTTATCGTCGGTTTTATCTATCAGCAAAACAATTTCCGGGCCCAAAGCGATCCTTTCAACGTATCACATTAAAGTCGGAAATGAGTATATTGCAGCTTTCATTACTTTTGTTGTGTCACTGATGCGAGATTTAGACTCACGTGGAATTTTAGATAGAACAGATCCGGACTGAACAAATTATTCTTCTCAAACTCGGTCATGTTACTTCCAGCATAATTTTTAGAACAAACAACTGTATGTAGGGCCACATAATAAAACTAAATTTAAAGCAAACGTTTATATTTATCAGCCGCCATTTTTACTCATAAAAGAAAAATAGTAAATGACCCGCAACCTCTAGCTAGGGCAGATGCACCACTTTGGCCACTACCCCACTTATAGCCACACTCATTGGTTGAAATAATACAGATTGTGAACCTCTAACTTGTTACATTAAGTGCGTTCTTTCTAACTGAGATCTCAGCTAGTCTAAGTTGTTTTACGGTTATACTGCATAAATAAAAGCATAATTTCATTTGATGTAGCCTCCGTAACCGTAAGACTACTTAGATTAACTGAGATCTCAGAAAGAACGCACCTAATTTAACGGTTAGAGGTTTACAATCTGTATAGTACATTTTCATTATTGAATGAAATTTCGGTATGTATTCCATGGAATGTTGGGAGTGTGGGAAGGGCTATAACAAGTTTCGAAAACAAACAGTTTTGAAGTAATTGCCGAAGTGACTGCATGTCACGAATGGCGAAAATCATTAGTATTTTTCTTAAGGAGATAATCTGGATTCATCCTGCCTGAATAGCAACTTTTTGCTAAAAATTCTGGTGAATGTTGACACAACGATAAGTAAATTGATTCTGCATTTTATTTTTCTTGTAAGCTAAGGATAAACATTTTTTTTATAAAAATACTGGATGGCATTAGTGGAAACGAATAATGAAATATTTCTCTACTTACGGCCATATGGGGTGATCGAACTCCCAAATTTACTTCTGGTCATATTTTTCTAAATTTTTTTAATCCCAATTTATTTTTTAAAATTTCAGTAAAATGCCCAGAACTTTGAAAACGAAGAATACAGAAACATCATAAATTTCAGTATTCTTCAGCAAAAATAAATTTAGCATTAAACGATATGTCAGAAGGAATGACCATTTCGAGAGCTAGTATTTAATGTACCATGAACAACTCTTGAGGATAAAATTAGTGGAAAATCTCCAAGCAACTTAACTGACCAATGCTGTTTTAATTCGATCTTTGGAAAAGAAACTGGTTACTTGACTGCTCGAAAATGAGTTTGTAGGAAGTAGAAAAGTAGCTAATAAAAGAACTGGAAAACAAAATGCTGAAACTGTGATTGAAGACAGAAGTTCTGAAAAAGAATTGGAATGGAAACATTCAGGAAATAGTAGTGACGACACTGATTTTCTGGAGGGTACCACATGAGAAATTGAAATTTCAAGAGGCGATGACTTAAAACGAGGAAATTTTATTTTGGTAATATTCAAGGGCAGTTTTATCCAAACAAGAATACCAGATTAAATGCTTAAAGAGTTTGGACAAACAGAAGACAAATTTTGATTAAATAAAAAACGATGCGACACGTGTCGATCATCAATAAGAAAGAAATAATAGGCCGGCTTCCCGAACCGATTTTGGAACACGATAGACGAAGCTTGATAACAAAATTCTCAAGTTCCGTTGATGTACAGGGTTTTTCATTATACATTACCCACCCCCTTATCATCGTTATTATTGTCTATAGAAAAAAAAGTTTTAAATGAAAGTTGTGTGGTTATGACTGAATTTTGTTAAAATGCTAACAAAAAATCCAGTAGCGTGAAGATTTCAGCTAATACAAAGAATAATATATTTTTTTAAATGGGATACCCTGTATACTATTAAATTTTTGAAATGATCTTTTGTTCCTGATTTTAAAAATATACCATATGTTATCCCTACCGTATACCGTTTTTGAGTTATTAAACGTTGAATATCTTAGTTAAACTAGTTACTGTAAATATGGAAAAGTTAACATTATTAAAATGAGCTATGAAAATGACAACTAGTATGTTTGATATGTGACATTTCTTTAATGAAATAATCAAAATGTTTTACAGTGAGGAAGAAAGGGTTCAAATATTTACTTGTTATATACAAAATAACAAAAATAAACGTGCAGCAAAAAGAGCATATAGGATGTTGTATCCAAATCGTCCAACACCATCAGAAAATACGTTCAAAAATATTTACCGAAAGGTGAATAATACCTCCAATTTTAGTAGAAAAAAGCGTGTAGTTCAAGCAAACCAGGAAGAACAGCTGGATATACTGCTTCATTTCGAATCCATATTTATTCGCGAATAGACTTTTTTTGAAACATTGTATTATTTCTTAGAAAATCCTGAATGTAGTATAAATAATGCAGCCGATCGATTAGGTAAAAGTTATTCCAAAATCCAATATAGGATAAGAAATAACAACTACAGACCACTTAAAATTTTACCCGTACAAGTTTTAACAGAGGCTCATAAAAGGAAAAGGCTGGACTTTTGCCTCCAAATTCAAAAAGTAGGATGAAGATCCCAATTTTTTTACTAAAATATTATGGACTGATGAATCATCCTTTTCTACGGCCGGAGTTTTTAATAGGAAAAATCGAAGGTCGTGGGAAAACAAGCCCAACAGAAAAATATTGGTTAAACAAATAAAAAAATCAGGAAGAAAAACTGTTAGCGTTTGGTGTGGAATTCTCAGAAACAAAATTAATCATTTTATGATTATACTGGAGTTACCTATCTGGAAATAATTATCCCAGAAGCAGAAAATATTCCTTTGCAGTATTTTCCGGAAGCCGAACTTGATGATATGATTTGGATGCAGGATGGGGCAACTCCGCATAGTGTCCTACCCGTTCAAGATCATTTGAATAATGTATTCCTAACATGAATGGGGAATAATGGACCTATTAAATGGCCACCTAACAGTCCGGATTTGTCCCCTATGAATTTATTTTTTTGGGATTTCTAAAAGACATTGTCAATAATAATAATAATAATAGTGTCAATAATAATATTGCTGCGCCAATTAGACAGAGATACCCGCAAGATGATGAATATTCACAGAAGTATTCATCCTAGATCGTCCGTTCCTCGTGTGTACCTCCCACGTCAACGGGGGGGGCCGAGGACTCTTGAGCCTGGAGTGTACGCATGGCAGAGTAGTACTGAGTATGGCATGTAACATACTCAGGAGCTCAGATCCCCTCTTGCGGTTTGTAAAATATCACGAAACTGTAGGAGTGGGAGCAGGATTGTTCAAGGCAGCAAAAAGAGCCGCAGATGAACTCGGTCTCGCATTTGACATCAGGCGAGGAGGCCGACGAGGTGCTGATGTTGAGTCAGTCACCGAACTTCAGCCAAATCGTCTGAAAGCCCGAATAAGAGCTGCCGAACAGGAAAATCTGTTTCGGCAGCACGTCGATAAACCCCAGCATGGTGTCTTCTATAAGAACATAGAAACACTGGGTTTATCGACCAGGCTGACCTTCGCCTTTCTAAGGTCAGCAGGGCTTAAGTCGGAGACCGAAGGATTCATTATGGCCTGCCAAGATGGTGTTATCAACACCTTGGTCTACCGTAGCCGCGTGTGGCGTGTAGAGGTCCCTGATATCAACTGCAGGACCTGCCATCAGGCGCCGGAATCGCTCATGCACTTACTTTCTGCATGCCCCATATATGCGATTTCGGCCTACATCCACCGACATAACGCGGCTTTACGAGTGCTATACTACCATCTAAGGCACTCGTACGGGGTAGACCAGACACCAGTGCTGCCTTACGTCCCCGGAGATATTGAGTCCGTTGTCGAGAACGAGAAATGCCGGATTTACTGGAACTACTCGTTCCCGACTGTCAGGCTAATCCAAGCCAACAAGCCTGACATAGTCCTCCTCGACCATCAACTCAAGGTGATGTATGTTATCGAGTTCTCGGCACCTGCGGAGAAAAACATCACCTTGAAGGAGGAGGAGAAACGGACCAAATATCGCGATCTCCGGTACGAGCTCCAAGTGCTGTACCCAGGCTACTCGGTCAAAATGGTCGTCCTTATTATCGGTGTACTCGGAGGGATAAAGCCTACGCTGCTCTCGGAACTGAAGATCATACCGGCCTGCCAAAAACCAGCCGAGTGGCTGGCAGGTCAAATGCAGAAGGCGGTCATTCTGGGTTCTCTCCGTCTGCTTAGGGCACACGATTCTGGTATCTACAGTCACTAACCCTGCGGGATGTGGGGAGTGGCTGTAGTTGATGCGCCGGCGCGACTCCCGTGAAGCGTCGGAGGCCACGGGAGGACTGACCGGCATCGGGAGACCGAAAAAAAATAATAATAATAATATTATTCAAATCAATAACGCCAGGAATCGACTTGAAATAAACAATCTGAATGTAAATATTGAAGCTATTTCCGGTGTAATTATAAATATAATAATATAATATCAATTATGCATTGATAATAATGGTGGACACATCGAACATCTTTTATGAGTTATCATTTATTTATATTTAAATTTCCTAAATAAATCTGTATTATCTATTTTGCATAAATTTTTGGTTTTTGTCCTCCTCACTGTAAACCATTTTGATTATTTCATAAAGAAATGTCACTTATCAAACATAATAGTTGTCATTTTCATAGCTCACTTTAATAATGTTAACTTTTCCATATTTACAGTAACTAGTTTAAATAAGATATTCGACGTTTAATAACTCAAAGACGGTACCTATATAGTAGGGGTAACATATGGTATATTTTTGAAATCAGGAACAAAGGTTCATTCCAAAAATTTAATAAAAAAAATATATTATTTTTCTGTATCCCCTGAAATCTGCACGCTACTGTACTTTTGATAGCATTTTAACAAAATTCAGTCATAACCACACAACTTTTATTTAAAACTTTTTTTCTCTAGGCAATAATAACGATGATAAGGGGGTGGGTAATTTATAATGAATAACCCTGTACATATATGAATAATATTAATTAGGTACAATATATCCCTAATAATAATTATTTTTTGACTTTTATCTTTTATTATAAATACCCTTACTAAAAACTTATTTCTTAAAACCTAACCTGTAACTCTGCTTAACATAAGTAGGACAATTTTGTGACCAAAAGTTGGAGAATAAATGACGAAAAGTGGGGAATCTTGCACTTTTTTGTATTAAATATTAAAAATGTTCGTTTGTTATATTTATTCTGAAAGAGGACACTTGAAAGTGTGTGAATTCACTTGGAAGATATATTTTTTAGCTTTAGTAATTAATTATTGCGAGTAAGCTTTAATTTTTCACTTAAGGTGGTCATAAGTAGTGAGTGCCCTATATGTATAAAAAAAGTTTCTTTACATATTTACGAGTATTGGGATACTTCTCCCACATGTTTGAGCCTAAAATATGATCCTGCTTATTACCTGACAATTATTCTTTAATAAATGTTTCCGAGATTTTTCATTCAGTAATAAATAAATCAGTCTTGCCTTTTACACCCTAACGTAGTTGCCAGCCATTTACAACTTTGACATAATGATTTCATTCTAATTTTGGTTTGCTAGTTGGTTTATTTCCTATGCGCATGAAATTTCATAATCATAACTCAGTCGAGAATAGCAACTGGGATGCACATCTAATGCAGTATTAAACTTCGTGTTAGGTATATGATGTACTATGTATATAACTGATATTGTATTTGGGTTTATTCTGTCTTATTTTGTTGCCGTAATTTTTATTTTGTACTGTAAGTATGTTTCTGGCGCCATGTGTTCTAACAGTAACGCATTTTTCTGGGAAACTTTTATTTTTATGGATATGCATATAAGGGATTTCAATTTAGACCGCGCTTGTAATAAAAGAATGTTTTATGGGTTGGGCATGTGGTAAATTCGGATATGAACTGGAGTATGTAAAGGGCGTACATAGTAGTAGTCTCCAGTCGTATTAATGTAGGAGTAACCAGTTGAATAATGGCATCCTTGGGAACGATACATTATTGCGTTTTTTTTTATTTGTTAATTACCACAGTAGGTAATTTTATTTTAGATCATTGTCAATAAATTTTGCAAAAAAAACTGTTTCTGAATTAATGCGGCACACAAAATATTTTACTTTCGATGAAATTGCATGGCTAACTATGGTCACTTCATAAATCGTTTGAAGATATTATAATTGTGTACTTCGTATATTGTGTTTGACACGTATAATTTTTCCTCGGATTTGCCAATGTCACTTAAAAGTGTAACAAGAGCCCAACGTTCTTCAGGTGTGAGAATTATAACATACCATATAGGTAACTGACTCAATGGGCCTTTTCACAGATTTTTTTTTTATTGCTTTATGTGATAGTGTTTTATAAAAAAAAACTTGCCGTATTTTTTATTTTTTTTTGAGCACGATATCTATCGAAAAAAAAATAACAAAAGTGCTGAAATAAAGCGCGCGCTTTTACGTGACGTCACGCAACTCACCTTAGTGACGTCAAAGGGACTACGACCTTGAACATGACACATCGGTGTATTGCAAAGTTGGTTCTCTGCTTTTTGACAGTTGACGTCGAAATTGACTTTGACAGTCGTTTCTTTTCAGTTTGGATTGTTGTGTGTGGAACATGTTTAAAAAGTGCTTTGTACCAACATGTACAAATAACAACATGAATTGTCCAATCAAAATTTTCGTTTACGTTCCACCAGATGAAAATAGACGAAAAGCATGGTTTAAAATAGCCAAAGTTAAGAAGCAGTTGACGAAAACCAGAAACATTTACTGTTGTGAAGATCATTTTGATGTAAGAAAAGTAGTTGTATTTAGAAATTGATGCTAAATTGTTGAAATTTTACAGTTAAAAGAAGAATCAGAAAACTGGAAAAATATTGTAACAACAATTGCATGTTAAAATAATGGTAGTTCCATTATATTTATAAATAAATTACACGAAAATAAGATTATTAAAGACTTACCGTTTTGTTTTAATATTCCTGAATAATCCAAATTTGACATGTAAAACTCGTCCACCATAATAAAGTCAACTTTCGGCAGATTTTCTGCATTTCCTTTAGAAAATCCTGGCTCCTTTTTCTTCCAATAATGTGTAGAAATAAAGCAAAACACGATTCGTAAATGAACACACAGAACATAACCACAAAACTAACCGTAAACAATGTAAAATGTGTCAGTTGTGTGATGTTAGTTGTATTAGGCGTTCTGACAAATGCTACCAACATGATTTCGGTTTGTGTGACGTCACTCAGCTTCAAGGTCAAATGAGTGTTCAAATTGCCATAATAAATGTTTATTTTTTTATTAAACAATGGGAGACTTATATTTCAAACAGAGTTGTACAAGGTGAATATCTATCAGTTAGCTTTCCAATCTACATATTTGTTTTGAGATTTAAGAAGTAGTGAAAAAGGCCTATTTGGATGAGTAATATCTCCATGGAGATGCTTTGGTCCCATGAAAAGACAAAATCTGAACTAACACAAGATACTTACCAACTTTGTGAAGGGTAATGAACATGTTATCAGTGCATGCGAGTTATGGTAACGGCGCTTTATGGTGAGGTTGAAAACATTGTCAGTTCTCAGAAAGATCATACACAAAAACGATGTGCTCCGAAACTTATGTTAGTGGTTGTTGGAACTGGTCAAAGGAAGAGAAGAAACTCGAGTTATTATATAGTATGCGATCACAACAAGTTAATGCCTTGCCAGGTTTTTACGCTATCACTGTTTGTGATACAACGAAATGTTTTTCAGACAAAGGAAAACGGTCCTGTTGGTAAGCCTCCCAAACACATGGTGACAAACGTTGACAAACATTCGCTCTCGCATTTGCTTCACTATTGCCATCGATAGTGGCGGAAGTAAGAGGAAACTTTTAATGCAGAATTTGAAAATATACCTCCAACAGTGTTTGCTCTAAGACTGTTATCTATTTTAATGGCTCATTATTAATGCATTATCTGGAACAATGGCAGAGGTGTCATCAACACCATCAGGAATATTGGAGATCACCAAATGCTCTTGCAAAACAAAGTGTGTTTCTAAATTATGATCATATTACTGGAAAGGTCAATGAAGAAAATCTTAGATCAACATCTAAGAAACGAAGTCATACCAAACACACAGAAATCAATTTGCTTATCAAGCTGCCAGAAACCGCCTCAGATAATGTTGTAAATATAATTGAAAAGGCGTTTATAACAAAAAAAATAGCTCTTTGCGTATACATAGATATAGAGGGGGCTTTTGATAATACCTATGAATTAATAAAAAGAGTTGTACAAAGGAGAGGCTTTGAGCCTTCAACAGTAAGATGAATACGATTCATGCCTAATAGCCGAAAGATAATGGCGATAATGGGAAGAGATTCAGTAACAGTAGCAGTCATCATGGGATGCCCACAAGGATTGGTCCTATCACCTTTGCTGTGATCTGTAGTTATTGATGAACTTCTTGCTATACTAAGCGACCCAGAATCGACATTCAAGGATACGCTGATGACATAGTCATTATAATAAGAGGCAAGCATGGTAGGATGACTTCAAGCTACTCACATCATCAAAATTTGGTGCTAGGATGAAGTTTCACAATTAATCCAAACAAAACAGTTATTATACCATTCACAAAAAGAAGGAAGCTTTCACAATAGCCTCAAAAATTCGTACAAATTGACATCTATGATGACGTAAAATATATAGGTGTAATCCTAGACTAAAAACTCACCTGAAAGAGCAACAGTGGTCCTCTGGATGTACAGCAGGCTTTTCGGTAAAACTTGGGGTCTAAAATCAAAAATGATCTATTGGTCATACTTAACAGTTGTTAGACCCATTATTGTCACCTATGCATCATTAGTATGGTGATAGAAAAACAAATGATCAAACAGCAAAAAACAAGTTGCCAAATGTGCAATGGTTAGCATGTCTGGAAATCGCAGGAGCAGTGAGAATCTGTCCAACAGCAGCAATGAAAGCGTTGCAGAAAACTCAAACCAGGAGATCTGGTTGAACATCTGAGTATTCTGAATGAACTTCAGTTAGTCTCAATGACCAAATCTACTGACACAATGCCAGTGAGAGTCGAATTTGAGCGGACATTTAAGGTGGTAATAACTGATCGACAAATATGGAGCTCTAGAGGAGCTAAAATTGAAAACGGATCCCTTATCTAGTTTACGACGGATCAAAGATGGAGGAAGCAGTATATGGGCCCAGATGTAGGCTATCAAAAGCCTGCCAATCTCCCACTATCTTTCAGGCGGACATTCATGCCATAGAAATCTGCGCTCCAGAATGCATTAAAAAGACACACGAGAGGCAAGAATACATTTCCTCTCAGGCAGCCAGGCGTCACTTAAAGCTTTAAGTTTCTTTATTTGTAAGTCTAACAATATCTGAGAATGGTAAAGCAACTGGCAAGGAATAACAATGTTACCTTGATGTGGGTGTCAGGGCATAGTGAAGAAATAGAAGGAAATAAGATGCTGATAGCCTTGTGATAAAAACAAATAAAAAAATTATAATCGATGTGTTGTAGTCGGTAACCACACGTGGTTTATGGTATTTTTCTGAATTTATGTATCTCCGACGATACTACAAGTTATTGGACATTTTTTAAATACCAAGAGCCAGTTTTTCCAGCCCCGATTAAATTTGTGTGGTACATAAATTCCATGAAAACAATTATTGATACAATCGTATCCAAGGAAGTTATCCACAAAATAAATTTAATGAGATATGGAAAAACTGGCCCTTAATTCGTAAAACACATGGGGTACCAGTTAAGAAATAAAAAAAGCGAAATATTGCATTACAAAGTTCACAGGGAAAGCCCGTTGCTCTTGACTTATACCAACCGAATAGAAAATAATCACCCTGAAATCCATTCCAGGAACAAAAAAATGCGAGGGGAGCCGGTAGCGTTAATAAAATATTCCATCACACATTTGCCTTTCGTACACAAACGCCCCTAGTATCGTAGCCCAGGGTCATTATTTAATTTTGCAAAATTAAATTAGGATAAATAAATTGCCATGATACCGTCCTCTGAATCCTAATTGAATGTTTAAACATCCATTTTACGGTGAATGGTTTGGTATGTTTATTTTTGTAATTATACTTATACAGTTGACTAATTTAATGTGACTATGCGATGTCGCTAAGTCAATTAATATATACATGATATATAATTTTATACTTGGTTGAATTGCTTAGGTCGAGGTTCAAGTGAAAAATGGCTCTGATTTAATGGCCTTTGTAATTATGTCTATTTGTTGCAATCTGCAAATATGATGGTTTTGATTTTATTCAGGGTGACTACATCAATTTTAAAAAATGGTTAAATTTTTTTGCTCTACATGATTGGGAGTGGGAACGGCATTTGGGCGTTGCCGTCTACGATAAATTTTGTACTTATAAATTATCTCAACATTTTTCTTATATACATAAAAAAATATGCAATATCAAATGATGCAATCAAAAATATAAGTTGCCATTTTAAAAAAAATTATCGTTGAGGTGATAAGTTTGACAAATATGGCCCTAAAAAAAGTCAAGACGTCCCAAAAAATTACATTTAAAAACAGTTGACGTTATGTGTCCAAAATAAACCTTTATTAGGTATGTTATCACTAGACATTGCACAATTTCCGTGAGTCGTGGACCGGCTTCCCAACCGGCCTGTCTGAGCTTCCATAAGAAACATAGCGCACGCACAGCGATATCTAGATTGTGTTCTGTGTTCACTATTCCTGCAAACGTCACAGTGTGTAGACGGGGTACGGATAAAAATAAATAGTAGCAACTTCACCGGCTCCATGGAGTAGTTGGCTAGAACGTGTGGTGGCAAGTGTGATAATCTCTCCGTCGTTCTGTGGGCTCGAATCCCGCCACCGGCATTGATTATGTCTTTGGCAATGGTTGTGTGTCCACGTTTTTTCATAAGTATAACCCTCGTCTGTGCAGCTTTGGAATCGCGGGTTGTGTTATATTGCATTTTCGTTTGTGTGTAACAAACAATTAATGTTTCACCATACTAACGACGCCAAACGGCACCTCGAATCAAAAGGTCATCGTAGTAATGAAGTACGAAACATATCAGGACAACCTGCGTATAGCACGTTTCGTTACGATTTATGAATATTGTTTTGTTCATTGCATTTATGGTGGGAACTCTTAGAGCGCACGAAATCAGTATCTGCGGATTTGTGTTGACCGAGCCATGGATTTTAAAGGATAAAAAATCATTATAATTACTATTAGTGCGAAGAACCATGAAACCGTTTAATCCTCAAAAAACCGGTTTCGGGTAAGACCGTGTAAACTGGTTAATCGATTATCCGAAAACCGGTTAATCGGTTTTCCGAAAACCGGTTAATCGGTTTTCCGAAAACCGATTAATCGGATACTTAAAAACCGATTATATATAAGAAAACAGATTAGATTGAGTTTATAATTTAGATTTTAGAAGACAAATAAATTTAATATTTTTATTTCAGTAGATCAGTAGGTACTAGCATAAAAAAATTCGATACAACAATTTTATAAAACTATTATGTACTAGTTATTTTGGTGAGGTCGGTAACATCCAAAATTAATACAAAGAGATCTGAAAGTATTGGTGAATGTAACACCAATACTCGCATGTATATTTAACTGGCGATCACAAGAATAAAAGTATACTGTCTAGTTATTTATTTGTGGTATCCTATAATGTTTCTTCTCACCTTTGGGTATTAAGCCACTGTCCTATAAATTATTTAAAAAAAAAATTATTAAGAAAATTTCTGCGCCAAAAGGATTATTCTGTGAAAACATATAAACAGAAAACTGTCTAGCTAGACTTGTGTGTTGTGGTTGTGTACTGTCTTGTCGGGGATAGACGAGGGGTAGGACACTTCCGAAAATTTGTACACCTATTCATAAATACAAATGTATTTATGGTATTTAATTGTATTTAATTGTATTTAACTGTAATAATGACCTATTTAGGTATTTATGAATGTATTTATTTATAAATACCTACACAAAACTAGGACAAATTTAGAAAACCCGCGAGGACGCCACAAAAAAAGAGAATATATCCTCGGAAACCCGGACGTCTGGTCACCCTACCCTGTACATATATCAGTTACTTTAAAAATAAATGTTAAAAGTATTCAAAATGAGAATTTAAATATTTAGAAACATAGTATTTCATTTAAAAAATATGAACTTCGGTTATGCCCTGTATATCTAGTCAAAAAGTATTTAAAAATGCAATAACAGATTCGTAATCTATGAGAAAAGTAAAACCCCTCCTTGAAAACATTACAGTAATAACAATGAACAAAAGAAGGGGTGGTATAGAGCTGTAGAGTATACCCAAAATCGATGTCTCGTGTTTTCTAATCGGGAAAGAAGGCATTTAACTAAAAAACTATGCATGTATTTGTTAGACATTAACCTAAGGAACAATTGAAGTTAATAACCGAGATAATAACTATGCATGTATTTGTTAGACATTAACCTAAGGAACAATTGAAGTTAATAACCGAGATAATAACTATAATCAACCAACACTCGACGTCTCGACACTATAATGAAAATATTTTTTCCAGCTAATATCCTGTTTTGAGTATGTTACTGGAAAGTTTATTTTTTTCTGATTCAAATATATCAATATTATTATTATTCTATTTTGAAACATTTACAAGAATATATAAAAAAAAGTTAATTAAAATTTAACTCCAAATTTAATATAAGCAAAATATACGTATAAGTAATATTAAATCACGGAAAACTGAAGATCTCGCTGAAAACTGACAAGCTTATGTTAATGGTTAACAGATATATAAATTGTTGTTAATTGCCGTCTTTGATTAAAAGTTCTGAAGCTTTGGGACACCTTGTACAGTAGTACAGTAGCCCAAGCAAAACATAATGCACAAGAGATAATACCGAGATCTGAGAAATAATGTACAAAATATTGCATTATTAATTTGCGCCACTGTACCTAACATTTTGATACCTTATTGAAAACAAAGAAAACGAAGAACAAGAAAACGTAATTTAAAAAAAATAAAAAAACACGCTTTTAAAGCACATCAAACTAAAAAAGTGAAAAATAATTATTAATATAAACTGAAAACAATAATGAACGAAAAATACTAGTATTATTGTGAAAAAAGCGTGGGGCGCTTTGTGCCATATTTTTCGTATATCGAGCAACCCACGCTTTTTTCACAATAATACTAGTATTTTTTTCGTTCATTATTGTTTTCAGTTTATATTAATAATTATTTTTCACTTTTTAGTTTGATGTGCTTTAAAAGCGTGTTCTTTAGTTTTTTTAAACTATATTTATTTTTCACTTTTTAGTTCGATGTGCTATGAAAGCGTGTTTTTAGTTTTTTTTAAACTATATTTATATTGCTTATTGATGCTGATATTATAACATATTACGATCCAACAGATACTTCTGAAAAAAAATATATATATTTTTTTTCAGCCATGGGATTTGAACTCACGACCGAGGAGTCCGTCGTTTCGCGTCGACTAAGACTTGTGCCTTAGCTCGCTCGGCCAACGACCGAACTGAGAATCACGGAATGTACTTACAGTATTAAGCCTCTTGTTCTCACGCAGAGGATACGTGGGGAAAGGAAATTATTTAATTCTAGCGATCCTGATCAGGATAATGATATAAACTTATCAAATTATTGTATTGTTACTGGTTCTTCGTAAGTGTACAAAGTTTCAATTAAATTTGTCCGTTTAAAGTGGGTCAAAATCGAGTCCAAAGAGTCGGTTACAAACAAACATACAGGTGAAGCTAATAAAAGCGTGTTAAAAAAGACTATCTTCAACCCACAAATTTCACCTTAACGCATTTGTATTTAATAAAATTTTTTTTTAAGGGGTTTAAATTTCTATTTCAATATACTTAGTAAGTATGGTCACCGCACACTTAGACAATCAACTGTAAAACACCTAGTAAAATATTAAATTGTTTGCAATTAAGAAATGCAAGTCCAAATTTCATCTGCTGTTTAATAAAATTATATTTGTTTTAATTACTAAAATATCCAACACTAAAAAAATCTTTTCCAGGTAAACAAAGAGAGCTTCTATCTTAAAGTAATAATTTCCAGTTTTGTTTGTAATATACACCTATAATTGCCGGCAGTATAATAAAATGCATACGTGAACATGTCTTGACAGAGTTTATTAAATGTTTATGTTGGTATTTAAATCTATTTAAATCTATTTAAATCCATTTAAATGTATTTAAATCCATTTAAATGTATTCAAATCCATTTAAATGTATTTAAATCTATTTAAATGTATTTAAATCTATTTACATCTATTTAAATCTATTTAAATGTATTTAAAACTATTTAAATGTATTTATTAAATACTTTTCCGAGATTTGTACACCTATTTAAGAAGTGTCCTACCCCTCGACATACCCCAACATGATTTCATGTAACTTGTGGCCCATGCCCTGAATTGCGTAGCCGACGAAGTCGTCACCAATATGCTGCAGTCAACCGATTCATTGTATGTACGAAGGACGTATTTATAAAGGACAGTTCGCGCCAACGACAATAATTTAAATGTCGCTTACTCTGCGTGCCGGCCCTGCACACACGGAAATTGTCCGGTGTCTAGTTATCGCAATTATCAGCAAGCCCTGGCCCTCATTCATGATATGGCAATCTTGTGCGAATAAAATCATAATTTATTTAATATCAATTTTCTTGGAAAATTTTCAAATGACTGAAAACAACTTTTTCTTAAAATTGTTGGTAAAAAGTAGTGCTGTCCCTCATAATAAAATTTCGGTTTACTTACAAAACCCATTTGAAATTACACATTTTTTTTGCCTCTCCCAATCGGACTACGTTTTGCATAATAACTATTATTTATTAATCTTCGTTATTAAAAAACAAACTATGAACCTTTAATTCATATTAGGGGCATTTAATGCATGAATCGATCTATCGCGATACATTGCATTTTCGTTTAATGAAAGCAATCCGATGTGAATGGATAGTACCAAACTGAATAATAAAATTTTAATGATTTGTAATTCGCGAACATAAGATTACCGCAGTATTTGTCACAAAACGTCACCATAAAAATGTGGTTAATGTTATCAGTAAAGCTGGCCGAGGTCACCTGGCCGACAGAGCCGTCATATGACTCATATGTTTACATCATATCATAATACTTGAATAAGTACAATAAATGGAAATAAATTTTAACAATAATGTTACATTTTATAAAAATTTTTATAAAACTCGCCCATTTAAGCAGATTTATGAAGTAGTTTGGTTGTCGTCATCACAAAGTGGGGAAGATCTATAGTATAATAGCATCAGGTATGTTTCTACAGCTGTCTCCGTCAGCGATGTTCGCTTTGGTGAAAAAATATGTTTGTATTTTGAAAATGACCGTTCGACATCTACGGATGTAATACAGGCATAAGTAAAACAATCTGTGAACTCGCTTAATGAAGTTGTAGATGCACCATCACAAATTTGTCTTAATTTGCTAAAATCAGGATCTTTCTGTAATACACTCTCGAATTTTTCACTAACGCGATTATTTTTTGCGTCATTTATAGCCACTAACGACAACGAACTATTTTACAATTTTTCTATTGCGTCGTGTAGTCCTCCATAATTGTTATTAATAGTTTTTAAATCTGTTTCAAGGGAAACATCTTGAAAGCTTGTCTGGCTTTCCCTAATAGCTGCAGCCTCGTTAGGGTTGAACTGTAGTATCACAGCTTTTATTTGTTGAAAATATTCAGCATAATAAAAAGCCGCGTTCCCCAGCGTGTAAGAATCGGCTATGGTGGTTCAGGGATACCAGGACACGTCTGTGAAATGCTCGAAGCCGTTTAGGAGATTTGTATCTACCTCTGGAAAACATTTTCGAATCGTTTCTGTCACAAGATGTAACGCATGCACTTTACACGTAATATGTAAAAACCTCTTTCTCTCTTTGAAGAGAACGACCTACCACGCGCATTGTCGCGGCACCATCAGTTACAAACATCAATACTTGACTTGTTGATAGTTCAAATTCTTCGAATGTCTCCAACACCACACGCGTACTTATTTCGCCAGTACACGCAGTTAGTCTTTTACTAGCTATTAAAAGTGGAAATGTTGGTTTAAGAGGGTCCAGTACACGTACTATAATATTTAAATTAGAATTTTTTTTTGCAATCTGTCGTCTCGTCAATACATAACCAGAGCCGTGTATTTTTTAATCCATATTTAATCCTATTTACAATGTCTTCACGAACAGCTGGAATATATCTATGTAACGATGTACGACTTGGTAAGTTCACCTGGGGATTGTAGTTATTCCAAAACTCCCGAAATGGTTGTTTATCCAGTATGTGTAGCGGAATATTACAGGCTATTAACATTAACAATAAATCAAACATAAACTGAGTTGTCAAAGGCATGCCATTTTTTTTTATTTTGATGTTGCCCGGTATTGATATGACGACGACAATCTGTTTTGTGCCAGCACATTAAATCTTGATTGCAAACTTTACAAATTATTTTGCATCCGTCATAGAATAAATCCGGAAATTCACCGATAAATTTATTCACTGTGCCCGCGTACGGTCGTTTTTTACCCTTTGGCGCGTTTGACATTATGTATAATTTATAGGTACAACCTCACGCATTAACCTTTCAAATAAGACTGCAGCGAAAATCACTTCTAAATCGGCACGTATAACGCCAGCGCAAGACCGTGGCTGTACTCCAGCCACCTCGGCCAGCTTTACAGACAACCATTGACCTAATAGGTAATATTGACGGAACCTAGAGAGAGAGAGGGAGAATGCATGCCAAAATAAAGATAGAGATGAAATAATACCTAGGTATTTTCCTATTTGCAGGGCTGAAGTCGTATGACTTTAGCCCCGTCATTTCCTTTTCTTTCTTATGGACTACGGTATGTCTTTCCCTCTTTTTAACATGCTTTTATTAGCTTCACCTGTATGTTTGCTTGCTTGTTTGTTTGTAACCGACTCTTTGGACTCGATTTTGACCCACTTTAAACGGACAGATTTAATTGAAACTTTGTACTCTTACGAAGAACCGGTAACAATACAATAATTTGATAAGTTTATATCATTATCCTGATCAGGATCGCCAGTCCTTTCCTCACGTATCCTCTGCGTGAAAGCAAAGGCTTAATATGTAAGTACATTCCGTAATTGACAGTTAACTCGGTGGTCGAGTGGGTTAAGGCAGTCGACGCGAAACGACGGACTCCTCGGGCGTGAGTTCAAATCCCATGGCTGAAATAAAAAAATTTTTTTTTTTTCAGAAATATCTGTTGGATCGTAATATGTTATAATATCAGCATCAATAAGCAATATAAATATAGTTTAAAACAACTAAAAAACACGCTTTCATATCACATCAAACTAAAAAGTGAAAAATAAATATAGTTTAAAAAAACTAAAAAACACGCTTTTAAAGCACATCAAACTAAAAAAGTGAAAAATAATTATTAATATAAACTGAAAACAATAATGAACGAAAAATACTAGTATTATTGTGAAAAAAGCGTGGGGCGCTTTGTGCCATATTCTTCGTATATCGAGCAACCCACGCTTTTTTCACAATAATACTAGTATTTTTCGTTCATTATTGTTTTCAGTTTATATTAATAATTATTTTTCACTTTTTAGTTTGATGTGCTTTAAAAGCGTGTTTTTTAGTTTTTTTAAACTATATTTATTATGTTGAATCCCTTCAACTCATTTAAACTGTTTCCAAGGCTCAGTCCATTACTTATTAAATATGTCAATGTAGACACCCGACAAGGAGACAAGTCATGAGCAAATCTCTGAAAGTGAAGCAAGTACACCACAGATAGAGATAAAAGGACACACAACCCAAGTTTTAATAAAACTTGCACACCACCTACAATTTTAGGTTAGGATTTTGATAAACGTCAATCGTATTTGCCCGTTCAACAAAATATTACGCGATACATATCATAACCGAAATCCTTGATACATATGTGGAATTCCCCTATTGGTTTACATTAAATTCGTCGTTGGAGAGAAATTAAAATGTTGACACATTTATTTTTATTATTGCTATTTTGCTATTTAGAAAGCCTTTTTTAGTAAAATTATATTGTTACGTACTTTTTTCGGCTTTCTTTTATTACTAAATGTTTTTCACATTTTATGGACTAATTTTTGTGTATTCTAGACCTCTTCTCGTTAGATTAATAGTGCACCACACCACCGTATTAACTAAGGAAATAAATGAGGTTTGACACCCTTAACATTTATCTAACAAAAGAAGGAGAGAAACTAAAATTTTTAAATATTTTTTTAAAATCGCTGTTTTGCTATTTAGAAAGCCTTTTTAATAAAATTATTTTTCGGATTCATTTTCCACGTGTAACATATTTTACATTTTATCGATTAATTTGGTGTATTCTAGACCCCTTCGTTGGATTAATAGAGTACGATACCACCATATTAACTAAGGAAATAAATGAGGTTTGACACTGGCTTAATTAATTTAATTGTAATTAACACACACAACCAACAAAGATAAATGTATTTAAGACCGCTAATCTAATTAAGAAATGTAACTATTAAGAGCGGTATTAAGAGAATGCTACACAGAGTCATATGAGACACATGTGGTTTTGGTTTACAAGATTACTTACATCAAAACGTATGATAGTACATTTAAAATAAATTATAGTTTAAAAAATCTAAAAAAAAAACCGCTTTAATAGCAAACCGAACTAAAAAGTAAAAAATAATGTTTAAATAATTTAAAAACAAATTAAGTTCCTCTTCTTGATAAAAGTTAAAATATAGAGTGGAATGGAAAATAATATTAACTGAAAATTTTTGTTAATTATTATTTACTAACTTTTACAAATCTTATTACAGATAAGTATAACATATATCCTTTTAAACAATTATTTTCCCGACTATTTGCCAAAACGCTGAAACTTGGATTACAAAAAAGATAATATGCACATTATGTTCAGTACTACTGACTCAATAATGTTATTTTTAATTTCAACTATTCTGTCTAATAAAACCAAAAATAAATAAAACACAAGGTACTCACCAGTTGACACTCACTTTAAAAAACTTTAAAATATCTACCGACTGAAGCCATTAATGTTTATTACATTGGGGTTTACAAGTTTCCTTACTTTGGATTCTTTAAATGTGCTGGCTACCCTGACGACGCTAAGGCAATCAGAAACACGTGTCGGTAGATATTTTAAAGTTTTTTAAAGTGAGTGTCAACTGGTGAGTACCTTGTGTTTTATTTATTTTTGGTTTTATTAGACAGAATAGTTGAAATTAAAAATAACATTATTGAGTCAGTAGTACTGAACATAATGTGCATATTATCTTTTTTGTAACCCAAGTTTCAGCGTTTTGGCAAATAGCCGGGAAAATAATTGTTTAAAAAGATATATGTTATACTTATCTGTGATAAGATTTGTAAAAGTTAGTAAATAATAATTAACAAAAATTTTCAGTTATTATTTTTCATTCCACTCTAATGTTTAAATATTGATATCAATTGTTATAAATAGTTTATTGATAGCTATTAATAAAAGTAGAGTTATCATAAAAATATAGTAAAAAGCACCCCACGCTTTTTACAATAAATTGAAATTTTTTGTCAATCACTTTATTCTTATTTCAATCTTATTAAAAATCATTTAATTATATTGAGTTAGTGTACTTGCTATCGCAGTTGAACAAAATCTTAATATTTAAACATTATTTTTTACTTTTTAGTTCGGTTTGCTATTAAAGCATGTTTTTTTAGTTTTTTTAACTATAATTTATTTTTTTATTTTTTAGTCATAAAACGAAAGCAAATGTAATAGTCTTCTAGAGACTCGATTTTTAATATATCATAATATGTGACAATATTCCTAAAATTATTTCATTCATGTTCTCGTAACCTAACGGTATTCATTCAATTAGTGGTTAATTTTCTGCCAACTTATCATGGATGCGATATTTTGGCGATTGCGCGCCGATCACACAACTTTGACATCCGCTTAGAATATTTTTTAAGAGAAATGCGTCGATACGCATTCTTAGTATTGTCATCGGTCCTTAATACGTGTGCAAATTTTCAATTTAATGAGACGTCGTAGTTGGTGAAAATTACGTTGAAAGATTCCGTTATTTTGGCGAATGCGCCGATCACATAACTTTGACATCCGCTTAGAAATTTTTTTTTAAGAGAAATGCGTTGATACGCATTCAAATTATTGTATTGTCATCGGTCCTTAATACGTGTGCAAATTTTCAATTTAATCAGACGTCTTGAAGTTGGTGAAAATTACGTTGAAAGATTCCGTTAAATGGATAGATATATACATAGACACATACAGGTGAAGCTAATAAAAGCGTGTTAAAAAGGAGAACAAACCAATTTGAAATGCACTGAAAATGAAGTAATATTTCCGGTTTGAAAAAAATTTGTGTATCATCGATTTATTTATCCCATTGACAAAACAAAGGTTTTTGCCATATCAAAAAAAAAAAACAACTGATCGGCTTGAATGCCACTTCTCAACCCATTTTTATATGGTAAATCGTGAAGGACAATTTCGAACATTGAAGTAACCTTGAAAACACCGTTAAATTTGAATTGTTGATTTGAGTTTTCACAAAATTCGCGACACAATATATTTGTTGAGTAGAATACGAAATCATTTGAAACGTCAAACTACATTTAAACAAAACTTATTTAGCTATTTAACACAATATCATAGATACCTACCTTTTGCTGTTTTACTTTTTTTTATCGCAGTTATAAAATAATAGACATTTGACTTGCATTGTATTTTCGGTTGTTTTATTAATAGCGACATATTAAATATAGTAAACGCAGTAGGCATATAAAAAAAAATTGAATTATTCATTTCAAATGAAACTCTATTGTTACTTTATTATTAATTGTTTTGTTGTGTACAAAGATGTTAACTTCAATGGCTTTGAATTAGTTATTTTTCTCCATTTCAATCAGCAGTCAATAAAATAACAAAAGAGCGCAATTTATAACGGATGTCAAAATTTTTTATAAGCCTACTACGTTTTCTGTATTTAATAATTTATGCTGCTCATAATAATGAACAACAAAAGACAATGGCACATTGATGAACTCAGAATTTAACCGAAAAATATACAGGGTGTCATAAATATGATAAATAAAACTAAATATACCTGGCTAGGTATGCAGTATATACAGGGTGTTGTGTAAATCAGTACAATTATTTTAAAGGGATATTTCTATGGCACAAAACAGCTGCCAAAATAAAGATTTTTTTTAAATAATCGAAAATGTTAAACAGTTTACTGTTTCAAAAAAGATGATCATCCGGGATGAAAATTAACAAAAATTTTGTAAAAAACAGCTTTTTTTAATTTTCTTATAAATATTACCTAAAGGAAAATCTCAAGAAAACTCGAAAGAAAATTTATAATGGGGGTTTTTTTCAGTATTAATTTATTTCTAAAAAAATCTACCGTTTGTAGGAGAGGGCTACACATTTAAAGACAATGGGCATACACTCAATGTCCGAGTATGCTAGGATTAATTTCTGGTTTAGAAAAAATCCTAGCTCCTCGACCGGGAATCGAACCTGGGACTCCAGGGTGAGAGGCAAGTGTCCTTACTACTCGACCACGGAGTCATGAAGTGTTGTATTATTAGATAACGCTGTATTCGATTGTTCATGGAGAAACTTTATGGTTGTATAAATGTAAGGTGTGAATAAATAATAACCTTGTAACGCTCTGAAAATTACAGGGAGTCCTTTCTGCTAAAATTGTTATGAACAAGAACTTCCGTATTTATCGGAAGATTGACTGCTGAGCAGTACACCCTCCTAGATCGACCATCAACAAGGTGGGGTTATATATGGTAAATCATAAATTGCATAAACTTGTGTATCCAAATAATTGTTTCATTTATTTAAGCGTAGTTAAATGTATGTAAAGAAAATTGAGCTATTGGTCGAGGTTGATTATGTGATGACATCAATCCGGCCTTGTGAGATAGCATTTACATACTCTATTGCATCAATGGCACGAATTTCTTAATATAATCTAGATCTCCAATTGGTATTGCTCGACCTTGAGAAAATGTCTCTGTATGCCTATACAGAGGCCCCCTGACCGCCATACTGTGGGCAATCTAGTTACATTTCAATTTATTATTGGTAAAAATTATTGATTTCACGTTGCCACACTGGGTTTCGATTTGTCACTTGTGGTCTTTGAACGATTTGTTTATGTGATGTGCTGTGACTGGATTTATTATTGTACTTTTTGCCTGATTTGTCAGTTTTATTAGATTTGTTCTGTATTTATAAATTTTTGAGTGGCATTTTGTGGTTATTGATTAACTTAGAACTTCTCTTGGGAAATATTTCCGTATCGAATTATTACTTCCATAGTATTTTTACATGCCTTTTCTTTAGTTTGTATGATAATTTCTTCCACTGACGTTGAACTAAATCGTTTTTGGTTCATTTTCTTTAAATTTAAGACAAAACTGATGACATGTCAGAACCAGAAACCACGTCAATGTACAAAAACAAATGACTACAAAATATTCTCAGTAGGATAATATAATTAGATTATTCTCACTATAATAACAATACAATTGGAAAAATTAAACACTTGATCAAAAATACTGTTAAATGATTGGAAAATAAAAACATTAAAAAATAATCACGGAAATAGACTAACGTATGTATGGTAAACATGATTTAAATGTCCGCGGTCTCATAACCTTCTATAATTGGTTAATAGGTAGCCAATAAAAAATGCCCACAGTATGACAGCCTACATGTAGGGGACATTATATTTGTATTGTATCAGAGATCCAGATTATATTAAGAAATTCGTGCATGTGACTGATACAAGGCTGTGACGGTTCTGATCCTAAAGACTCATTTTTTTTGAGAGGTCAAACTCAGCTGCATTAATTAGCAAGTTAACAATATCATTCAGATGATGTTTTCTAGAAATGTTCTAATTGAATGAATTTATTCGAATGAATTCATTCAATAGTTGGAATCATTCATTCAATAGTTGGAATCATTCATTCAGTAATTATTCCTTAGTTTAAATCATTCGATAGTGCCCATCACTAGTGCTAACTTCACGTTCCTCAAGTTCAATTCACTACTGGCTGAGTCTTATTTATTGCTTTTTACCTTTTACTCTTTAATAATTATAAATAATAATAATGATAATAAAATACTAATCATATTGCTGTTGCTCGATTTCAGTGTTGAATGCTTCAACTGTATTATTTTTCCTTGAATAATGTTGACCACTTTTCTGGTTTCGGAGTATTCTTAATATCTAAAATTAGTTCAACGGGGCGCTATAAACAGAATTTTTAGTAAGCTTTTGAACTGTTTCTTTCAAAACTTAAGTGGAATAAAGTCTAAGAGGTAAAATAATAAACAGCGAGTAATCTGTTTTATGTTCTTAAAACTCAAATAGAAGTCTTAATTAGCCAGTTGAAGTAGCCATAAGTAAAATTCTATATACTTATTTATGCCCACTACGAGGCCTACTATGATACTAGGAATGATTATCAATTATATAACTACTGCTCTTTTTAGTTAAAAATATTTGTTATTTTATTTAAAAGAGCTAATTATGTACGTAGTTCCAATGTGGTTAAAAAACTTCAGCTGTATATTTTTAAACAAGTCATTTGAAATTCAACTTGCTATATAGAAAGAACAAAAATCTAGTACGGGTTATAAACGTTAATATTTTGAAATGTACCCTGTATATATTTAGTCACATAATATTTTAAATACGAAAATTTTTGGAAAAACTGATGTAAATATAAATGGACCTGTATGTTATAAAATTCCTACTAAAACCAAAATTAGTGATTTTACTTAAAAGTATTAATTATAATAAAACAGTAATTGAGGTCTTTTCACTAACAGTTACGAAATGAAAATTACTTGTTTGGCCTTTACTTTTGTTTCAAGGATCAAGCACAGAACAAATCGTAAAATAAAACCGTATATAAACAGTGTAGGGCGAAAAAAGTAATGTGACAAGATACAAGATTCTATTTCAGGATTTGCTATTTTAGCTCTGGGAATCACCCTGTCTGCCGTTTCACATTCCAGTAATTCCTGGGGAATAATTGAAATTGTGATTCCGCCTTGAAGACGCGGTTCCTGAGAAGGCCAGACTTCGAAATGCCTGAAAATTCCTAAGCTGCTTGTGGACTATATTTGTTTGAAAATGTGTTTTTAACAGCTTTTTTCTCTCATCTTTCCTAGAAGAAAGTTGCTGCCTTACAAGAAACATGCATTCTCATTAGTTTGAGATATTTGAATATAACACTTGCATGGTTTTCCACAATACACCAAAACACCATATACTGCACTCGATGCGCGTTTCGCCAACCATGTTGGCATCATCTGGAGATGATTAAAACTGACCTTATGCGAACAATGTATCCTATTTATACCAAAACTATTGTTATGGTTCGGTGAACCGTGACTCACTAACCAATAAAGTGAACTATATGTGAGTGACCCTCTGTCACTATTCATACTATATTTTCACTTTGTAACTTCCAATCATATGGATCGTCGACTTACCACCTATCAAAATTGTCAACAGAGGAGTTCGAAATATTACCTATTGCACCAATGAATGAAATCCAATGATTTCATTAATAAAGTGAAAAATGTCCAGTTGCAAGAAAGTGAAATTTTGATCTCATTTGACGTTTGTTCATTGTTTCCAAGTGTTCCGATACCACAGACTTTGGACTACCTTGATGATTTACTCGAATCACACAATCTCAGTCAAGATGTAGTAAAACATATCAACTCACTAAACTTTGCATGAAACAAAATTGCTTTTGATTCAATGATAATGAGAGCTACCGCGCTTGAATTCACCACGAGAGGCGCTAATGTAGGGTAGGTCCATGTCACTGCCCGTTAATGTTTACTATGGCTTTTTAACGCAAGTTTTTAGTAATTTTTGTAAAAATTTGCTGAAAAACATTTAACACAATGATGGCAGAAGGGGAAAGTAGTAATTTACTTGCTCAGTGGGGAAAATAGTGTACCTATCAGAGGTGTTTTATGTGATTAAAGTTAGGTTATATCAAGAATAAGCATGTTGAAAACAACGAATGTGCATGATTCTTACTTACGATTTTCTGTAGTAGACTCCTTTGATAACACATAATTGTGAGGATTAGAATGTTCCTTACAAACATATGAATGTTTCGAAGGAGTAAATTTATCCCTGCGAATCGCTACCAACCACTGTTTTAGGCGAGTTTTATCTCTCGGAAGCGTATGTCCGTGTTTTGTTTCCGAACAAAATAGAACTGCACAACACAGGCATAATTAACAAGTTTTTTTATTTACGTACGAAATAATCATAATAAAACCCTATTATAAACTTTTTCCGCGTCTAACAATAATTTTTGACAGGATCTTTCTCGCCAGTGGCGCCAGCTGGTGAGCCTAAAAACGTTAACCCTCATTTCTTCGAACGTGAAGGGACAGGGTGGTAATTCTTTGTCACCATTGCCAGCCAGTTTATGAACAGCATTTTTCAAATTTTACTAATTACTACTACTTTGCATGCAAGAATGCTCTTGATTAAGAGGATTTACATTGTTAAAATTTTAAACACTTTATTGACAATTTTATGACAAATAAAATCTTAATCGCCTAAAAATTGAAAATTAAAGCAATTTACAGTAGATTTTAAGTACATAGATAATAATTAGTCGCCGTCTGAATAAGCAATTTCCTTGTCTCTGGCTTTACAAAAACTTTTTGATTTTCCATGATCTACTATTTTGTTTTGTTAAGTAACGGATAATTTTTCTTAAATTAGTCCTTTGAAAAACAAATTTTCCTGGACATGTGATACATTATCTGAAAGCTCTTTTTAAGCGCAATCTGAAAAGAGAAAAATCCAATAGCCATAATAAAAACAATATCGTATATCTCGAAAACAAAAGACTATAGCATTCGTTTCTAGATCAAAATATTAGTCTCCAAAAAGTGCCCTAATAATGTAAAGTCTAAAACTTGTCTGACCAAGGATTACTTGGCTACAGAAAAAAATAAAACACAAAATTTTCGTTTTTTTTTTTTTTGGAAAATAGACCGGTTTCAGTTAGCCGTGATTTCTTAACGGATTTCGAAGCAACATAAAATTTGCTAGAATGTACCCCATGTAATCGACTTTGTAGCTCTTACCGTTTTCGAGATCCCAATGGTGAGCATGGAATTTGGGACACACGGTATACAGAAAGGATACAAGTACTTTAAGATATATCCCAGGGGATTCTCACCATTGTGTTCAACACAAAATTGTGTATTAAGCCTCCCCCCTCAATAAGAACGTTTGAGAAAGCATTAATTAAGAGATATAGCTGTGAATAATGGATATTTTATAAGTTAAAAATATGAAAGTTTAAAAACATAGTAGGCTTTGTTTAATCTAAAAAAAGAAATCATTAAGAAAAAATGTTCAGAATTACAAACTTAGCAGGGTGATCCAAATTGAACTTTAGGATTTGAATTACGCGCCATTTGCGTTGTGTGATCGTTGGGAGTTTGCATTTGTTCAGTTGGAATCGAAACACATGGCAAATTCATCATGCCCATACTTGGCCCATACTTTTTTGAAGACGAAGGTGGCAACGGTGTTACTGTCAATGGTGTACGCTATCGGGAGATGCTAAACGGTTTTGTTTCAATGAAACCAACGATTTGAACTTGAATGACATGTGGTTTCAACAGGATGGAGCCACATGTCACACAGCACGTGAAACAGTCACTTTACTTCAAACCAAATAGCCTGGTCGTGTTATCTCTCAGAGGGGTGACATCGATTGGCCACCGAGGTCTTGCGATCTAACCCCATTAGAATTTTTTCTGTGGGGCTATTTGAAGGAAAGGGTTTATGTCAACAAACCTGCTACGATTCCAGAGCTAAAAGAGAACATCAGAGGTGCAATTGCTCAAATAGAACCGCATTTATGCGAAACCCTTATGAAAAACTTCGCTAAAAGAATGGTATCACGTCAGTGGAGCCGTGGAGGGCATTTGGCTGACATCATATTTCATATCTAACTGCTAAGTTTGTACTTTATACTGATAGCAATAAAATTCGGATTTTTCCAATATTTTGATTTTTATCAAATCCTAAAGTTCAATTTGGATCACTACATTTTTGGGAAAAAAATAAAAGTTTTTAGTATTTAATTTATTTAAGTAGTTAATCAATTAGTCATTTTTTACAAATACACTAATATTGCTAGTATCAAGATATCAACAAAATTTAACAAAAGTTTGCAATTCGGATAATTTTTCGTAATGAAATTTTTCCATTAAACAAAGCCTACTATGTTTTTTTTTTAAATTTTCGTATTTTTTACCCCGTTTTCAGTAGGCCACGATCGACGAAGTATTATATTCAATTTTGTTGATTGCATAAGTGACAAAAATTTTAAGTTGATCTGATAAAAAATGAGGAAGATACGAGGGTGTGTAAGCGAGAGATGAGACACACTGTAGGTGTGACAGTGGTTCATTTATCAAGAAATAGACTACAGCAACTTTTAGGCAATCCAAAATTGAAATAAACGAAAAGCCGGGGATTTACAATTAGCTAGAGGGACTGTAATCAAAAGTATGTTGGACAGACTAGACGATCAATTCAAACTAGATTCAATGAACATATGGCTCAAATATGGTAGAACAGATAAGTCTAATGTTGCCCATCTTGCATTTAAGAACAACCATAAAATATATGGAAGCAGTTAAAGATTAATTAGGAATGTAACAAATACTAGACAGCTGGATGCATTTGAGAGCTTAGAAATTTCAAAGTGTAAACATAGTATGAATAGCGACAGAGAGTCATTCCCATATAGTGCGCCCTATTGATTAGTGAGTCACGGTTCGCCGAACCGTAACAATAGTTTACGTATAAATCTCGCTATAAATAGGACACATCGTTAGCATAAGGTTAGGTTTAATAATCTCCAGATGATGCTAACTTGTTTGGTGAAACACGCGTCGAAAAGTTTACTAAATGCATAGGGCGGTGGTATATTAATAGATAAATATTCTTTGTGTCACATTGTGTCTAGAACTACTAAAAATCATTTCTGACACTAGGATTTTTACTGTTTTTAGAGTAGGATAGAAATCAGGATAACATGACTGAATTGAATGAACTCCATAACTTTGCTGCTATAGAGTAACTTCATATCTATGCTAAATTGAGGAGCATTACTTTTCACACGCTGATTGTATTTCTATTACGATATCTGTAAGTTCCGAAAATAAAATTTATTGCCTAAAAATAAAGTTTCCTGACATTGTTTTTTTGTAAACACCCAATTACTTATTATTGCAATGAGTGAATACTCAAAACGTCCATGAGAAGAAAAAAAACGTCAGAAATACATTACTTACCAAACCGATCCTCTGACATATTCGGCTATACGGTATATAAATTCCGCTCTAAAACATAAATTTTCTGTTAGTCTGCTAACTCCGGCGTTTCGGGAGGCTCCGGGTGCGGACTAAAATACCCGAAAATATGAATGGGACCCTCTCTTTTACGCTCTGTGTGTACTGTGTATAGACCAAACCGTGTGCCTCTGGCTAAGGGTGTGTGCCATCGGATCGATCTGGAACAGCCACGCCCTTAGCCGGGATATCGTGGACTTAACCCCCTAAAGGCAGTAGCGCAGGTGAAGGGGACGGCCAATGATTAGCTTATATGTTTCAGCCTCATTCGAAATAAGACATTGACCTCTTCGTATTGCATTTTCTTGTACAAGATTTTCAGTTTTGGACAGGGCCGTTTCAGATGTTGGATATAATCGGTTAAAATGGTCAAGATACTCATGATAAATTATTTTGCCAGGGCAGCTATATAGGGTTTTCGAAAATATTGGGGCACCGCTTAGCTGTAGGTTTTTGACGTCGAACCAAGTCGATTCAACATAAAAAGTGTGTTTTTAAGGCAAATTAAACTGATTGAAATTAACAAATTAAAAAAAATAACAGTAAATTTACTAACACAAACATATTAAAATACAATCGAAATTCTTATGTAAATATTAAGTAATCGCATTAACATTAAATTTACAGTAGTAAATAGTCCCAAAGAATTTCTGTTGCTGTATTAAAAACAGTACTAAACAAGATGGATTCTATTAATTTCAATGAAATCGCACACTATAGTACCCAATTGGTGCAAGAAGATTCTTTGTTTATTACAATTATTATGCAAAATTTCAGAAGTAATGCATTGTAACACACCATACAGTTATAACAAAACAATTGTTTAAAATAATTATTAGTCTGGTTAGGAAGAGAAATAAGGTATTCATATCTGGTATTGTAATAATTGTAATTACATTTAATTAGAAAGTAGTGTTTGCAATGGCGGCTTTTGCAATGGTTTGCAGGTTTGCGCAACCCCCAAAAACGTAAGCGAATACATTTTATATTTAATTTTTCGTAATAATAATCAATCAAACCAATATATTGGATTTAATTGGTTATAATTTGTAACATATAATTCACCAAAATCACTGATGTCGCAACATGGTGCTGTCGCTACCACTCCTATTTACGTTAGACATCGACGCTGGTTTGCAGACAGCCGGCAAACCAATTTGTTGTAAACCAATTGCAAACTTAGTAGCTTAGCAGGAGCAAGGGGGTCATTTTTAGTACAATTATACTAGATCTAGTACAATGAACAAACGTTTAGTATATCAGCACCACTTTTGCAAATCTAGTACAATATTTTTAAGGAAATGTTTGAATTTCCCTGTCAAATTTTATTTTATATTAATAATAGATTTCTGCCATTGTATTGTATGAATGAAAAGTGTTCCTTGCTTTAGGACCAGGATGCATCCAAAATAATCTTGATTTGTCTACCGTAATTCAAATATACTTGGATCTTGGATGTTACAAATGCAGATGGTGCTAACATCACTATCATCCATTATTTTGTCCAAAATAATCAATAATGCAGTAATGCACACTACATACATAGATGATAGAAGCTATATTTATAAAGGTTAAACGTTAATTTTTGTTTCATACATTCTGTCAGATCGAGTATAATTTTACACTAGTTGTTAGTACAATTTCAATTCTCTCAGTGGCAGTCCTGTACCTTAGTAGTATCATCAGCGCCCTCAGGGCTTTAGCCGACCCAGTTTTTTGTACCATACTCATCATTTCTACAGCACGAGCCGCGTGTTTGTAAATCCATATTTATGTTTGGTTAAGATGTGATACACTTAGTAGCGATACATGAATAGCATAGAGATTAATCGACGCATTATTGAACTTTTGCAAACATATTAAGTTTGAAAGTTCCGTAACAAGCTATTTCTGAAAAATTTTACATTATTTGTAAGGAACTTTATTTAGCATATAAAGTGGAGTGATTTTTGTAAACCAAACTTTGGAAAGGCAATGTTTTTGTTATTTAGTATTAATTTGTTTCTCTCTTTCTGTATCTCCCCCCTCTCTCTCCCTCTCTCTATCCCTCCCTCTCTCCCTCCCTCTCTCTATATATTAACTTTACCGTTTGTAATATTAGTAGTAACCAGAGGTAGGATTTACCAATCGGATATGACGTAAAACCAGGGTGGGCTTTAGGTGGTTATGTGTCGGATGTGCGTGCATATACGAAACGATATCATACCTTGGAATTTTTTTTTAGAGAATCCCGTATTATCCAAAGTTGAAAAGTAAATATATTATAAACACTCACTCATAGAGAACTGGAGATATAGGGGGTGTACATAACACTAAACTACACACGCAAATATTTTTCATTGCCGGTTACAAGAATAAAAGTATATTATTAATATCTGTTCTAAATGTTTTGTAGTTAAACTTTCGTTGAAAATCCAATTATATTGTGAGAAGGACCGCTCGACGTTGACAGATGTAACTGGAGCATACTTAAAATATGTAAACTTTCGCAAAGTCACCACATTCATGCCCGGTGTAACAAAGTCTACTTTTTTTCCGTTTTAAAGGTCTGTTACACCTGTCATCGTAACAAATCCGGGATTTTTTTTTTAAACAGTTTGGAATTTTGTTTGTACCTTCGCAGCAATTTCTTCCTGTAATTGAAAAATATATTGTCGAAGATCGAACACAACGTTTATTGCATCAACTGTAGTAAATTCTGATGTTGGCTGATATTGAAGGGCCCGTATGGCTAGAGGAATTTGTGAAAAACTTCTGTATGTGGTTTCCGAATTTTCTTGAACAGTTGGATCCTGCCTGTTGCGCCTGTGAAATAGCAACCGCGTCATTTGGATTTAACTGCTGTATTAGGGATTTCACATTTTCAAAATGACAGTAATAGTCTGTCCAAGTTCCCAATCGTGTTATAATGTTTTGTGGAGGTAATGGAGTATTTGCTAGAATTTCATGAAATAGGCGTACACGACTTGGTGCTTTAAGAAAAACTTTCTTTACACTAGATATCAAATTATCAACATTAGGGTAGCCCCTTAATAGTTTCAGCAATCCTATGAGGCCCATGTGCTAAACATGTTACGTGAAGTATATTCTGATATGTTTCCTTCAAAATTCTTCCAGCAGCTTTCATATAATTCACTAAATCTAAGTTAAAATTATGTTGCATGTCATCGTGTTATATGTTTTCTCTCCTCCACGCTAGGGCCGGCCGTGGACCTTCAGTAATGCAAATTACCAATATACCGTAATTTAAAAGAATATACTACGCATTACGCATTAATTTAATATAGTACATTCCCTGACGAAACTAAGTTACCATGAACATTGTAAAATTAAATAAAATGCACTTAATATGTTTTTGTAGTTTGGTAATGTTTCAATAGGTTTTTACAATATACTATATATCTGTAAAAGCCATCCCTGGGAATCGATCTGTAAATCCCACATATGGTAGTAACAGTAAGTCCGAGATTACATGAATATAAATAAACACACCAGATAAATTCTTATGCGGTGTGATTATGTATACATGTAATACGATTTTGTTTTATATAACTGCTGTTCCTGAAAAATAGCAAATATTTCCACTGCGTAGTAATGTGTCTCTAACGAAGCATTTCCGGCTCATGTGTTCATTGGACTTATTTTATAACTTAGATCTGAGGAATCAGCCTACGATTGATTAGAATAGGAACAATAATAAGCCGGATTCATACGCCTCAACCCCTATAACCTACATAAATTTGTTAACAGCTCTCCCAAAGGCCACTAAAACAAATAGGTTTTTTTCATTACGCACCATGTTAGTAATACGAGTGAAATTGGGGGATTTTCAAACTACAGACGTTTAAGGTTCGGCGTAGTTTTAATTATTAATTTCCGTGCCACTGCCGTTCATTCACCCATTCCACCCCTACACACTTGTCACTTGATATTTACTTTTCAACCATGCGATGAGTGTGACTGACTGTATGCGGTGGCGATGTTCCTCGGTTTGCTAGGCTAGTCAAACTGTGGCTAATACAAGTCTCCAGAGGTTTCGTGACCTCCCTTGAAAGGTTATTTACGTATGTCGTTGAAAGGGTTAGGCCATTTTTGCATGAAAGTTAACATATGTGTTTGTCCAAACTAAGCGGTTAATAATGGGGTAATTTTATATGGATCGCGTGGCGGATGTTTTGCGGAGCCCCGACTTGACGATATTCGATGGTTTTTCAGATAAAATCAATGCTGTGTTTATTGTGAAAATTATTATTACGATTAAATTTACGATAGTGTACAGGGTGAACATTTTAAGCGCTTCATTCGATATCAGTGCTTTATTTTTCTTCTAGGAAAACAATTCATAAACTGTACTTATGTATTTTTTTCTGAGGAATCCAAATTCGAAAACAATTGAAAGTCAAGTAAAAAAGTTATGGTCGAAAAACTGAAAAACATAAAAATTAACACCCTGTATATTAAAGCTGAAATGAACATATGATATTTCAGTGATTATAAATGCGTATCTCATTCACATTTTTCACTTAAGGTTTAACCGGAAATTACTTCAACTTTTTTATTTTAAGTGATACACCCTGTATATTCAGCTCAATAAAGAACGTTTCTTTCTGAATTCAGAAATATATAATATACTATCAATATCTTTCATATTTAATAAGATATTGGGGTTTAAATTTAAAATAACACCCACATGTCTTTTAAAACAAAGTCATCATCTATGAAAACAAATAAAAACATTTAATTATTTTAGAAACTAAAGTAATTCTGTATTTTTTTGGTTACAATAAATGTTCGGAAACATTACTATTTCGTACAAACGGAGCCAAAGGCGTTTGATCAGATTAAAAATTCAACAAGAAGTAGAATACAACTCCCCAATTATTTTAAGCAGATGCAGAGTGAATTTGGTCAACCGCCGCCGTTACCACTGATATTCGGTCATATACAAGTTTTTTTTTCTAACGTTTCGGTTTATTAGGCAAAACCTCGGGCAAGGCGTAAATATTCTATATCTGTGCGGATTATTATTTTGTTGGCATGTTTTTTCACTCGTCTTTTCATTTGCAGCATTTCGTGTAAATTTCTTCGGTTATAACTCGATTATTTTTCTAAAATTAAGCAGTTTTGTTCTTAGGCGTCTTTGGCGAATCGTGTCGTGTTTTGGTTTAGAATTTTAATGCTGTATTTGTGCGTGTATAATCTTTTATGCAGGTATGGTTTTGATTGACCCATATAAGTACTTTACAGTCGTTGCAGTCTATCTCGTAGGGAATTTTAAATCTCCATTGGTACTCCAAGCCTGACTTTTTGACCAAAAATTAGTTATAAAATGTACATCAAATATCAATGATCGAAAATTAAAAATTGACCCATAGGGATTGTAAAAAAAATATAAATCACTCCAAAAAACGACTTTTCTGCAAATATGTCGGAAAATGTAAAAATTACAGAAAAATGTTTTAAATAAAATCGAAAGATATTGAAATTTTCTATAAAATCGTCTTTAATCTTGTTTCACGTATTTGCAATAGAAAACGAGATGTTTACAATTAAAAATTGCTATTTGACGCACCGTTAGCTAAAAAATACGCAAATTAAAAAAAATTCGTAATAAATAAACAAATTAATGTTTTTTAACTTTTTTTGTTTTTAAATCGTATCTACTTGATGTAACTAATTTTTTTAGAGATAATTTTTTTTTAAATTTTTTAAGAAGTTATAAACAATTGTATTTGCAATTTACATTTTTTATGGTTGATTCAAAAGTATTCAATTTTTTTTCTGGTGTGGTTTATGGGCTATTGTTATACAGGGTGGGGCATTAATGTGTCCGACTTCGATATGTCGAGTTCTATGATAGCTAGAAACTTGATTTAAAAACTTAAATAAACCAGAAAAAAAGTCTATAACCGGAAATTATTTTCGATTATACAGGGTGAGCCAAGATGATTCAACAGGGTCAACTAACATTTTTTTTAAATGGAATGCCATGTATGTCAACATTTTTTGAAATCTCTGTGGCCTCCTTCCACTCCGGTATTATTATTGACTCTCTTCCAACCACTTGGATGTAATAATTTTTTTTTGTTAAAATTATGCCGTTTATTCCACAAATTCGGTGATGAGCAAAATTGGCCATGGGACCCAAACTTTTTTTGTATTGGACTTTACAAAAAAAATATGTTCTTGGTGAAAAATTATAAATCATGTCTTTTCCAAGTATTTAAATAAACTGAAATTTTGTACACATTTGACCTCATAAAATGGGGTTAGAATAAATTTGTCAGTTTTTACTTATAAAACTGTCAATGTCAATAAGAAGAAATTATTAAAATATATGACATGAATTATTATTGACAGTATCGAAGGACGCTGATAACACCGGCACACAAAAAAAAGTTGTTTGTACATTTGACGCCACCTACCTGCCGACCTGTATTTCGACCCGCTGAATCCGAATTTGAAGTCAGTTTGGACCGTACACCCTCAAATATCGAGTAAATTGAAAAACCGTAAAAAAATAGCGAAAATTGGGTGTTTCGGTAATAAAAAAAAGTTTATGGATCTAAACCAAGCCTAATTTTTATGTATTTCGATCCGCTGAATACGAATCTAAAGTATATTTAGACCATAAGCCGTTTTAAATCTAAGTAAATTGTAAAAAAAACCCTCGAAAATTGCTAAAAATGGCAAAAAATTGTGATTATGTTTATGAAAAAAATTTTGTAGACCCGACGTCATTTTTTATAGATTTTACAATTATTCACATTTTCAGATTCTAAACTTGTATTTTATGCATAAAGAAATACAAGCAACGTATTTAATCTGTTTCATAGATTTTTTTCAATTTTTTCAACTGCAATTTTTTGCTATTTTATCGGTTTTTTGCGATTTTTTGAGATTTTGAGGGATTAATGGGCCAAATATATTTCAGATTCTGATTCAGCAGATCAAATTACATAAAAATCTTCTTCGATCCGGGTCTACAAAATATTTTTCATCAACATAATCACAATTTTTTGCCATTTTTAGCAATTTTCGAGGGTTTTTTACAATTTACTTAGATTTAAAACGGCTTATGGTCTAAATATACTTTAGACTCGTATTCAAATCATCGAAATACATAAAAATTAGGCTTGGTTTAGATCCACAAAAAAATTTTTTATTACCGAAACACCCAATTTTCGCTATTTTTTACGGTTTTTCAATTTATTCGATATTTGAGGGTGTACGGTCCAAACTGACTTCAAATTTGGATTCAACGGGTTGAAATACATGTCGAGAGGTAGGTGGCGTCAAATGTACGAACAACTTTTTTTTTGTGTGCCGGTGTAATTATTTAAAAATTTTAATGAAACGTTTGAAGGCACACTTTTAAAATTTAATCGAGGTAAGTGAAGAATTAAATAGAATGATTTTTTTAGGTCAGGATAATATATACTGGTATAAGAAAGTTATGTGCTGGCCACATCAGATATTTTGATATAAAAAGTATACATCCGAAAGCGTCTGATAACTTCGAGTTTCAACTAGTTTTACTAAATTCGGGTTTTAAGAGTCAAACTGATTTTATTTTGAAGTGTTCTATCTATTCCCACAGATTGTCATATTACATTCTGGATACCCTGTATACACTAAATTAACAGATAAACGTGAAGGCATATAAAACGATTTAATATGGAACACAGGGGGGAAATGTGATCTCGTAATCCATAATATTACGTCGTTGTTTTGTAGGATGACCTAGTTCATCCGCACGGAACAATCAGGTAACGTATCATTTAATCGACATAGAAAAACGGTGCCGCTTTTTGCATACTTTACAAGCTTATTTTTAGATTTTCGGTATTTCTTGTGTTGATTATTGTGAATTGAAAGATGGTAACTCCACATCATAGCAAATCTAAAATTCATCAAGGTGAGGTCCTTCAAAAATCAATTATTATTGTAGGTTCTGTTTATTCTTCATGTAATCTTTTAAAATTTTTGTTAAAAATTTTAAATTCATTGTTACTCTTATATTAAAAAGCAGATATTTCTTAGAAATACTTTCAGAAAATAACTTTAACATTGTTCATCTAATGGGGAGCGTTGACGTAATACGTCTTCTTACAAATGGCGCGGTAGATAACTAATTAAAAATTAATTACAAAATATTCCTCAAATGTCAAATTGCAGTCGAAAGTAACGCCAATATATTTAAGTTGTGTAACCTTATCGAATTAACATTGACCAGCTTATAATTTTGATCCGAGAATACGACATGATATTACCTTATTGATATTTAAAGATAAATGATTGTTATTGCACTGCACTAATTACCTTAATTTATTCAGATTTTCTTAAAATATTAAACAATCTGAAACTACTGATCCAAATTCAGAATATATTTTAAGGTCATCAGCGTAAAGCAGTTAATTTTTTATCGAACAACTTAGTTATATCATTAATAAAAAGGACGAAAAGTAATGGCCCAAGAATCAAACCCTGTGGAACTCCTGACGACTGTGAATATTTTTTAGATTTAAAGTAACGGCATTGGACAAATTGTTATCTATAATTATGATAAGATCTAAAATGATTTTTTAAATTCACTGCCTAAGTAAAATGTTTGTATCTAGAGGAACTTTTCTTTATACCTCTATCTATTCGTGTGTTTATATATGTGGTTTTTCGTAAATAAATGCTTTATCAATTGCCAAATTAACTATTTTTGGTCATAGAAACTCATGTTTGAATTCTAAAGAGTTGGTATACTCGGACATGGTTTTCTGTCTAATTGTAAGTATACTCGGATTTATTGATTTTTCCTATTCGCACTGCTGCAGATCGACATGCAGTCAGAAGCAGTTATTAGATTAGAACTAAATTATCTACTATTTTTAGGTTAAAAAAATGCTTCTGTAAAACGCCGTTGTAACACGAGTTATAGCAGTTTTGTAGCCTTTCTGTGATTTATTTAAAGGAGTTTTACCCTACCCTATGATGTAACAACGTATATACTTTGAGTATTGGGTATTCGGACTTTATAACAATTTGAACAAAATGTGTTTTTTGATGATTCAGCGCGGGTTATGATCAGCTCGCGTAGTAGCAATAATCATAAACTGGGCTATAAACTGACGCCAATAAAACTGTAAAATGAGGTGTACTATCCGGATATTCCTGATATGGTAGTCTAATGAACAAGCGGAAAGAATTATGCTCCTAATAAAAAACCAGCAATAAAAAAAAGTAAATATTTCATTAATTAGAATAATAGGATTACACAACTTATAAGAATAACGCTGGCGTACAAAAAAATGACAAGCAAAAAGTCGTAACACGTAACTTTTTCTTGTTACATTAATAAAATATGGGCAGGAACAACATTAACAATTTTACTGTACTATTTATTGCTATATATGAATGATGTACAGTGTGACCCACTTGAAAGCGGGACACCGTCAGAAAATTTGTATTTATCGTCCGATTTTGACTAACTTTTTTTTTACAAAAGAATGAAAGTGAAAGTAATCGTATTAGCTATTTTTTTTTTTTACAAAAAAATGAGTACACCACTGCATTAAGCGCCCCCTGAAATGGACATGTACCAAATTTCATAAAAAATAATCGCATATTAATAATTCTGTGGCAAATTAAAAATCACATTTTTGTTATGAATTTATTTCTCCCGATGAAGCAAGCCATACCTTTTTCGTATGTTCGTGTTACTTTTCTCAATTGTTCTGGGGTAACATTTGCACATGCTTCGGTTATTCTAGGGCGTTATTCTTCTACTGACTGTGGTCTTGACTTATAAACTTTTTGCTTAAGGATGCTCCAAAGGAAAAAATCGAGGTGCGTCAAGTCCGGTTATCTTGGCGGCCATTCAATAAGAGGACTATTTCTTCCTATCCACCGATTTTCCACAATTTTATCAATCCATTCCCTCACCACTACTGCGTTATGCACGGAAGACCCATCTAATTGAAACCTCAAATTCAGGCGAACCAGAGGTGGTAAGTCATGCAATGCGTCCCTAAATTCATTTCTTAGAAGTTCAAGAACAGATGTCCATTCAAATTACCTTCAAAGAAAAAAGGACCGATAATTCTATTATTAAGTATTCCGCACCATACATTTATTTTATGTGAATACTGACACTACGTTTATGACCCATTCAGGATTTTCAGCAGACCAATACCGTGAATTTTGGGACGACACCACCTCATTTGTTGTAAACGTGGTCTCGTCACTGAACAAAATTTCCGTTAAAAAGTTCCTATTTTCCAGATATTCTCCCTGGGCCCACAAACAGAATTCCAATCTTCTTTCCTCATCTCCCAGTTGAAGAGCATGCAACAATTTGACAATATAAAAACAGTAGTCTGAACTATGTTATAATAATTGTGTCGGTCAGTGTAATTACTCCAAAAATGTATTATTTATTTACACAAATTGTTCCTGTCACTATTTTAAGAACAATTTGGAGTATAATTTTTTATAGTTGGGATAAAGTGTCACAAGTTTTTCCCTGTAAGAAATCGCTGTTAAAGTTTGTCGGTATTTGTTAAGGACACCCTGTGTAAAGTGTTACCTACATTTTCAGCGGTATATTGTTCAGAAGAATGCATTGTGAGATTTTCTACAGTTGTATTCTTTTTTTTCCAATTTGAGAAAAGAATGAGAGTTAAAAGAAATAAGTTTATGCAAAAGAATACAACGACAATAATAAAATACACAGGAAAACCCATCATATCGTATTTTCGACGAAATAATGCCCCGGAGCCTCACTGCAATTATTCTTAACCGTGCCTGTTTACTTTTAATGCTCTTGGCAGTGAAAATGAAGAAAATACAGCTGCTTGCTCAGCTCGTTGTGTAATAATGATGTGCATATAGCAACATGTAACTATATTTATAAATAATATATTCAGGTCATGGACATGAAAGACGTGAACCCAGTCGAAGATAATGATAATCCAGATAAAGCCTCGATAAAGGCCAGAGGTGATTCTTAAAAATAAACATGATTTCTAGAAATACATATAAAGTTGTATATCAAGGTACAAGGTACGTGACAAGATTTTTTGTACAAATTTATATCAGAAACGTTTCAAATATACAGTATACATTTTGCATTTAATTTTTTATACAGGGTGCTTTCTAAGTATCTACATGCCGCAAATGCAAGATGAGGTTCCTTTGCCTATTTTAAAGAAAAAGTGTTTATAGGGTGTTTCAAAAAACATGTGCCATGGCTTAAGCGGAGGTTCCTCATCTAAAAATAAGACAAAAATAGTTCCTATCAACATGGGTCCACTCTTGCATCATTTCTGACAGACGCACAGTGGACGGAAACGCCAAAAAGCTGGCCAAAAATTAAAAAAATTAAGATTTTTTTTTTTGAAATGGAAACGTTTTAAATCGTCGTAGTGGTAACCCTACCATTAGAAAAGACCGTTAATACCGGTCCGGGTTCACTACCTGAGCGAGGAAATTACTTATTGTGCGACCGTGCAGCGCGTCACTTCGGCAGCTCGCAACACTGCAAAAATCGATAAATTTTGTCTGCAGCGTAAAAATTCTCAAAGTGCAGTTTTCTGTGTCATAAAAATGGATTCTGCATCAGAAAGTAAGTACAATTAAAATATCTCAGTATCAGATCAGTTTATTTATATGGTAATTAGTAAATAATTATCGAAGTGGAGTGCATTTTTGTACATGCAACGATTATTCATAAACTACACAAAAAAAGCCATAAGTTACGCGGTTGGTGATGGTTGGTCTTGAAACTTATTGGAATGTGGTCAATGAATATTTTTTCGAAAGTGTATAAAAAATTAGCTGCATTTTTTGCATCTTTGCGAGATATTGACCAAATTGTGCGTGAATGCACGGATGCATGCACATTCGTGCACCACGCACCACAAGGTGGGCTCCTTTTGAATGCGTTCTCATGAAACGTAAGGATATTAAAAAATTTTCAAGAAAATTTTGCAAGGAAATGTGACCGACAAAAAAACGTAGAGGACGTTTTTCGCAGGCTTTTAATAACTTCAGATCCAATTATTTCTGGTTTGCGAAAACTCCCTAAGAAAAAATTGCATTCATTGTCTCCTGATGCGATAGAATTGCTTGATCCACTCTCCGTTGCGGAAGTCGATACAAATTGTGTATTACACAGTGAAAACGACGAAGAGGACGATGAATGTAATTCAGATAGTAATTGAATAAAATTAATTTTCAGTCATTACAGACTTTTATTCCATTCCCCAGATCCTATTTTTCCCGAAACAAATGAAACACATGAATTCGCTTCAATTCAATAATAATTTTTGAACAATGTATATATTTTTGACCGTAATTTTTTTTGAAATTCTATATGGAATTCTTCATCAGCGACCCAAAAAAACTGTATACAAAGTTTTGTAGAAATGCAGCGATAATTGGCGATTTTTGGTATGTTTTGGGGGGATTTCATGACCGCCATTTTGTTTTTTCAAAATTCAACTTCGGATTCTTGATCAGCGACACAAAAAACCCCTGTATGCACAATTTCAGTAAAATAGCTTAATGCCTTTATATTTTGGCCAGCTTTTCGGCGTTTCCGTCCACTGTGAGACGGTGTTAAAGTTTTCTTATTTTTCAGTTTTTTCAAAATATTTGCGAAACGACTTGGCCATTTGAATAATATTTAGATGAGAAAGTATTAAAATACTACATATTTTAGTATTAAAATGATGTGGATAGCTTCATTAGGGGCGTGCGTAAGTCTTGCAATTTAATAATTTTGTTAAAAAAATATGTACGCCACTGACTTTTTTTACTTTTTGATTGTACAGTAATGTAGACAGGTAAATGCCTTAAAGAAGTTAACTCTTGATATGTTTTCGATTTCTGAAAAACTGAAAAAAATATGAAAATTTTAACACCGTGTATCTCAGAAACGAAGCTACAGTGGACCCATGTTGATAGGAATTATTTGTCTTATTTTTGTGTGAGGAATCTCTGCGTAAACGATGGCACATGTTTTTGAAACACCGTGTATAGAGATGTGTCCTAAAATGCTTCGTTTTCGAGATAGAGGGAGTCGAAATTTTAAAAAAAAAATTGATTTATTTGGAGCACCTCAAAAATTACTGCAAGAATATTAAATTTGGTGGGAAGTATTGTCTTGTTCTGCTTCACCGTCTGGGAGTAACAACTAAAAATTGTAGCCAATGGTGCAGATATGAATGTATCCCCTACTTTTGAAAAAGTAAAATTTCGCGTCACTGGTTTTTTGCAAATTTGGTGGTATTTTTAAATATTTTGTTTAGTTTTGAGAAAAAAAGTATTCTTGTATTATTTCCGAATAAAGTACTGTTTCCAAGATATTTGCCATTTTATTACTCATTTAGTCATTACAGATGATATTTTACAAGTTGTTGGCTGTTAAGGTAGAAATTATTTCTTCAATAAAAACATTGGACAAACCCAACAATATTTAAATAAACGTATAAATCAACATAAATTATCAATTAGAAATTCCATAGCAACTCCTAATTCATGTAGCACAACATTAGCTGAACACGCCATAAATAATTCACACAATTTTAATTTTCCGGATACAACCATACTGCATAAAGAAAGAAATTCCAAAAAATGCATGTTTTTGGAAATTGCCGAAATACAAAACAACAAAAAAACAGTAAATTATCAAACAGATATAGAAAATCTAAGTAGCATATATCGCAATCTTATTCAATAGCAACAATTTTTATACATCCTGTATATGTGCTAACTGCAAAATCTCTTCTCAACGGCTATCCAATATCATGAGAATGTTTACAATAACTCTATCACTGTTATAATTACCTACTCTTAAAAAGAACACATCAACGACGACACCAAATATTGATCAATGATCATTCTCTGCCTAACTCGTCGAACTACATGTACAACACATACATACCTACCAAATAAAAAATGATGAAAAACAAAATAAGACCAGCCCATACAATGAAATTAAAATAGGAAATTTATATTAGGTAAGAAAACACTTTTTTAGATATGTGTGTATTCTGTCACTAATCTAATTTAAGACTTATGTAAAACTATTATTTTTAGCTTTTAACCTTTGAAAAAGTCCGAAAACTCGGACGAAACGTAGGATAAATTGTCCATATACCTGGCTGGAAGTCCTCTAAAAATAAAAATAGGAAATAAAGTTTTTTTCTGTTTTTTATTGAAGAAAGTTTTTTCTGTTTTTTATTGAAGAAATAATTTTTAGTCATTACAATAATAAAAAATGTCTAAGAATTTTTAACAGAAAAGAGAGATTAAAAAACAAAAAATTACAATAACTGTTGAAAATGACCACTTTCAATACGCTTCGGGTTTTCTTCTCATTGATAGACTCGAAAATTCCAGGCCTATATCAAGATTTCTCATAAATTGGTCATGTGATTCTGATCCGAAGATGTTCAATAGTTTCAATTGGTCTTTATAATTGAATCAAAATTTAAAGTGATCTCGAATGAAAAACCCAAAAGGTTCGAATCCCAGTGGAATGAATTTTATTAATTAAATTTTGGTATGCAAATAGCAAATTTTGGATGATTTCGAAATATAATCATTTATACGAATTCTTCTAAAGCCTTCGACAGAATAGACCATGGCATCTTATTAAGAAAATTATATTCCTTAGGCTTTAACCTAGAATTAATTTATTTTTTGAATCCTATCTTCGTAACAGAAATCAATTTGTGCTATACCAGGCTCATAGATCTATGGAATTTATATCTCAATCAGACGTTCCGTATTGGACCCCTTATTGTTTATCATATTCATAAATGATATCGTACTTGATTTCCAAATCCATCTCTCTTATATGCTGATGACTTGAAAATTTACCATAAAATTGATAGTTTATCCTACTGTAATAAATTACAGGCAGACTGGTGCAGCAAATATAGATTATCTCTAAAGATCAATAAATGAAATATGGTTTCGTTTAACAGAAGTTAATCAAGTTACAATTTGATTACGATGTTAACGATACTACACTGGAACGTTGCGACCATTTTAAAGATCTAGGTGTCACTTTTGATTCCCAACTGTCTTTTAGGGAGCATACTAATAATATTGTATCGTCATCCTTTAAAATGCTTAGTTTTATCATGCGCGACTCTCGATTTCTATAATACGACTACACTAAAGACACACAACACGCTGGCACAGACTCTGTGACGCTGGTACTACCTACGCTTGAGTACGAAATTGTGTTTTGGGACTCATGCTATGATATCCATATTAATAATTAAGTGTCAAAATTTTTCCGTGGGACAGTGGCGTACGCGAAATTAACTAATACGAGAATCAATAAACTGTTACAATTTATAACAATGTATGTAAAACTTACCCTCTTAACTAGCCCAATGAACTAGCTTGCTTATCACAAACTGGAGAAGATGTGTAGCCATTTTGCAATATCAGGTATGTTTCTATGATTGTCTCCATGAGTGATGTTCGCTTTGGTGAAAATATATTCTTATATTTTGAAAACGACCGTTCGACATCTACTGATGAAATACACGCATGCTTAAAATAGTCTTTGAACGCACTTAACGGATCTGGGGCTGCACCATCACATATTTGTCTTAATTTGGTAAAACTGGTGTCTTTGTTTAACACACTTGCGAACTTTTCTTTAACGCGCTCATTTGTTGCGTCACCTATATCGTGTAGCATTAGATTTACTTCGTCCACTATTTGCAGTGACTCTGCTAACGACAACACACCGTTTTCTAATTTTTTTTTCTTTTATGTAATGGTTTATAGTTCTTCGCAATATTTTTTAAAGCTGTTTCAACGAAATATCCTCGAATTTTGGCTGGCTTTCCTTAATAGCTGCAGCCTCATCTGGATTGAATTGTAGTGTCACAGCTTTTATTTGTTGGAAATATTCAGCATAATAAAAAGCTGCCTGCAACCATGTTCCCCAACGTGTAAGAATCAGCTGTGGTGGTTCAGGAATACCGGGACACTTGCTATGAAATGCACGGAGACGTTTAGGAGATTTAAGAAATACTTTTTTTGTACTTGCTATTAATGCATCCACCTCTGGAAAACCTTTTCGAATAGTTTCTGCCACAAGATGTAAAGCATGCACTTTACACGTAACATGTATAAACGTTCAACCTTGTTCTTGCAAAGAACGGCCTACCGAACGCATTGTCACGGCCACTCACAAACATCAACACTTGACTTTTTGACAGTTCAAATTTTTCTAACGTCTCCAGCACCACCCTGGTAATTGTTTCGCTAGTACACTGACTTAAGTCTTTTTGTTAGCTAGTAACAGTGGAACTGTCGATTGAAGAGGGTCCAGTACTCGTACTATAACATTTAAAATAGAATTTTTTTTACAATATGTTGTCTCATCAACAAATAACCACAGCCGTGTATTTTTTAATTCACATTTCATCTAATTTACCATGTCTACGTGTACAGTTGGTAGATACTTACATAACGTTGTGCGACTTGGTAACTTCACCTGGGCATTGTATTTATTCCAGAACTCTCGAAATGGTTGTTTATCGAGTATGTGCAACGGAACATCACAGGCAATCAGCATTAATAATAAACCAAACATAAACTGTGTTGTCAAAGGCACGCCATTTTTTTATTTTTATGGTGTACACTATTTATTTGAAGTCCACAATCACGCTTATCCCAGCACATCAAATCTTTCTCGCTCACTTTACAAATTATTTTAGCACCATCATAGAATAAATCCAGGAATTCACCTATGAATTTATTCACTTTGTCAACAAATGGCCGTTTTCTACCCCTGCGTACGTCTGCCATGCTTTATTATTAAATTAATATCAACAATACAGTACAACAAATAAAATAAAACACAAAAACAATATGCAATACGCCCAAGTGACTTAACGTGTACACAACTCGAAAGCTAATAATAGACTAGACTGGAGAAAGAGTTTCGCGGTCAAGGTGAATGCCGGCGATAGTAAGTACATCTGTACCCTAAGACCATGATACTCAGAAGCGATTTGCAGCTTTATTAATAATATTGAAGATATTCAAAGAAAGTTTTTAAATTTTCTGTCATATAAAATTGACCATATGTATCCCCCTAGGGGTTATGTCATAGTCGCTGAAATAGAGAAAAAATTAATCAAAATTTAACACCGTGTATCTTAGAAACGAAGACCCCTACTGTTTGGGTTAAATTGACTTAGTTTGACATCAAGAGCTTACAGCCAAGCAGTGTCCCAATCTTTTCGAAACACTCGCTATATGGTAAATTCTATACAAGAATTTTCTCGTTATTTTAAGAAAAAAAATAAAAACTACAAAAAATTTTGCTGTACAAAAATATATTAATCTATAGAACTACCCTTTTGGGATGCTAATGCAAATGCAATCATTGTTGTTTGCAAGCGGCAAGGGTGTTAGCTCCTTTGAAACAGTAACTTCCTTTGTATAACGATCCAAAGAACGAGTGTGGAATTTAATATCAGCTTAACGACTTGTCAAGAAAGAGTTTTTGTTAATTAACATTGAAAAATTAATTGTTTATGTCCCCGCTCATGGGTATTTGTGTACGATTTATCCTTATAAGAAACTAAAACAATATGAGGACTAAGTTTTCGGAATACAAATTAGTATAAATAACTTGACAAGGTACAAGGACTAATTTGCAATTTTAATTATAATGTAGCATTGGCGTAGTAAAACTAAATTGTAAAGAAGTAAAACTAGGATTTTCATTGCATTTGCATTTTACGAAAATCGAATTGTTTTACAAATTTAATAGATAATAGGCGCAGAGGATTTCTACTGGTTATTTACGTAGTATATCTTAGACACTGATGCTCAGTTGAAAGGGTGACCTGGTTATGTACGTGTTGCGTATATGTATTAAATATAATGTCATGCATGCATTGTAATATATTCAAATGAATTCATAATTTAATTGATTAATTTAAATAATCGTATGTATGTATGTATGTATGATTATATATATATATATATATATATATATATATATATATATATATATATATATATATATATATATATATATATGTTGTTTTTCAGGTTTTCGCGGGTGGTGAATGTTAAATTCGTTTTCCGGGTATACTCCCGCGTAGGTGATAGGCCCCGAGAGGGACCGTGGTTGTCTGAACGACGTTTCGGCAGAATCTCATCTGCCATTTTCAGGTTCTAACCGATAACTGCTTACTGCGGCTTCTGGTTACTCGAACTGAAAATTTTCAGTTCGAGTAACCGATTATATATATATATATATATATATATATATATATATATATATATATATATATATATATATATATATATATATATATATATATATATATATATATATATATATATATATATATATATATATATATATATATATATATATATATATATATATATATATATATATATATATATATATATATATATATATATATATATATATATTATTAAATATGATTTGAAGGAAACAACTACTCAGCGGGCAAATACCCCGACCTGCATTGAATTACACCTTCAAATCATGATAGATGGAAAGCCAATATCATTTGTCAATTCCTAACCAGACATAGATCGATTTCGAACTTATTTGTTCTCTTCAATATGCCATAGGTTATGGAACAGACAAATGATAGTGGCCAACCTGCTAGTTATATACTAAGGTGAAGTGAATAGTGGTGAGAGGTATGAAACTTCTCATATGGTCTGAATGCTACTATCCGACCGACATTCTAGATGTCTTTGTGGCGGATAGCGACTTGCATCACAGCAAGTACCGAGAGCGGCGACCCCTAGCCCAGGTGGACTAAACTAATGTTATTAAATATGATTTGAAGGAAACAACTACTCAGCGGGCAAATACCCCGACCTGCATTGAATTACACCTTCAAATCATGATAGATGGAAAGCCAATATCATTTGTCAATTCCTAACCAGACATAGATCGATTTCGAACTTATTTGTTCTCTTCAGTATACCATAGGTTATGGAACAGACAAATGATAGTGGCCAACCTGCTAGTTATATACTAACCAAGGTGAAGTGAATAGTGGTGAGAGGTATGAAACTTCTCATATGGTCTGAATGCTACTATCCGACCGACATCCTAGATGTCTTTGTGGCGGATAGCGACTTGCATCACAGCAAGTACCAAGAGCATATATATATATATATATATATATATATATATATATATATATATATATATATATATATATATATATATATATATATATATATATATATATACGATTATTTAAATTAATTAATATATTACAAATGATTAGCCCAGTCTTTGAAACTAAGCATCTGACATAATTCTGTCAGTTCAATTTTATGAATTTTGTTAAAAAGGTTTGAGAGTAGCAAGAACGGTTGCAGAAAAACTATTGTACGCAACAAACCCGGAATGTGTCTTTACTGGGCTCACTTGCTTTCCAGGGCTAGCTAGGTCTCGCCCTGGAAACTGCCAGCTCACCCAGTAAAGAATCACTTTTCGGTCATATTACGTAAATAACTATTTCTTTAACACTGTCACAAGTCGAACTCAAATTTTTTTCGATGTTGATTCTATTGGCACTTCAATGTCTTTGTATTGACCATTAACACACTTTTGCAGGAATTGTCTAAAAAGGGGGCTGTATATTTTTGTCCTCGGTATATTACACCCTACAATTCTACCAAATCCAAATCGAAAATTCGTTGACTGTCGCTATTACCACCACCTACAATTTTTTTTGATTTTTAGATGAAATATGTTTCTTCACGTCTAACTTGCGTTTCTGCGAAAGTGTTTTTTCACAGCTTCTGCAGAAAAAGCTCTACGTCGTGAAACAAAAATTCTGGAAAATCTTTAATCCACTAGAGCACTATGTTTCGAAGGAACGGGTCTCGACATTTTTAACGATTAACGATACATATGTGTTTCTATCAAAGCGTAAGGAATATGCGACACTGTGGCGTATTTAATCTAAATAAGACATGGGACATTGGCAACGGTTAAATTTCTCTACTTTTTTTTTGTCATTGTGCTTTTGTTACATCATATGTTAGTTTACGTTTTAATAGGTGTATGAAGAAAAATTCATTTTATGGAGAAAAAAATTATTTAGGGGTTGCAAGTAAATAAATAACTTTCACACTTATATTTTTTGCTCTACAAATAAATACTAGCAAGTAACGAAATATCAAATTTTTTAAGTGATTCATTTTATTTTATACACTGAAAAAGTCCGTCCCTGGAATGACGACCTGAGATCCGGGGTCTGATCATTACATCATATTGTGAAATAATTCACAAAAGCAGCTGTTCTAACATTGTATGACAAGAAATGCAATTATAAACAAGTGTTGATTTGATTAAGTATGTGTACCCCAGTCCGGCATTCAACTGATTGTTGTGTCTATCTATGTAACACTAGAAGCATAAAATCGTTCTAATTATAATTATTATCACGAGTAATTAAAAAAAACTGATTAAATTAAGCGTCATTGAGTGCATCAACAGTAAAATGGCAGTTTTATTTATTACTAAGTATTTACATAGCAGCATTGTAAATAAAATCGTGTTCAAATTACAAACAATGTTTGCTTTTAGATTACGAGATTATTTCGGGTGAATGGTAATTTTTATTTGAAGTAGATTATAATTTACTTGAAGGCAAATATTATTTTTGTTATCAAGATAATTTAGATCTTTGGTGTCCTAAAAATATTTATAAGTAGGTGAAGTTTATTCTAGCCACAACTGTTCAGGGAAACATTGATTGTGGAAAACGTTAAATGAAATGGAAAATTCATGAATTTAAAATCACAACCTTTATGTCATGGATTTTTGGAGAAAACCGAAAAATTGTCTTGATTTTTAAACGGAAATTGATAAAAGTATTGATTTATTCTAGTTTTGATCTTTTAGTTTCCTCGATTTAAAGGGCCTTATGGCCGATTTCTCACATCTAGTTTTGTTCCTGAGTGAGTTATTTAATGATCAACATTAATGTGTCAATTTTTGATTTTTTCACTGACTGTTATGATCCGTGGGTTAAACTAGGTTAACATTTATCTGTTGGTTCAAGTAGAAAGTAAACATTTATCCAAAGGGTAATTCTAACTACAATAAAATAAGTAAGTATTTGTGAGGTGCCCTTTGTTGTAAATAGAGTAGTACAACAGATGAATGTAGATGTTTTTTTCTGACAAAGATGAAGTAGAGGAATATGTCCGAAGGTACACTTAACCAAATCACTGAGGTTTGGGGTGATCACGATTTTTTTCCTTCGATTTAATTAAAACAATGTATTTTAATAGATTCAATTTATTTGGAACTATACTCGATTCGTTAACAATGGCTACTGCCCATTGTCCAACCAGTCAACTAGAATCTAGAACAATTTATTTTAGCCTAAAAAATTTGTTTCTCACACGTGTAGCGCTTGCAAGGCAACACGTGAGAAACACAAAAGTGAAAGACAAGTAAGCGTTTCAAACTGTGATTCGCAAATACAAACGTAGGTACATCGACCTACTCACGTGTCTGGTTAAAAAATTTTGATATTATTCTCTTATGCTGTCAAAGTTATGTGCCAAAGTTGCTATGGCAAAATGGAAAAATTGGTTAGCAGGGATTTAGCAAATATTGTGCGTTCTCGCATCTTCTATGTACAGGGTCCTCACGCAAAAATGTCCTTTTACTTCCTCACCCCTCAAAGTTAGGAAGGTATGTATTCGTGAAACAAATTTTGAAAATTTTTATTGCATTTCTGGACGAATCTCGAAGAATTATGACGATACACAAAATTTCTGTGTGTGTCTGTCTGTGTGGTTCGCGATAGCAGCTACAGTTTTTGAGATAAAGCTTTCAAATTTGATACACACATTCTAGAGGTCTTAAAATTTGAAATGTCAAAAAAAATATTAGGGACATTTTTGAAACGTCAATTTGAAATGTCAAATTTTTTTGACATTTAAAATTTTAAAATATTAGTGACATTCCACCAATGTGACTTTTTTGAAACGTCAATTTGAAATGCCAAAGAAATATATTAGTGACATTCCACCAATGTGACTTTTTTGAAACTTCAAAAATTACTTTTATTACAAACTCCATCACACATCGAGTTATACTACGGTGAGGAAGTTCTGACCACCAAATAGTTGACAGCTGTTTTTTGATATCACTTGGTTATTTTTGAAGTTATCAAAAAGGTGCAAAGGCCTTAATTAACTATTTTTTTTGGCATAATCCAAATTTTGAATAAAAAAATAATTGCATACTGCGTTTAAGAAATATGACATCTTGCTTTGTTTTCTAAATCGAACATTTTAAAATAATTTGATTTTCCTCATTTTTCTGGTTTCGAAAATACCAACATGTGTTATGTTATCTCAAAAAAGTTTTTGAGATATTTGGATTTTTGTATTAAAATATTATTAATGATTTTGTTAAACAACTTTGAAAACAAAATACACTTGTATCAATGGATCTTGCCTTACATGCCACAACCAACTGCAATTAGAAAATACACAAACTAATTCTTTGCGTAATCTTATAGTCTCAGCTCCCATCATGACAAAAAAAGGTACCCCCCATCGAATACCTCAAATTTAAAAGGTAAAAATGGTTGGAAAACATAGAAAACATGTTACGTCCGTCAGACTAGTAAAAATTTGTTAATTGTTATTTTTAATGAATTTTTTAAAATAGCTAAATAAAAAATGAATTTACTTTTCAAAACACCTGCTTAAAATTTACACAATTTATGGTAAATAGTGTATCATTTTTGAAAAAATTTGTCTGGCTGACAATTTCTGTTAATTAACATCTTTTAAAGTACACTTTATAACACCTTGGTTTTTGTTTTAAAATAAAGTTTGATACCTCTCCTATCTATTAAAACTTGTCTGGTTGGAAATTTTTGTTAATTACCTTAATTTTAAATGCATGTATGAGATAGATGTCAGGCTCAACCGCTGACATCTCATAATACCTCCTAAAAAAAATTAAGTTTAAGATCTTCTCTATGCATAAAAATTGTTCTGTCATTGAAAAAATCGTTTTTTACTATGTCAGACTTACTTTTTAAGCGCCGTGTCAATTTTTTTTTATCTTTTTTACGGCAGCCGCATCAAAACATTTTAATTTAAAAACAAGTTTTTTACAATGACTAAGCCTGGCTAAGGTCATTAATCCTACAGAGACGTACTGGGTATGCTTCATATAATACTTGAATAAGTACAACAATAAAAACAAAAATATTTTATATATTGTGATGTATGTTTTTGTACTATTTCGTTCGCTTTAAATTCTTTTTTATGTATTTCCTTATATTTTGTAAGCTTAGTGCTGCACATTATTATTAAACTGTTAAATGACGTTCACACATGTACATTGTATATCTAAGTGATAACTAATAATAAATAAATAAATAAAATAAATGGAAATAAATTTTATTAATACTGGTACACTTTATAAAAATATGTACAAAACTCACCTTCTTAAGCAGATTTATGAAGTAGCTTGGTTGTCGTTATCACAAACTGGAGCACTTCTATAATAACTGTGTAGCATCAGATATGTTTCTACAGTTATCTCAGTAAGCGATGTTCGCTGTGGTGAAAAAATATGTTTGTATTTTGAAAAAGACCGTTCGACATCTACGGAAGTAATACAGGCATAAGTAAAACACTCTGTGAACTCACTTAACGCAGCTGTAGATGCACCATCACAAATTTGTCTTAATTTGGTAAAATCAGGATCTTTCTGTAATAAACTCTCGAATTTTTCAATAACGGGCTTATTTTTTGCGTCATTTATAGTCTGTAGCTGTGTATTTACATCGTCCACTATTTGCAACGATTTCACTAACGACAACGACGTATTTTGCAATTTTTCAATTGCGTCGTGTAGTCCTCTATAATTGTTATAAATAGTTTTTAAATCTGTTTCAAGGGAAATATCTTGAAAGCTTGTCTGGCTTTCCTTAATAGCTACAGCCTCGTTAGGGTTGAACTGTAGTATCACAGCTTTTATTTGATGAAAATATTCAGCATAATAAAAAGCTGCCTTCAACCACGTTCCCCAGCGTGTAAGAATCGGCTCTGGTGGTTCCGGGATACCAGGACACAATGTGTGAAATGCTCGAAGCCGTTTAGGAAATTTGAGAAATACTTTTTTTTGTATTTGCTATTAATGCATCTACCTCTGGAAATCATTTTCGAATCGTTTCTGCTACAAGATGGAACGCATGCACTTTACACATAACATGTAAAAACCTACAATCGTCTCTTTGAAGAAAACGGCCCACCAAACGCATTGTCGCAGCACCGTCGGTCACAAACATCAACACTCGACTTGTTGACAATTCAAATTTGTCGAAAGTCTCCAACACCACCCGCGTAATGGTTTCGCCAATACATGCAGTTAGTCTTTTGCTAGCTAGTAAAAGTGGAAATGTTGGTTTAACAAGGTCGATTATACGTACTATAACATTTAAAATAGAATTTTTTTTACAATCTGTCGTCTCGTCAACACATAACCACAGCCGTGTATTTTTTTAATGCATATTTAATCCTATTTACAATGTCTTCACGAACACTTGGTACATATCTACGTAACGATGAACGACTTGGTAAATTCACCTGGGGATTGTATTTATTCCAGAACTCCCAAAATGCTGGTGTATGCAATATACGCAGGGGAACATCACAGGCAATCAGCATTAACAGTAAATCTAATATAAACTGAGGTTCCAAAGAAGACACGCCATTTTTTTATTTTTATGCCGGTTACTATTGACATGAATTTTGCAGCCGTATTTATTCCAGCACATTAAGTCTTGATCACAAACTTTACAAATTATTTTACATCCATCATAAAATAAATCCGGAAATTCACCGATAAATTTATTCACTTTATCAACGTACGGTCGTTTTCTACTCTTTACGCTCAACATTATTTATTATTTATTAGTACTCTATGCATCGACCGACAGATAACAGCTGAAGTGTATCGTGTCATCGTCATCGTAAACAAGCGCGCGATGGCATTGGTATTGCGCCCTACCATGAATCTACCATCGCTTGGCCAGGCTTAATAATGACAGACTTAAAAAAAGGTCACGGTAATTTTCTAGGAGAGAATTTCAATGACGACCGTTACATTCCAACATACACAGAGCTTCTGCAATATGTATTTTGTATATATGGGCATATTCCTACGCAGCCCAACCAACCAGCCTTATCAGCGAGTCAGGTGGGCACGTGAATAACATATTAACTAGCTTCGCCCCGCCTCGAATTTCTCAGTCTGCCATAAGGGCGGCGATTTACAACACATGACACGCCTTAAACACGCATTATTGGCTAGAGGAGGAGCCTAACCTCGACTGTATTTTGTAGCACAATGACCCACTTACTAGCAGAGATAATCCTTTGTTACCAGTCACGCAAAATTTTCAAAAGGTCTTGAGACACGCTGTATACGTGGATACTGCGCATTCAAAATTAAGTCTGACAAAGTAAATAATATTTTTTCGGTGACAGACCAATTTTTATGCATAAAGAAGATCTCAAACCTCGTTTAAAAAAAACAAAGGAGATGTTATGAAATATACTAATTAAATCATTGATTGATAAAAGAAATATATTTTAGGTATTAATTAACAGAAATGTCCAACCAGACAAGTTTTAATGTACTATAGAGATCTCAAACTTCATAAAATAATAAACAAAAAGGTGTTATGAAATGTACTTTTATGAAAAAAATAATTTATAACAAAAGGTCAGATGATAATTAACAAAAATTGTCAGCCAGATAAATATTTCGAAAGTGATACGTAAATTGTGTAAATTTCAAGCAGGTGTTTTAAAAAGTAAATTCATTTTTTATTTAGCTTATTTCAAAAATTTAGTAAAAACAGCAATTACCAAATTTTTACTAGTCTAACGGGCGTACATATTTTTTACATGTTTTCCAACCATTTTCACCTTTTAAATTTAATGTGTTCGATGGGGTACCTTTTTGTGCCATAGGAGCTGAGACTATTATTAAGAAATGCGTGTCGTATGTCTTCAATAGCTACGACAAACGTTCACTGGTTACAGAATGAGTAAAATGAAGACACTAAATCACTTGCCCATACAGTGCCCCCCCCCCCAGAGATTTTATTTGATCTCGTGTTCGGTGTTGCTATCTGTCGTGATTAGTTCGGCAGCTTCTAAGCTATGTTATGACGTACACGATAAGATCCACTGATTCAACTGTAGCTGCATTTCTGAAATAAAGAAGAAGTTGACTTGTCAAAGTAATGTTTCTTAAAAATCAAAATTTGTCTTGGTTAATTCTTCATATTCTTTTGAACATGATAACATGGCACATGGTGGTGTTTTCGAAATCAGAAAAAAGGGAAATCGAATTACTTTAAAATATACAGGTTGTTCTGTTTAAATAAACAAAATAATAATTGTCATATTTCTTAAACGCAATTGTTTGATTCAAAATTTGGAACCTGCGAAAGAAAAAGTTAATGAAGGTCTTTGCTCCTTTTTTATAACTTCAAAAACAACCAAATTATTTCAAAGAAAGACATTTTCGGGTAATGACTGATGAGTGATGACCCTGTACACATTATGGAAGGAATGAACTTTTAATATTTTAGAAACATATCCTGTAAGCGAGCGCAATACACAATCTGAAGTGATATTTGGAATAAAAATTACAACCCCACGCGTAGTTCTAATCAAATTTTAATGGCTACTCCACGCCCTGCAAAGTTGAATGCTCTCGAAAACGCTCTAATGAAGCAAATCCCACAATTTTATTATTTGTTGCTCCAATTTCAACTATTAACTGTTCGTGGTGCCGAATTTTTTAAATGTTTATAAAAAGAAATAATCGTTCAGTAACTTTACAGTTGCATTAAATTTTGTGTGAACATGCAAAATAATTTAATTACGCAAAAATAAAAGTAAATAAAATAATCTATAGGTGATCTAATATGAAGTCATTTTTAAAAATATGTTTCAGCGATCAAAATAAATATTTGAATAATGTTAATTGTATATTGTATTAATCTATATGTGATCTAATATCGAGTCATTTTTAAAAATATGTTTCAGCGATCAAAATAAATATTTAAATAATGTTAATTGTATATTGTATGTATTGCATCAGGGTCAATTGTTCATATAGTCGGTCATGGTCATGATAATCATGTATCTAAAAAAATTGTCATAGTATTCCACGCAATTTTCAACGATAAAGATCGTAAATATAAGATTGGATTGGATTAATTACAGATAAACAATTGATTAAAAGACAAACTTTTTTCGTCATTTTTTTACTTATGCATGTATTTTTCTGTTGCAGGTGGGTAAATCAGAATTATACATAATTTATTCAATTACAGAAAAAATTGAGCAGATGAAAGGTAAGAAATTATTTAATTATTAAAAACGTCTCTTTATGGATTGGAACCTTTGTTGTAACACAAATTATGAAAATCTGTAAAATTTCTGTTTATAGCATTTTTCGATAACTCCTCAAATAAAGCCTACGGGGGGGGGGGGGGGGCAATATAAGAGGAATGACTCTGTACATAGTCGCCCTCTTGTATTTACTTTTTTATAACTAATAAATAAAATATAATAACACACCTGATGTCGTAACTATCGTAAGATGGGTAATTATACGTACGACATTGAGAGATAATGTACCAGCAATGTGATGTGGTGTCTGGTGCAATGGGAATCTCTTCCCCGAACGAGATTCATGTCAGGACTATTGTGAATGCTTCATGCGTTTAAATAAACCTGTTTTCGAAATTTAACAGTGGCTCAGTACATAGGATACAGAAGTAGAGTTGATGCCGAATGTGATGTCACCAGAGTGTGCTAGATGAGTTTATTGTTTATCTCTAATGATTTCCTGAAAATTAGAATAAGATAAAGAGTATCGATTGCTTTCATTGCTTTATTGCTGAAATGAAAATGCAAATTAAAACGACATGATAATCGTTTTCATTAAACTGTTTCATATTTCAAGAATATAAGGTTGCCTTAGTTAATGTTTAATTTTCTGTTTTATTTAAATACGAAGACGATGTGGTTCTCTTGGCCATTGTTACAATGTCTGTTTATTTTGTATACTAAAAGTATAAGGTTATCTTGATCTTGGCTAATGTTATAATTTACTATTTTATTTATGTGCTAAGATGATGTCATTCTTTTGGCCATGGGACAATTTCTATTTGTTTTATATACGAAGAGTATAAGGTTTTCTTGGATAATGAGTTACTAATTCATATACTAATTATAAACCAGGAAGACAAGTCTCTCTTGGAAGTTGTTATACCTAATTTAATACTTGTATTATATACTAAGAAAAAGTTCTCTTTTCAATTTAATTGATATAATTTACTAATTGTTTTGTATACCAAGACGATGAGATTCTCTTGGCAAGCGTTATAAAACTTAATTGAAGTCGGTGACGTTCAAACGTTCAATGGATCGTTTATTTCAGTTCTGTCCTTACAAATTAAAATTGATGTTGCAGGAACGATATGATGTTCTTACAAATTATAATTGATGTTGCAGGAACGGTATGATGTTCGCCAAAAAATGTGGTAATAAGTGGTTTCACAATATGTACGCCTTCCTTTTTATTTAATATTCGATTTAATCCTGTTATTTAATATTTATGTTTTTACTGATATTAGTTTTAGTTGACGAATTTATTTTGTTATGTAAATAATAAAATATCTGATGTGGCCAGCACATAACTTTCTTATACCAGTATATATCATCCTGATGTAAAAAAATCATTATATTTACTTTATTCTTCACTTACCTTACTTAAATTTTAATAGCGTAATACGAAATATTTCATTAAAATGTTTAAATAATTAATTATAATAATAATAATTCATGTCATATATTTTAAAAATTTCGTCTTATTGACATTGACATTTTTATAACTAAATTAGACATTTCAAATGTCAAACTGTTAAATTTATCCTGACCCCATTTTATGAGCTCAAATGTGTAAAAATGTTCAGTTTACATCAGCGTTATTTAAGTACTTGGAAAATATATTTTGTTGGCTTGATATAGTAGACATGATTAATAATCTTTCATCAAGAATGTATTTTTTTTTTTGTAAAGGCAAATACAAAAAAAGTTTGGGTCCGTGGGGCCTCCTTTCCCCCTGGCCAATTTTGCTCATCATCGAATTTATCATTGTCTTTGACCTTTAGAACATATGTACCAAGTTTGAAAGCTTTATCTCAAAAACTGTGGCTGCTAGCGCGATACTACAGACATGCAGACAATTTTTTTCCAAAGTTATGTTTTTTCATTATAATTCGTCGAGATTCATCCAGAAATGCAATAAAAATAAAAAAAAAATTCTGTAAATTGTACCTTTTTTATCCTTTCATTCATTATGTCTCTTCTGGTGGTACCACATTCACCAAATTCAATGTTGTTGACAATCTTGACTGCCAAATTTGGGAAGTCTCCCATTAATCTTTTTGAGTTTTCGTGGACACACACACGCACGCACCCACACACACGCCCACGCACGCACGCACGTACTCATCCACCCACACGCACGACTCGCCCACGGCCATACACACAAACGCGCGCGCACACACACACACAAACGCGCGCACGCGCGCACACACACACACAAACGCGCGCACGCGCGCACACACACACACCAACGCTCGCACCCACGCACAAACGCGCATACGACAGACATCATTCAGAAAATAGCCAGAATGGATTCAGGAGGGTTCAAAACGTATATATTAATCAAAATCTCGAGGTCGAAAAAAAATCACGATTACTATACTTCCCTATAGTAGGAACAAGAATATAAAAAATTATACTGCTTATATCTAATCTTTTTCGATGAAAGTGAGTATTTTGTCCAGAACGGTTTTAAATTTTAACCACTGTCAGGAGCATATGCCCCAAATATGGCAACTTTACCTTTAGCTGAATTGATTACAGCCATCGTGTTACAGCGAATTATTCCAGTACAAAAGAATGCTATTTACATATTTCGTTTGTTTCTTTTGCCTTTATATGTTTTTATCTCAAAGGATCTTTCTTTTCAAATGCCTTATATAACTTTACGTCGCTAGAATAATAAAAATAATGTAATGATCATAAAAACAAATCATAACCATAACTTTAATAACACTTGTACTAAACATACAAACACAAACCCTCACAGCTAAACATATTAAAATTATCAGAGCACCATATGGAATAAACAGCCATATCAAAACTGGTTCGCTTTCATGTATTATGATGACGCGTGTCAAAGAGAGCTATTTATGTGTACACAAACAGGGTTGCCCAAAAAATTGTGTACTCTGTACAGTTATACAATTCATATATTCCTGTTTTTTAGCATTTTATTTGGGTATTTGGTCACTGTTCTTCGTGAAAAACTATGTCAGTGTCATAGTATACATAGATAGTTACCTCTTATATAAATATTTACCGCTCAAAAATCTGGGCGTCAAATTTTTCATGTCGACACGAGCAGCGCCTGTTTTAATTTTGAAATAGTAAATACGTACAGATGGTCCATTATTAACGTGTTTACAGTTTCAAAACCAACAGAATCCTAAATAGGCATGTTGGCGCGTTTTTGAGCGTTAAATCTTTGCATAAGAAGTAACTATGTATATTTTAATCTATGGTTATACTAATCATGCCTGATCCCATTGTGCACCTTTCTGCGACTAACTACAGTATCTGCCTACAGTATCATGCTCTGATAAGCAGCAAGGATGTTTCGAACCTGATATCATCATTAGAACGGATAAAGTACCTAGTTGATGCACTAGCCAATATGCTGATCTAACCAGTGCCATATCACGACAAAGTTACGCATTTTTAAGCTTCGTTTTTTCGATAACTTAACTTGATATATTTGCAGCCAACCTTATCAGTAAAGCTGGCCGAGGTGGCTGGAGTACAGCCACGGTCTTGCGCTGGCGTCACACGTGCCGATTTAGAAGTTATTTACGCTGCAGTTTTATTTGAAAGGTTAATCCGTGAGGTTGTACCTATAAATTATACATGTCAAACGCGCCAAAGGGTAAAAAACGACCGTACGCGGACACAGTGAATAAATTTATCGGTGAATTTCCGGATTTATTCTATGACGGATGCAAAATAATTTGTAAAGTTTGCAATCAAGACTGAATGTGCTGGCACAAAACAGATTGTCGTCGTCATATCAATACCGTGCAACATCAAAATAAAAAAAATGGCATGCCTTTGACAACTCAGTTTATGTTTGATTTATTGTTAATGTTAATAGCCTGTAATATTCCGCTACACATACTGGATAAACAACCATTTCGGAAGTTTTGGAATAAATACAATCCCCAGGTGAACTTACCAAGTCGTACATCGTTACGTAGATATATTCCAGCTGTTCGTGAAGACATTGTAAATAGGATTAAATGTGGATTAAAAAATACACGGCTCTGGTTATGTATTGACGAGACGACAGATCGTAAAAAAAATTCTATTTTAAATATTATAGTACGTGTATTGGACCCTCTTAAACCAACATTTCCACTTTTACTAGCTAGTAAAAGACTAACTGCGTGTACTGGCGAAATAATTACGCGTGTGGTGTTGGAGACATTCGAAAAATTTGAACTTTCAACAAGTCAAGTATTGATGTTTGTGACTGATGGTGCCGCGACAATGCGCGTGGTAGGCTGTTCTCTTCAAGAAGATAATTGTAGGTTTTTACATGTTACGTGTAAAGTGCATGCGTTACATCTTGTGGCAGAAACTATTCGAAAATGTTTTCCAGAGGTAGATGCATTAATAGCAAATACAAAAAAAGTATTTCTCAAATCTCCTAAACGACTTCGAGCATTTCACAGACAGTGTCCTGGTATCCCTGAACCACCAGAGCCGATTCTTACACGTTGGGGAACGTGGTTGAAAGCGGCTTTTTATTATGCTGAATATCTTCAACAAATAAAAGCTGTGATACTACAGTTCAACCCTAACGAGGCTGCAGCTATTAGGGAAAGCCAGACAAGCTTTCAAGTCATTTCCCTTGAAACAGATTTAAAAACTATTAATAACAATTATAGAGGACTACACGACGCAATAGAAGAATTGCAAAATAGTTCGTTGTCGTTAGTGGAATCGCTGCAAATAGTGGACGACGTAAATACACAGCTACAGGCTATAAATGACCCAAAAAATAATCGCGTTAGTGAAATATTCGAGAGTGTATTACAGAAAGATCCTGATTTTCGCAAATTAAGACAAATTTGTGATGGTGCATCTACAACTTCGTTAAATGAGTTCACAGATTGTTTTACTTATGCCTGTATTACATCCGTAGATGTCGAACGGTCATTTTCAAAATACAAACATATCTTTTCACCAAAGCGAACATCGGTGACGGAGACAGCTGTAGAAACATACCTGATGCTATTATACTATAGATCTTCCCCGCTTTGTGATGACGACAACCAAACTACTTCATAATTCTGCTTAAAAAGGGTGAGTTTTATACAAATTCTTATAAAATGTAACATTATTGTTAAAATTTATTTCCATTTAATATACTTATTCAAGTATTATGATATGATGTAAACATATGAGTCATATGACGGCTCTGTCGGCCAGGTGACCTCGGCCAGCTTTACTTGTCAGTAGAGCTGTCCGAGGTCACCTGGCCGCCAGAGCCGTCATATGACTCATATGTTTACATCATATCATAATACTTGAATAAGTATATTAAATGGAAATAAATTTTAACAATAATGTTACATTTTATAAAAATTTGTATAAAACTCACCCTTTTAAGCAGATTTATGAAGTAGTTTGGTTGTCGTCATCACAAAGTGGGGAAGATCTATAGTATAATAGCATCAGGTATGTTTCTACAGCTGTCTCTGTCAGCGATGTTCGCTTTGGTGAAAAAATATGTTTGTATTTTGAAAATGACCGTTCGACATCTACGGATATAATACAGGCATAAGTAAAACAATCTGTGAACTCACTTAACGAAGTTGTAGATGCACCATCACAAATTTGTCTTAATTTGCTAAAATCAGGATCTTTCTGTAATACACTCTCGAATTTTTCACTAACGCGATTATTTTTTGCGTCATTTATAGTCTGTAACTGTGTTTTTACGTCGTCCACTATTTGCAGCGATTCCACTAACGACAACGAACTATTTTGCAATTTTTCTATTGCGTTGTGTAGTCCCCTATAATTGTTATTAATACTTTTTAAATCTGTTTCAAGGGAAACGCCTTGAAAGCTTGTCTGGCTTTCCCTAATAGCTGTAGCCTCGTTAGGATTGAACTGTAGTATCACAGCTTTTATTTGTTGAAAATATTCAGCATAATAAAAAGCCGTGGAAATGTTGGTTTAAGAGGGTCCAGTACACGTACTATAATATTTAAAATAGAATTTTTTTTACAATCTGTCGTCTCGTCAATACATAACCAGAGCCGTGTATTTTTTAATCCACATTTAATCCTATTTACAATGTCTTCACGAACAGCTGGAATATATCTACATAACGATGTACGACTTGGTAAGTTCACCTGGGGATTGTATTTATTCCAAAACTCCCGAAATGGTTGTTTATCCAGTATGTGTAGCGAAATATTACAGGCTATTAACATTAACAATAAATCAAACATAAACTGAGTTGTCAAAGGCATGCCATTTTTTTATTTTGATGTTGCACGGTATTGATATGACGACGACAATCTGTTTTGTGCCAGCACATTAAGTCTTGATTGCAAACTTTACAAATTATTTTGCATAAATTTATTTACTGTGTCCGCGTACGGTCGTTTTTTACCCTTTGGCGCGTTTGACATTATGTATAATTTATAGGTACAACCTCACGCATTAACCTTTCAAATAAAACTGCAGCGTAAATCACTTCTAAATCGGCACGTGTGACGACAGCGCAAGACCGTGGCTGTACTCCAGGCACATCGGACAGCTCTACTTATCAGTAAAGATCTAAAAGAAAATTTAAACAGAAATATAGTATGTCGTTGTCTCTCGTACATGTAGAAAAGAAGGATATCTTGAAAAATACACGCTCGGAGGGGGGGGGGGGGCTCTTAAAATATCCAATAAAATTGTTATGCATTTTTTTTAAATATAGCAAGAACAGTGATGTGATACTGAATGTGATTCAGTTTAATTGATCCACTCTGTTTTTACTTCAGTATATATCTACATATATTCAACTTTTCATTGATATAGTGTTTATTTTCGGACATCCTGTTACTTCAGACTTTCTGCAGACTGTATTTTATAGTCGTTACCATTAAATTTAACTGTAATCTGTTGTATTCTTAAACTAAGACAGAAATATCATAACACAAACAGATGTTCGTAGAGCGGTTAGCAGCAAAGGTTCTTCAATGTGTCTGTACCTTCATACGTGTGTAGTGTATTATATGCTTACATAAGGTGAATATTAAACGCCTTAAAAATGTTTATTTTATACAAGTGGGATTATCATTTTTGTAACTTTTCGCTGCACCAGGTGTTTTGTAATGATCTTTTTCCTTAATAATTGTATCCAGTACTTGTAATGACATACGATTTTCATTATATTCAATTAAGAAGTTGTTATACTTTTTTTTTTAAATAAAAATACAATTTTTTTACTATGGTGCTGAAAGTGTCCACTTACTTGTTCCAGACACATCTGAACTCTCTTTTAACTTTTAACGGAATCGAAAACATTTTTCAAAATAATGGGATTGTTGTTGTTTGCTTAGCTTTTCTCTGCATTTCTGTTATAGTCAGGAATAGGAACTTGAGAAACTGATTTTTTTTAAAAAGATCGCAAAAAAATCGAATGGAGTAGTCATTTGATCTTGGAGGAAATTCATATAATTAAAAGATCTTGAATATGGCTTGCAGCACTCCAAATTACCATATTCCTAGAATTAACATAACCACTGAGATGAAACCAGGCTTCGCCGGAGATAACGACCAATGTTGGAAAACAATATCCATTCGAATTTGCGGAATATAGATGAAGTGCCAGAAAACGTAGGTTTCACCCCATTATGGAGAGTATAGAGAGTATTTAAATGGTACATTTCCTGGTCGCTGGATTGACAAAAGAGGCGCCATTGAGTGGCCTGCATGTTTTCTGGACCTAACCCCTCTTGATTTTTTTCTTTGGATGTGAAAAATAAAGTTTATTAAGATAGATCCAATAATCTCGCAGAAACATTTCGAACAGTTATTTTAAACAAGGTCTTTTTTTATTTTTCTGTTCATGCCCTATTTTCCACCTTGTTAGTCCATACTTGTGGAAGTTATTTTAAACATTAGTTTAATTTAATTAATTATAATTGTAGAGCATTTTGCGTAAAATTGTAATGAAGTAAATATCATGTACTTTTAAAAGATTAAAGCAAAAACAAAGTAGATTGTTTATTAAGTCGCCCTGAAAATCGAAAATTAAAATTAGCCTATTTTAGGTACTGCTCTAAATAAAAGTAATGACTGACTATTTTGATTATAATTTTATTATCAAATTCAAACTTGACAGAACATCTGGATTTACATTCAAGAATATTTGTTGTTAGAACGTATTATTTACATCTTTTTGTAAGCTACATATTACGCACATAAAGAGATAAAGAAAGTTTATTTTTATACATAAAAATAATTTTAAATTACGAATGGCGATACCTGCGCTTCAGAGTGAAATGTTCTGACAAGAATCCTACTAAGAACTCTGTTAGGCCACCATATAAAAAGCATTTCCTTTTTTTGACAGGCCTTTTAGAATAATACGGTCTATATAGGTATTTGTATTTCGCCCAACAGTAAAAACCTTATGTCTTATTTTATAGAACCTTTATATTTGAAAAGTTTTATCTTCGCAAAGAAAATACAAATAATCAAGCTGTGAATTTAAATTTGTGGACCTTTTGTTTGTCCTAGGATAAACATCTGATATGAAGGGACGAACATAAAAGACCTATTTTATTCAAGTGCCATTTTTTATACTTAACACTTACTTAATTGGAGATTCATTTAAAATTGAACTCACTATGTCTGTTGACCGAACGTAAATAATGCTATATGTTTGCTATCCACACAAACACCTACATAATAATATATTCGTAGATTCGTTGATTGAAAGTCCAGGTAATACTTATTCACTACTTTATTTACTAATTAACAATTAACAACAATAGATTAATGGTTGTCTTAGCTATAATCACATTAAACACTTTTAAGTATTTCTTTACTCGTTCATTTTCAACTTAAGACTTTCTCTCGGCCCACCGTTCGCCTTATTTATACATCCATTCACACGGTCTAAAACATTCCAGAACATTCCCGGCCGTTCTCGTACAATTCCAGTCCCATCTATTCAGTCTACACAGTCCAGTGGGGTAACAATAACTTAGGTAGCATTTTCTAAGCGAATCATTTTATGTTCTTTTCAGGAAAGAACATCTTTTAATTAAACTGGAGTAATTTTAAACCAAATATTTGTTTCTGTGAGAAAATCGCCTACCGCAATATTTTTGTTCGTTCTGTTTCGAAAGTTCACGCTCATAAATTTTCTCCAGTGGGAATTACATTACAAAAGGAACTGTAAAAGTTTTTAATTAATTATTTCATTACTTACTTTTCTAATAAGTAACGAAAGCAGCGGAGAGTAAGTAGGTTAATGACTATCTCAATTATTTTTCTTGTGGCTTGGGATCCGTTCCCAATTTATGCATGAAAAATCACCATTGACCAGTGGTTGTATAATTGATAATAATATTTTTCTGTGTAATTTACGAAATATGTACTTACGGACATTATTCAAAATGTGCAATATTTTTAAAATTACGCAAATTAAACAAAGAAAAACCACAATATTGTACCGTAAAATAATTATTTACGACTAAAACTTAATTGAGTTGGCCGTGCCTTGGCATTTTACAGGGTCCAGTTGGCCGTGCTTTATCACTAATTTACAAACGAAATATTAGAAGTTACGTATCACAAACACTTTAAATATCTTTTACACAAACACAAGATACGTTAACTTTTTAATAAATAACTATAATTAATATCAGTAAAAATCACTAAAATTTGTTGGGCTCTATCGGCACATTAACATACATAACCATACAAACAAAATGGTGCGGGAGTAGACAACCATGCGGTGTTGCACGATCTCTTATTTCATGGCCTGCCTGAGCCGGTCGTGCTAGAACGATAAGTGGCAAGCGTAGCTACTGTCTGGTAGGGGAAGACCCGCTGAAAGAATGTGATTTCTGCATTTAAGCAGTTAATCGTAAATATAATAAATTAATTAGTGCATGGCAAATTTTTGTGATCGTTTGCATCCGCACCTACTTATTGGGAGATATTATATTCCTAATATGGTTTCGCAGAAAGCTGGCTAGTTATCGGCAATACGCTCCCTTACCGCGCGGGCCTTCTTTCGTCGGCTGGACAGTAGTTTACAGCTTGCCGACTCCTGGTTTCAAATACCGGCTTTGACACCGACAAAGTTGAAGGGAGTCGTTGCAGTATTGCCAAGTCGAGGATTTATTCCTTAGATCTAAGGATTTCTATATGCAAATAGGAGTTTAGGAAGATTTTTGTAAAATACCCGAAATCTAACGATTTTCAGCTGTATTTAAGGCATGGCGATATAAATTATATTTTCAGTCAAAAATTTAAGTTCGTTTTAAGGATACTTCATTTTGTCATAACTCTGTATCTCGACATAAATCGGCAACTATGTTCCGTTGCATAATGAATTAAAATCTGTGCCCTAGTCTAGCGGTTAAGGTGGTACCCCTGAATCTCCTTCTTGACAGATAAGTTTAACAAATTAATAATATAGTAGTATTCCTTTAACAATAACAAATTAACAATTAACCTGTAAAGATGTAAGTATGATAAAATTTTATTGCTGCAATATAACGTGCAAATTATAATGCTGAAATCACACAATACGAGTTAATGTAGTATTTAAATTTGTATAAAAAATACCTAAACAGGGACGGGACGTAACGTCAGAATGTTTTTTGTTGTATATTCTATTTGAAAATATATTTATCTATTTTTTTTCAACAGTACCTAGTTTCATTTTTTGCAAAAAAAAACTGAGGTATTCAAATTTCCTGTTTTTTTTTGAGATTTTTAGGATCTAAGGAATTCTAAGAATTTTTCGATTCTTTTAGGGATTCATCATATGCGGATGTTGGCAACACTGAGTCGTTGTGTGTGCGCGTTTTTTCATCGGTACAGCTCTTACTTTGTTTTTGGGGGTTTTCTAATTTATGTGGTGTTTATGGTTTATGGTGTCTGGTAGTGCGTTAATTTTGCGGGGCAGTGTATATTTTTTTCGTTTTTAAGATATGATTCTTCCCCCCTAAAATGGCGAATTTCCTTCCTTTCCTAAATAATAATTTTATTGATAAAGTTAAATAATCTTGATCTGAGTTTAGTAATGTTTTATTTGAAAATAAGTAGGTAATTCTTATTAATAATGAAAGATTATTTATTTTTCAGAATAAGTTACGACTGATGTATATGAAACAAAAAGTAACTTTGAATGGTAAACACATATTTTTCTAGAGAATATTTTTACATATTTGCGCATTTACAAAAAGATATATTTGTTGGGCGCAAAGCCCGAAAACGGCCAATGGTCGATTTTTTTGCTCGTTTTGACGTTTTAAAGCGACCAAAGCCTATCCTAGGTTTGGCTGTTTGTAGACGGCCAAAGCCCGAAATAGAATTGAACTTCGGGCTTTGGTCACTTTAAAACGTCCAATCCTAAGACTGACCAAAAAAAATCGTCCATTGGCCGTTTTCGGGCTTTGCGTCCAACATATTGAAATTAAAATTTTGTTTGATATAAAATAAAAATATTTTTATCTGTGTGAGTAGCACAAACGCAGTGTTAAAATCGAGGTTAAATTTGAGATGTACAATTGAATTTATTATTACTTTGTAAACATATTTTTATTATAATTTATACAAACTAAGTTCAGAAGTCACTGTCAGATATCCTTGGCACATACATGTTTTATAATGATAATAATTTTTCATTTCACAATAAAAAATAGTAAAAATTTTACAAAATCCTTATGTTGTTACTACCTGACAAACTGTTTCATTATATTGCTTGACGAATTAAAATACACCGTAACATGTGAATTAGAAACCTTTGTAAAAATGTTAATTAAAAATGCCACAGCCTAGTCCACGTATTGAATTATTTGATTATTTGTATTAATAGATAAATAAATTACTGTTATTTACCCTTTTATTAGATTGGTTAAACTTTAATATACAATCATTTAAAGACCGTATCTTAGGTAGTCATTCCAGTTACGGACTTACGTACAATTATCGTCTTACAACTAATAAAACGAGAGTAAATATTTGTAATGCAATGGCACACGATTTTTTTAGGAATTAATTAATAACCTTGTTATTTTAGTGTATATTGCTAGTTCCTTGCAAAGTTTATGTACTTGCGTAATTAACTGAAACAATGAAGAAAGAAAAAGCTATATTTTAAATCTGGGTGCTGTCATGTTACAAATATAAGTTGGATTTTCAGGTTTTAAAAGTTTACTGTGAAGTCCGTACTTACCACATCTTGAAAAAAATTATCGCTTAATAAATACTTAAAAACCGCTGCCAGTTACTTGGGGATCGGAACTTCCTCACCGTAGTAAAACTCGACGTGTGGTGGAGTTTATAATAAAAGTAATTTTTGACGTTTCTAAAAAGTCACATTTTTGGACGTTTTAAAAAAGTCACATTTTGACGTTTCAAAAAAGTCACATTTATTGACGTTTCAAAAAAGTCACATTTTTACGTTTCAAAAAGTGGGACCGATTTTGCTCATCAACGACCTCAATCTCTTCCTTGACCTCTAGAATGTGTGTACCAAATTTGAAAGCTTTATCTCAAAAACTGTAACTGCTATCGTGAACCAGACAGACAGAAAATTTTTTCTGTCTGAAATTTTGTGTATCGTCATAATTTGTCGCGATTTGTCCAGAAATGCAATAAAAATTTTCAAAATTTATTTCACGAATACATAACTTCCTCACTTTGAGGGGTGAGGAAGTAAAAAACCGCTGCTAATTACTTGCGGATCTTAGTAAAACTCGACGTGTGGTGGAGTTTATAATAAAAGCAATTTTTGACGTTTCAAAAAAGTCACATTTTTTGACGTTTCAAGAAAGTCACTTTGACGTTTCAAAAAACCGCATTTTTTGACGTTTCAAAAAAGTCACTTTGACGTTTCAAAAAATTCACATTTTTTGACGTTTCAAGACAGGGACAAAAAAATTTTTATGTCTGAAATTTTGTATATCGTCATAATTCGTCGAGATTCGTCCAGAAATGCAATAAATATTTTCAAAATTTTTTTCACGAATACACAATTTCCTCACTTTGAGGGTTGAGGAAGTAAAATTAATAAAAATATACGGAAATGATAGATTGGAACGCTACAAAAAATATCGTCTCCACCTCTTCTCCGTGCGGTAAGTAATAAAGAAATTAAAAGCTTCATACAATCGGGTGAGGTCCCTGATTGGGATATAAAAGAGTTCCCATATCACACGCAAGCCGTAGAGCGTTGCGTGAGGCTAGTAACCGAAGCTTCACTTAAGGCATGCGGACTACAATCAAGGGACGGATACATTAGAGCGACACTTACATCGAGAGACCTGATAGAAGAATTCGCAACTAAGGCAGATTACAAAGTGGCATCGGCATAAATGAAAAATAAGCCGAGGATGTAAAATGTAAATATTGTAAATAGCACACACTCTTAATGGTTGGATGGAGGGAAGGGTGTGGGTGGAACTCGAAGTGTAGCCACCTCCTTGTGGTGATTTCTGGGTTGTTTAGATTATGAAATTAAAATTAATTAGATTATTTCTAAGCAAGCGAAGAGCTGCACATCTGAATGTAAACAGTGATATATAGATATCACTTGCGCGATCGGAAGACATTCTCCAAATAACAAAATTATTTTTCCTCTTATATACAAATACCTACTTTAACCATTAGGCACTATAGCATTAAAAAAAAAAACCTAAACAAAATCTTTAAAAATTATAAAAAAACGAAAAATTTGCAATTTTTGCAAATATTCAGACATTTTGCGCGATCGGAAGATATGCTTTAAAAGCAGTTATATATTTTTTGAAGGCTATTCAACATTAGTACTAACGTTTTAGCACTATAGCGATAAAAAAATACAAACCCCAAATAATAAAAAAAATACGAAAAAGTGCCAAAATTCGTCATTTTTTAAAACTTTCGGCGTTTTGCGCGATCGGAAGATATTGTCCGATTTTGATAATTTTTTTTTCTTAGGCTAGTATGCACCTAAGGCAACTTTTCCGCGCTATAGCGAAACGAAAATTTAAATTCGAAATTTTTCGCTCCATCCTAATATACATGTACCCTCTATTACACTTTCAACTACTGATCCTCCAAATTTGGTGTAATTTGACCAAACCGTATGGAAGAAATAAATTTTCAATAATTACCTTACAAACACTGGTTCAATTAGCCCTCTTAAGTTGAAATTTCAAGAAAAAAGTTGGAAATTCAAGTTTAAAAAAAGAATATTACGTTCCTGCAGAGCTTTCGTTGTAACTTGAAACATCAACTTTTTTCTTGAATTTTCACCTTTTTTCATGAAATTTCAGCTTTTAATGTACGCTTCTTAAGTTGAAATTTCTAGAAAAAGTTGAAATGTTAAGTAAAAAGTTGAATTTTAAGAAATAAGTTGAAATTTCAAGTTTAAAAAATGTATTATACGGCAAACGCGTATCTAATATACAGGGTGTTCACCAAGTGCATAGGGTTTCCATATGATATAACAAAGTTATTGAGGTTTTTAAATCCTCAAATCGGAATGATTAAAAATATTTTTAGAATATCCAGTGGTGAATGCTAAACCACTTTTGTTTTCACTTTTTTATTTTCTATCTATAATAGTTACAGAGTTATGAAACAAATACGCACTAGGTGAACACATAGTGTATAGTATCGATTGTTTGCAGAAAATATAATTCTATATTAGTAAATCGATGAATAACAGCCCCTTTATAGAAGCGGGCGTCACTGGTTTAATTAGAGTTGCTTATTGTAATCTGCTCTATTTGCGTCGAACAAGAAAGAGATTAGGTCGTTTTAGATGTGAATAATAATGTAGAGCAATTTTCTAATCTAATGAACCTGCGACCCTGATCTGTCTCGACAAGCAATCTTTGATTTGTTTTTTTTGATCGTAAGGTATTTCCTATAATTACTTTTAACAGAGACAGGGACCGCCTCAAGTAATTTTTTTCTAGAAATACTCATTAAATATGTACCGTATGACATGCACATTTGTAATTAATTGCTTTACAGGTGTATTATGCAAATGTTCAGAGATCAAGTGGGGTCTACCGTACTACAGGCGAGAATTTTTAAAACTGAAAATATCCTGTAACATAGTCTTGATAACTAAAATTTCGATTTTAAATTTTTGATTGTTACTTTTCTTGTTATAGTGTAATAGTCCAAGAGCTGGCGTTACTTTTTAGTGATGGAAAATAACTGTAGAGTCAGCACTTCCGGTACCGGGACACCTGGCGCTTGGACGCTCGCAAAGGTGTAATATTAATTAACGTCTCTAAACTGTTTTCTCAAAGCTCAAAATTTATAGAAAACGAGCAAATATAATATAAAACAAGAATCCAACAGTCCAACACGTGGCGTCATCGCTACTTCATACCTGTCAAAAAAATGGCGTGTGTCAAAGTGATTTCTCAAAGCTGAAATTCTCCAAAACATTAATTAAAACTATAAAGTTAATAAAGGAGACAGTCAGATTCATTTATGATAGGACCACGTCAGTCAGCAGTCGATAGATGTGAGAACGGTAACTGCGCGCATTAGTACGCCTTTTCTCAATACATATCATTTATTTTATATAAAAAAATAATTTTAATTGTTTCTTAATAATTGTAATTGTTATATATCAGTTATTATATAGATATCAGTTATTTCATACAAGAAAAAAATTATTTTAATTATTTTATAACAGAAAAAAAAGACTCATTGATTCATTGAAAAAAAAAACATCTAATCGTCAGAATCATTGCCGTCGTCGTGTTCTTCGCCACTATCTTCATCAGAATAAAACGCGATTGCACCATATTCTTCGGCGTCATCAGTGGTGGTTGATTCCGAATCTGTGTACAAATCAAAAATTCAGCGTTAAGCAATACATTACATTAATAAGTAAGGTTTTGAATCACATTTGCGAGTCGACTGGCAAAAGTTACCTGCAGGTGTATCATCCAGTTGAATCAAAACGTCAGAAATGAAATTAGGTAGCTGATCGTCTTCGTACCAACTGAAATCATATCGGTCATCGATCAACTGCCAACCGTTTTCCTCTGGAATCATTGCAGTGGGCACTTTTTCATCAGCATGACTCCAAATGTTCGATATATACGCAGCACTTTGTATTTGTTTTTTTCAATTCCGTCTTGCATGGCGGTAAATTGGAACCATCGACGTTTTTCGTGGCAATTTTGAAAGGGTCGTTGGTATCTTCGAAAGCGTAAGTCTTACTGAAAAGTAGAAAGCGAACCTCATTTACATCACAAGTATTTTTCAAGCCATATAATTGACAAACAAATTTCTCAATTTTATAACGTCAACAAACACAATACCACGCCAACACTTTGTACTCCGCCGGCCGGTATTACTTTGATTTGTTGTTATCATACAGCACGCTTACCGATAGGCGGGCAGGTGCGGACTTATTTGGAGTGCGTGCTTTTGATTAAAATTTAAATTTAATTATTCAGAAACTACAACCGACTTGCGGCAAGTCAGCGCCCCCAAGATTCAGCGCCCCAGGCGACCGCCTGGCTCCCCTGCCCATCGGGCCGGCCCTGGTAACCCACATTCTATTGAGTTATAAAATAAACGACATGTATTGAGAAAAGGCGTACTAATGCGCGCAGTTACCGTTCTCACATCTATCGACTGCTGACTGATGTGGTCCTATCATAAAAGAGTCTGACTGTCTCCTTTATTAACTTTATAGTTTTAATTAATGTTTCGGAGAATTTCAGCTTTGAGAAATCACTTTGACACACGTCATTTTTTTGACAGGTATGAAGTAGCGCTGACGCCACGTGTCCCTATATTTTGCTGTCTGACTGTTGGATTCTTGTTTTATATTATATTTGCTCGTTCTCTATAAATTTTGAGCTTTGAGAAAACAGTTTAGAGACGTTAATTAATATTACACCTTTGCGAGCGTCCCAGCGCCAGGTGTCCCGGTACCGGAAGTGCTGACTCTACTGTTACTTTCCATCACTAAAAAGTAACCTAATCTCAAAAAATTAGCTTTGAGAAAACTCTTGCATATTTTGGACGCCAGCTCTCCGACTATAAGTATAAAGTTATACTTACACTATTATAACAAGAAAAGTAACAATCAAAAATTTAAAATCGAAATTTTAGTTATCAAGCCTTTATGTTACAGGATATTTTCACAGTTTTAAAAATTCCTGTCTGTAGTACGCAGTGGCGGCTCGTGATATTGTCCACAGAGGAGGCTTGAAATTTAAAAGGCAACTAAATTTCAATATGATTACAATTTGCACGTTTCTCCACCACCCTTGAGGTAGTACAACGGCGCATTACAGTTTTTTGTTGTGGGTTGATCGCCAGAGTAGTCCTACTATCCCACTTATAATTAAATTATAACTTCTAATAAAAATCAAAATAGTTTTGGAAAAAAATTGATAAATAAAAGTGTTTTTCTACAAACAAAAAATTGTATTCATTATCACTGCCAGAGTGTAAAATTATTAGTTTTAATAAAAATTAAAATAGTTTTGAAAAAGAAGTTACATAAAAAATATTTTCTAGAAAATAAATAACGTAAATAAATATTTCTTCTAAAATAATAACTAACTATATTAATTAATCTTTGGTGTAGTCTAACTATTTTTATGAATCAGTGGTAACCAGCGATTTTCAGAACTAGCTAAATGGTTGATTACTTTTTTCATAAAATGAAAATAAGTCATTTTTCTTCAACTCTGACAAAAAAACGTTTTTCTATTGAAATAAGCGATATATTTGACAGGCGGGTGAGCTATTGTGTTTCTAGTAAAAGGTTTTATGCGTTTGAGTGCTGAAAACGATCGTTCTACAGAAGCTGAGGTTACCGGAGTTGTTGACACTAAAGATAAAAGTTTGTACAGTTCGGAGAGCCAGCTTTTTTAAATTATTATTATATATAAAAGTAAGCATTTCTTGGGGCGGTTTTAAATTTGCTAAAAGTTGCTAGTTAGAATACAACACACATACTGGTCCATTTGTCCATTAAAATGTTAGGAAATGATTTAGAAAACATTATAAAATTATTAGGATTTACTAAATCGAAACATTGCGAAATATTTAAATCGGAAAATCTAATTTCAATTTGAACTATAATGATGTAAAAAACTTCTGTAAAAATTTGTTTGTAATGCATGTCTATCCTGTCAAAGTTATATTATTTTTTAGAATTCTTTAGAAAAAATACGAAGTTCTTGCAACAATAACGATTTTAATCAGTAAGCTGCTCTTAAAGTCTGATCGTCATTTAAAAAGTCTTCACTTTCCTAAATAAAATTAAAAACGTCAATAAGCTTTTTTCCTGTATGTGTTAACAGTGAAAACAACTCTAGGTGAAAAATTCCAACGAGTGGGAGCATTATTCGGAATTGTATGTTCCATAATTATATTTAAAATAAGTATAAGATCTTTTACTAGATTTTGAAAAAAAATGACGAAAAACCAGTAATATTTCAAAACAATATTCTGACTTCTTTAATTCCATTACAGGCTCTACTAAAAACCAAATTTAGTTTTTGTGCGTAACAGTGAGTGAAGTAAGCTTGAGGAGCAATATCTTTTATTTTAGTTTTGAGTCCATTTAGATGTCCTGACATAACCGCAGCGCCGTCATAGGTTTGTGCAACTAATTTATTTTTCAAATCAAATTTACCATATTCGTCGATAAATAATTGAAATAAACTGTCCGCGTGTCTTCCACTACTCGCATCAAAAAAACCAACAAACCTTTCCACAACTTCACGGTGCATTACATATCTAAAAATTACGGAAAGTTGAGATTTACAAGTAATGTCCGTCGTTTCATCAATTTACCACGAGAAAAATTCGCAATTATGTAGTTCTTCATAAATTTTGCCTTTAATAATGAGGCTAACACTCTCAATTAGGTCATTTTGAATTGATTTAGACGTCCCGGAAAGAACAGTGGCGTCATTCAAAAAGTTCTCTAATTTTGGATCATACGTTTTTAAAAAAATCTATTAGCTTCTTGAAATTTCCTATATTATACGAATCGCGTTTTTCGTCATGTCCTTGAAAAGAATTTTCTTGAGAAGGTAAATATATAACGGCATCAATTAATCTCTTTAATATTTCCCTATTTTCACGGACTTTTTCATTAAAATTTTCTATTTCTCTTTTATGCGCAGAATCCAAGAATTTACAATATTTTTTTTACCCAACATTTCGAATTTAATGCAAGATGAAATTTGCTCCTGAGATTTTTCATGCCATTCTAAACCTCGCGACAAATTTTGCAAATTATTAAACAAGGCCCTGCCCCAAATTGAAGATTTATCATTAGTAAATAACAAACATTTCCAACAGTATAATTTGTTTCTAACTATTGATGCCGTTAACCACTCGATTTTTTGATAATTGCTATCACTAAATCCTCTGTTTTGTTTACCATTTGTGAAAACTAATGACGGCATTGACGGTGTAGGTCTGACCATTTTTTTAATTCTTACCTTTTGATCATAACTAAGAGAACTAAATCCATTTAACAACAAATAATCCACCTCGTCTGGACAACAAGACATGTCGTTGGGAATATTTTCACCTAGAGCACTTATTTTTCAACCATCTGTTAAATATTTTATGTATGTTCTCCCACGAAACCACAAATTGCCACTGTCCTTATTCTATAAACTGTTGTGAGAGAGGGGATCAACGCTCAACTGAAGTGTACATGCGCTAGAAAGAGATGGGGTGCTAGAGGCTGGCTGCCCTAACTGACAGATCCAGAATGTTTGCTGAGATACCCGCCAAAAATTCAATTTCACGAACAATGTATTGAAATGGGGGTTGGCTGGCCGCTAGCCTCAGTTCATCCGGGCAAGTGCGATGAGAGACCAGGAGATATGCATACGTGGAGTCGACTATCCGAACTACAATGTTACATGTTTGTGGAAAGGAAATGCAAATTTTTTTTTTACACTGAAAATGAATTATAAACAATATTGAGAACTGAGATATACCTAAGTAGAAATTTCTACTTGTGAAAAATATTAGTTTGAAGATATTCTGCTTCTCTCAAAATTGTAGAGAAAGCTCAGTCTCCCCTGCATTCCCTGACCAGCCGCCACTGGTATAAAACAAAAAGAACCAAAAAAAAAAAATAATAATAATTTTGACGCGTGTATGTGGATCGAAATTTTGAACCACACTTTACCTCCCAGGCAAGGTTAATTAAAAAAGAGTATATGAAAACCCTACTTAAATTTTGTCAAGGAATCTGATAAATATCTGCACCTATTTTAGGAACACCTTGTATAGTAATTTCGAGAATAATAATTTATACTTTAAGAAAAGCTGCAAATCAGATTCTTAAAACACAGGTGTCTGTATATGTATATGGTATACAGTAATTGGGTGATTCAAGCAAATATGTGTAGCAGATGTTGGTCATGAGTTGCACTTTTCTTATCACAATATTTGCCAGATATACATTTTTTCGGGGTGTGGGTGGTCCAAACTCAATCTAAATATACAGGGTGGGGCAATAGTGCGTCCAATGTCGAGTTCTAGAAACTTGATTTAAAAACATAAATAAACTAGACAAAAAAGTCTATAACTGGAAATTATTTTCGAATATACATCACATCGTCCAAAAATATACAGGGTGTTCCATCTGAAAAAATTGAGAAAATGCAGTTCAAAAAGTTGTAAATTGAAAAAATCCTTTTTGGCCACCCTGTATACTTTTAGGAAGTGAAAATGAGTGTAATCACACAGATGTCTCATAACTGGTACTAAAATATTTTTTTTTAAAATCGATAGTTGTGATTGTAGTGATATTTTTAAATACGTGTGTAAATGGTATAATTTCAAAAAAAAAAAATCATTACATCTAAGTGGTTGGGAGAAAGTCAGTAATAATACAGGAGTGAAAGGAGGCCACAAAAAGGTTTCAAAAAATGGTCTGATATATGTACATGGTATTTCATTTAAAAAAAATGTTACTTGACCCTGTAGAATCGTCTTGGCTCACTCTGTATATTCGAAAACAATTTCCGGTTATAGACTTTTTTGTCTAGTTTACTTTTGTTTTTAAATCAAGTTTCTAGCGTCTAACTCGAGACATCGAAGTTGGACGCACTATTGCCCTACCCTCTATATTAATTTCCTATTAGGCAGGTTACTGATTTTGATTGTAAGCATTGAAATAGATAACTAGCAGTTTTCACTCTAGATACCTACCAAGAAAAACAACACTTGCTCAAGGACTGTGTTTTAGAATTCCCACTAAATACGAAAACTTGCATAGTACCACCACAAATTCAAAACAGATAGTCCTGAAGTTGGTTGGAACCTTTGGTCTGAAGATAACACTGGTGTAGTTTTCCACAAAACACCATATCAGTGTATGTCGCGCGTTTCACCATCCAAGTTGTCATCATCTGGAGATGATTAAAAATAAGCTTATGCTAACAATCTACCTTATTTATACATAAACTAATGTATAACTAACCAATAGAACCGACTATATGGGTCTGTCACTATTCATACTATTTTTACACTTTGTAATTACAATTTCTAAGCCGTCAAATGCATCCGGCGGTCTAGTATTTGCTACATTCCTAATTAATCCTAAATTGTTCCTATCTATTTTATGGTCATTGTCAAACGCATGTTGGGCAACACTAGACTTATCTGTTCTACCATATTTGAGATGTGCCATATGTTTCTTGAGTCTAGTTTGATTTGATCGGCTAGTTTGTCCAACATACTTTTGATTACAGTTCGTACAGCTAATTTCGTAAATCCCCGACTTTTCATTCATTCATCGGGAAATAAGCTACAACAACCTTTAGGCAAGCCAAAAGACAAAACTGAAACAAACGAAAAGTCGAGGATTTACGAAATTGAATAACTAAATAACAACTATCTTAAATATTTATAGTATAAAACGCATGATTTTTTGAAATAAGGCGCCTTGTATATTTTTACAATTTTTTAAGCATTGGGTACTATTTTATTGGCATAACGCATTTTTAGTGTTTTAGTGCAGAAGTATTGTCCGGCTGTGCAGTGTATGCATAAAAGCGCGTACACATGAACACGCACAAGCCGAGCACGCACGTACCCACACTCAAATGTGGACGTCTTTAGGATTCCCGCTTTGTGTGGCGCCCGCACTAATGCATGCATGCTAATGTGAGCTACAACATCGGTTTTCTTGACATCCTCAAAGGAAATAATTTGTTCATGCGAGCTGAATGTGGACGCCAGACTGGATCAGTATGGTATATGTTGTGGACGTTTGAATTTGCGGTATAATTGTTTAGAATTAAGTTTAAATTTAATTGACGAATATCAAAAACATACCGTTTTATGGGATCCGAAAGACAATTAACAATTTTCAAAAATTGCAGTACTTGCAGCCGCATTGCTTCTTGAACCACTGTGAGTTGCACTGTGTATCCGGATTAGTTTGAGCAGACAGAGATGCTCACAAAAATAAAAATGTCGCCACGTAACCAGAGCACACACAGCCTAAGTGTAAACGCATATGCGCGTGCGTTCACCATGTGCGTGCTCATATGTGTACGCGCCTTAATGCCGTGCTTTTGTTCCAAAAACTTATGTTGATAAGTTGTTATTGAATTGGTAGAAACTCTTAATCCCTAGGGAGTCAGATTATGTGAGGTATGCTATAAAGTTTATCTTCCTTTTGCATCTGAGCTGCGTGATTATTTTATCAAAAGCAACATTTCATTTGCATGACTTACCAAAAATAAGGAACCTAAATCACACAATAATATCGAACGTCCTATATACCGGCTTAACAACGACAGCTGTTCATCTAACAATAAACGTAAACGTAAATAGAAGGAATCGTTTATCGTACCAGGAAAATAGGAGAGAGTGGGACAAATAGAAGTTGCCCAACTAACACATCAATTTTTATATAAAAATGAAAAACAAATTTTCTCCAGCATGTGATGCATCATTAGAAAGCTCTTTTTGAGCGCAATCAGAAAAACGACAACAGTCCAATATGGCTGCCAAAAAAAAAAAAACAAAAGTTAGCTAGGTAGGTACCATAGTTAACCTTCTAGTTCGGTGAGCCACTTATTTTTGTTTTCATCCTCTTCGGTAATATTATTCTCTTTTTTTCAGCACCGTTGCAATCCGCTTACCATGAGGCGTAATATTATCCAGTAACCATTTCGAGTTGGTTTGGTCGGTGACCAAATTATAACACGAAATTTGGTCGCATGACCAAATTACAGGTCGAAATGTTTGCTGGGTATTCTGTTTTCCATAGCCAATAAGAAAGTTTTGCGTCTATTGAAACAAAATGAAGTAGTTTTTATGACGAATTTAAGAGATTGAGAAGTTTTTTGAAACTTTGCGGTTAAATGTTCTCCTGTTTTTATATTTTTCCAATTTTGGACGTCATATTATTGTAAAACAGAAATTTTACTGTTTTTCAGCTTTTTGTTGTAGTTCTACAAAACATAACAAGTTTTGTGACATATTTTTGTTCATTAACAGTTTAATTTTTATAATGGTTACCAACCTTACTAAATAGGTCACCTAAAGTCACTAAAGTTTTATAGTATCTACTGGAGTTCTTGTGTTATATAAAGGTTATACTTTGTTGCTATGAAAAACCGATTTTTATAATTCAATACCGCTAACGAGGAACGGGAGTGGGGTCTAAAGTGCTCTGGCGGGCGCGACGAATTTTTTACGTAAAAGGGGTGCTTTTGCGCACATTTTGCCCTTATAAAGTCACATGGTTTGTCCACGCGTTTTCGCGGGGGTGGGGGGTGAATTTTGAAATAATCGTTTTTTCGAAAAAAGTGGTCGCCCCGATGTCCGCATGGGACGACTAGACGAGTACAACGTGCCGTCAATGAGCAACAGGAATCTCGTGCAGCGACTTTTCGAGCTCCGTTTTGACCCCCTGGGGGCCATGGGGGCGACACGAGATGAAAAAAACTTCCTTCTCGACCCACCCCCCACCATTGAGGTGCGTGGAGGGGGTTGCTACATCCCCAGAGTAGAGACGAGGGGGGTCGCTACCCCCCTATAGGAAGGATAATGCCCAGGCCTACAAAAAAGTATAGGGGTGCGAAACGCGTACGACGCTTAGTTTAGCCTGTAGGCGGATCAAATCTATCGCTTTTTCGCGTTTTTTTTCAAACGGTCGGAAAAAATACTAAATATGCATATTAAGGAACGCGCTTTCGTGGGGGGCCGTCGTTGGGCTAGGGGTTTTCGGAAAAAAATCGAGGGGCGGTTGGTTGGGGGGTCGGGGAGGGGTGCTAATTTCGGAAAACGCCTTTTCGGCAAATTCGCGTACGGCGTGTCGTTCTACGTCGCGAACGGCGCAGAAAAGTCTAATGACCGAATTCGATCCGACGCATCGTAACGGCGTGGCGGCCGCCGACGCGCGGAAAATTTTCGATCGTCCGAAAAAAAATACTTCGTCGGTAGATTAAGGACCGCGCTCCCGTGGGCGGATATTATTCAAGGAGAGGTTTCGGTAAAAAAATTGGTGGGGGGTGGGGGGTCGGAGAGGGGGGCTAATTTCGGAACGCGCCTTTTCGGCAAAATCTCGGCGGGCGTGTCGTTCTACGTCGCGAACGACGCAAAAGAGTCTTATGAACGAATTCGATTCGACGCGTCGTAACGGCGTGACGGCCAATAATATACAAATTTTTTCCCCGACAGAGGGGGATGCCTTGCGACGCGCAAAGTGTGCGCGTAGCGCACGCTTAACTTATGCACATATCAGAATTGGATACGGGGGTTAGTCGTTCACGTTCTCATTCTGTTCACCCGCTCATACTGTTCACCCGTTCTTACTTGTTGTAACGATCAGCACCACTATAAAACTAAATAACTGATAGCTTTATAATATGGTAACTGTATACCTATATAACTTTATTGTATAACATTTGGTAACAGTCAAGTTTTATAAGGTAGTAACGGAAATATTTCCATCACGGTCTTACAGGTTTAAGTAACGGTCACGCTAAGAAAACACTTATATAATTCCGCAACTATTTAGTAATACTATAAAACTCCGTAACATGATTATATAAACCCGTTACACTTATATACCCTATATAAAACCATTGGTCACCGCAGATTACTAGAAATCTTGTTGGACAATTATTATTACAAAGACACGTAGATAAAATCATGAATATACGATGGTCTCCTTAGTTTTATCTCGCTTTTTGTAGTTGCATATTGATTTCAATTTGCGGAGAACACCCGATTTATGCATCATATTAGGTACATGTTTTATTTTGTCAGTAGTTATTTTGTTCTTTTATATGTTTTGGAAATATAGATATAGTTTCTTTAGGGAAACTAAAGTGTTCACAATGCACTTGCGTTATTCGTAAGTTATCCACTCTCCCCCAATTTTGTCCTAAGAAAATTGAAATAGCTACTAATCATCCCGGGGCGCACTTTACTTATAAATCCGTGATTGTACATATGACAAAGACCCATATCGTTATATACCTGTAATATAACAAAACGAAAAGTTTATTTACTGCCTATGGCAGACACCAAATAATGTAAACCTTCAACAGCAGCTAATTGAAACCGGTAAATCTCTGGAATTGATTGGACAACTGCCAGTTTGTAGTTTGTAATTGTTGTAAACTTTTCAGTAAAACATTTTTAAATGTTATATTTTTAATACGCTGTCATGTTTGATTCAGATCTGTTTATAAATTAGTAAATAATAATCTTTTTAAGACAAATAATAAGCATAGAAATTGTTTTTTTTTCCTGTTTCTGACACATGTATGTATATCAGAAAAAATAATCGTAATACCCTTGAAAGGTTTAAGATCAGTTCCTTTCTGAACTGATTGAGCAGACTTTGGATGATTGTACGAACTAGATCATTGCAATTACATCATGTCCTTCATTTGTTTTACTAATTCGTCATAGGTTACTTATACAATACCGTTGTTATCTTTTGCGAAAATTAAGCCTGTAAGAACTTTAGCAAACATCAAGAAAATATCTTCTGTGGTAAAAATTGTTGTGGTATTTATAAATATGATGAACAGCAGTTGACAGCGCATAACCTTGTGGAACGCCGGTGTTTATTTCAACGCTTTCAACATCCTCTAGTGATATCCAATATCCAAGAGAAATTTTAGAAAAATAAAAAAAATCTAAGAACAGGTTAACTCGGTGTAATTCTGTGGAGCAGACTACCTACTGTATCCATGATTTTTGTAAAAATCAATGTCACACAAAGATATTAAAAATTGTTACATTCAAAATGTAAGCAGGCGATTGAAATGGTGTTCCGTGTCAACCTACATGCAAAACAGATTATCGATTGTCCTCTGTTCATATACAGTAAAGTTTATTTGTGTTATTTGCTGAATCCCGGATCAATCCCGAATTTAAATTTGCAATATATATTTAAACCGCTTAGTATTAACACTATTAACAGTGTTGATATATTAATGCATACAGCTTATGATATTATATTTATATGTACCTCAGCTTCGACTCGTAAATAAGACTAGGTGTATGTATGTATTAATGCTTGTGTAGTCGGAGGTTTACATTAAGTGAACGATTAAACTGAGGTTCTTAATGGATGTAATAACAAGTGAGAACGGGTGAACAGCATGAGCGGGTGAACAGTATGAGCGGGTGAACAGTCTGATATGTGCATTAGTTAAGCGTGTGCTACGCGCACCCTTGGCGCTGTGCAAGTCATCCTCCTCTGTCGCAACAAAAATTTGTGTATTATTGGCCGCCGCGCTGTTACGATGCGTCGGATAGAATTCGGTCATTAGACTTTTCTGCGCCGTTCGTGACGTAGAACGCCAACCCCCCCGCTATTTTGACGAAAAGTATTTACTATTTTTTTCGGTCGATCGAAAATTTTCGGCGCGCCGACGGCCGCCACGCCGTTACGATGCGTCGGATCGAATTCGGTCATAAGACTTCTTTGCGTCGTTCACGAGGCAGAACGACACGCACCCCGCGATTTTGCCGAAAAGGCGCGTTCCGAAATTAGCTCCCCCTCCCCGACCCCCACCCCCTCCAATTTTTTCACGTAAACCTCTCCTCGAATACTACCTACCCACGGGAGCGCGGTTCTTAATCTGCCGATGAAGTATTTTTTTCGGACAATCGAAAATTTTCGGCGCGTCGAAGGCCGCCGCGCCGTTACGACACGTCGGATCGAATTCGGTCATAAAACTTTTTTTGCGTCGTTCGCGACGTAGAACGACACGTCGTGCGCGAATTTGCCGAAAAGGCGTTTTCCAAAATTAGCCCCCTCCCCGACCCCCTCCCCTCCAATTTTTTCACGGAAACCTCCCCTCGAATAATCCCCACCCACGGGAGCGCGGTCCTTAATTTGCCGACGAAGTATTTTTTCGGACGATCGAAAATTTTGCGATGCGTCGGATCGAATTCGGTCATAAGACTTTTTTGCGTCGTTCGCGACGTAGAACGACACGCCGCGTATGAATTTGCCGAATAGGCGTTTTCCAAAATGTGCGCAAAAGCACCCCTTTTACGTAAAAATTTCGTCGCGCCCTCCAGAGCACTTTAGACCCCACTCCCGTTCCTCGTTAGCGGTATATAGTAATAATAATGTTCTTTTAAATTAGTCTAACAGAAACGTACATTTTTGTACAACCTTTTATAATAAGGCTGCTATCTTCAGAAAAACACTGAAATACATGTTTAATTAAAACCTCTAATTCAAAAAGATGATATTTAAGTAAATAATTGACCTCACCGATGTTTATTTTTTGGGATTTTTTAGCTCTTGGTAATAAAACAATATCACATATTGTATATAGCAGACTGAACTCCTGGATATCATTCGCATTTGTTGCTATCTTTGAATGAACATTTTTTTACGAATAAAACATTCTCCATGCTCGTTCTACTATACCGTGTGTCTCAAATTCGATGCTCACCATTGGGATCTCGGAAACGGTAAGAGCTACAAGATGGATTAAATGGGATATGTTTTAGCAAATTGTATGCTGATTCCAAATCCTTTAAGAAATCACTGCTGACTGAAACCGTTTTTAAAATTTTTCTAAAAAAACGAAAATTTTGTAATTTCTCTTTTTGGCTGTACCTTGGCAAGACAGGTTTTAGACTTTTACATTATTAGGACACTTTTTGGAGACTATTTTGGTATAGAAACGAATGCTCTATAGACTTTTTTTTGAGATATCCGAGGCAACTTTTGTTTTTCTTATGGCAGTCGTATTGGATTTTTCGTTTTTCAGGCTGCGCTTAAAAGGAGTTTTCAGACGATGTGTCACATACCGAGGAAAAATTGTTTTTCAAAGGGCTAATTTAAGAAAAGTTATCCATTGCTTAACAATAGAAAATCAAAAAGTTATTTTGATTTCATGGGTATACCTAATACCAACCATTATAAAAAATAACAGTAATATTAAGATTACCAGTTTGACATGTTTAAATAATTTCAATTTTCTGTTAAAATACTGAACTTGATCAAATATGGAGGACTTTTTTTAATAACAGCAAATTAACAGTATAGAAGAAATGATGGCAAAGACGAAAGAAGAGTTAATAAAACTATTAATATGATCTCCATTTAGCTGAATGCATTTTTTGGCATCTACGTGGTATTCGAACGTTCGTATTTAAGTGTGTACACGACTTTATTTTATTATAATAGTAGTACTAAATAATATTTTTTCGTATTGATACAGAATCATGTTTCTTTCCTTTTTGCGTGAGAACTTTTTGAGTTATCGTGGATGCACAAAACATCAGGTATACTGACAGACTGCAGACTGTGTATATGTTTCATTTCGTGGTCGGAAAAATATCCTGATTACTAGGGACAAATGAATTTTTTTATATTAATAGAATGAAAACAATTTTCTACCGACAAGATGAGACCCTACCAGTATTTAATTTTCTATTTCCGTATCAAAGCCAGCCAAATATTAATTTACCTAATTAAAGGAACAAAAATAGGGGCTTTAGAATTAGGGATCTAAGGCATTCTTTTCAAATTAAGTTAACATGCGGTAGCTCTATCCTGGGGCAAACTGTGCCTTTCGAGATGCATATGAAGGTAAAAGTAAACTGATTTGCTTAAAAGGGTCATTCTTTTACAAATCGCACGGATTTCATGAAAAAAAAAACTTTACATTTTAGATTCGTTTGAAATTTTTTTACAGCTTCTATACGTAAAATTAATTAATTTATTTCAGGATTTTGCTTAAAAAATTTTTTTTCCGAAAATATCCATTTATGAAGTTTTGGTATTTTGCTGGATTTCCTCCAATCGTCTCATACATGAAATTTATTATCTCCAGTTGTACTGATCGGATCGATGTCATTTTTTTACAGTTTACGTGTTGTTACGTTAGCTTTCTAAAAGAATAAAAAAAAATTTTTCAATGTCAACGTATCAAAAATAATAACAATTTAATTGTTTAAATAATTGTTAGATGCTATTGCCCCAGGTTTAGTTAATTTTAAAAAATACCACTTCATTCTTCATGATGTTCCTTAGAAAATGGCATCGGTGAAAAAGTGGTATCTGTATTAGATCAAAAGTTATTAAATATTTTCGAGCGCTTGTCAGGCGGCGCGCTCCGCGCACCTCAGAGGTCTCAGGCATTTGCACCTATTTTATATTAATGAATGTTTACCGTATTGCGTAATAGTTTGAAAATATTTGTTGATAACATTACTGTATAAAAATTAATATAAATAATGAAAAGAACATTATAGTTACTTCCCGGTTACTAAATTAATATTGAATATCACGACGTGAGAAAATAAAAGTAAGAAACTAAATTTAAACACTTTGATTTATTAGCTTCTGAGTAGTATACAAAATGTTTTTTTTGCACAAGGTATACATTTTATTTCATAATTTTAACTACAATTGCTATCAACCCTGGTTGATAGAATCAATTACTGCAGATACTGCCACTTTGTCTTCTTCAAAAGATACATCGGGACTTTCAGGAGAACGTTTCCAGTTAACGTCATTACTTTCCAAAGCGTCAAAATCAGAATCATTAATTTCCGCCTTCTAAAAACAATGTAATTTTTACATACATCAGTTAACCTGAAGCTTAACAATTTATTTTATAATTTTAGGATATTTTAGACCTTGTCTCATATAATGAATGAAATTTTATTAAAGAAATTTGCTTCGAAAATATTACTTACAGTTGATTCGAACTTCTTTTAGCGATTCTTGCGTAATTGAAACAATTTAACACGGCAAGTATTACAGATTTTTCGCTGAAGGAACTCATCCGTTACCGGTAAGTTAAGAGCCACTAAATGTTGCTTCGAAACTGGTCTTAGATTTTCTCTTTTACGATGTGAAGACATATCGAAGGGATTGAAGCATCGATCTACTTTGATTTTCGGACCAATCGACGATTTTGATGCTTTCGGCATTGTGCCGACACATTATGATTATCGCTAGTTTTAGATTAAAATATGATAGTAATAATATGGCATGCGTATACGACGTTGTCGAACAACAGAATGAAAACATTTACATACATATATTTAAAACTGAAGAGAGCTTGATTGCAAGTTTGCGTGCTACGCCCGGCACGGCGACTCCGTGCGCGCCGCCTGACAAGCGCTCGAAAATATTTAATGACTTTCGACCTCATAGAGATACCACTTTTTCACCGATGCCATTTTCTAAGGAACATGATGAAGAATGAAGTGGTATTTTTTAAAATTAACTAAACCTGGGGCAACAGCATTTAACAATTATTTAAACAATTACATTGTTATTATTTTTGATATGTTGACATTGAAAAAAAATTCTTTTATGCTTTTAGAAAGCTAACGTAACAACACGTAAACTGTAAAAAAATGACATTGATACGATCAGTACAACTGGAGATATAAATTTCATGTATGAGACGATTGGAGAAAATCCAGCAAAATACCAAAATTTCATAAATGGATATTTTCGAAAAAAAATTTTTTTAAGCAAAATCCTGAAATATGTGTCAATTAATTTTACGTATAGAAGCTGTAAAAAAAATTTCAGACGAATCTAAAATGTCAAGTATTTTTTAGTGTGCGGTTTGTAAAAGAATGACCCAAAAGCAAAATGTTCTTTCAAAATATATCTAATATCTTAAGGAGTTACCACCAACTTTCCATTTAGTTAAAAAAAATAAATAAATAAATATTTGTTTAGCTCAACAAAACGCAAATCTTAACGTAAATTGAATACTAACAATTGATTTTAAAGGTTCAAGAACCGATAACTGGAATTAAATTGATAAATTTATTAAATATTGACAAACACTTCACTCCGTAATTATAAATACTTCCTCTATGGACTGTTATTTTTATATCTGCAGAATATTCATATTCATTGCTTTATGTCAGGCGACGGCGGTCTATTCATCAATGCCTTGAATGTAATGAGGTAGTCATTTAATTAGTACTGCGAGTTAATTTAATCATTTTCGTTTAATTCTCCTTGGTAGGTGTGGTATAAAAATGGCAAATGACACACGTTCACGTCACGAAACTAGCAATTTATAGACGATTGTATAGGAATGGTACCTATCTAGAAAAACAAAATCTGCATATTAAAAGTAGTCATTATTTAATTTGTTTACTTGTAGATGCTCTACTCGTATTTACAGTGTGACTCACTTACTGTTGTACAGAGTGAACAATGTAAAACCAATTATAAAAAATTACATCTACAGTGTGACTCACCATTTGTATTTATCGTCTGATTTTGACTAACTTTTTTGTATAAAAAACAAGGCCTACTGCGAAATTTTTTAGTACACCAATCAAGCGTCCCCTAAAATGGGCCTGTACCAAATTTCATAAAAGATATTGCTAATTAATGATTCTGTGGCCAAAAGTTTTAGTTATAGATGGTGCATCCGAATCAACAAAACAAAAAAATCCGGTTGCAAATAACTTTTTTTATGTAAGATTCTATCATCCCCAGACTCCGATGCCACTGGTTAGTTTTTGATGGAATTGTTGAAACGCTTTCGTGAACGTAGCTATTATGAAAACAATCCTGCCAAGTTTGAAGTCGCTACTTTAACCATCACTGAGTAATTATTTAAAAAGTTCGTTTAATGTTATACTTCCAAAGCATCCTAGAGCGCTTAGGAAACATTTTGCCGTGTACTTCCTTAATAATGAACTTGTGTAAGAAGTATACAGAATATTGATGCTAATGGCTAACTGGTTTAAGTCGGGGGGCTTGAGTCGTGGGGTAGGAAAGTTCCTTATGGTGTTACAGTAATTCCCTCCAGATTATCAGGTCACTAGCAACCAGTTTCCGCGTGGCAAATACGCAACGGCGGTTCGTGGGTCAAGAGATAGGGAGGTCAATCAGAAAAGTTTACTGTATTACCTACCTTTTAAAGTGATTTAAATTCCAAGTCGATCCTCCGGTCTTTTTGAATGAAGTGGTCAATTACTTTTTCATTAAAATCTTTTATCTTCTTTATTAATGCCCTTTCTATGGTAAGCATAGCTAAACAACATAACCTTTCCTGACCCATGGTATTTCTTAAAAATGTCTTTATTCTTTTTAAGGTGGAAAAAACAACGTTCACTTTCGACGGTAGTCATAGGGAGAGTACACAAGATTTTTAACAGTTTGACACTTTCAGAAAAAGTATTGCACAAATTATTGTTAATAAAATGCTGTAACAAAGCAACTGCACCTTCACTATTGGAAAAATCTTCTTGGTTACATAATACTTCTAATTCAGTTTTAAGTTTCAAATGATTGATGACTGGATACTCCGTTTTAACTAATTTAAACATATCTTGAGGAAAGCTTTTTTTATAATCTTTAAATCGATCTGCGTGAAATAACTGAGACACTGCTAAATGATTACTGAAGCCATACCTGTTTTTTATCTCAGATGTAATTATATCACAAACTTCGAATGAAATTCTCCTTTTTGATTCTTCCGTTTTACATCTCTGGGCACACTTCATGGATGTCTACTCCAAATAGTTATTCAACATTTTATTTCTGATGTCTTCAATTTTACTATTAAAAACGCCAATACACTTATTTACTGTTATGACATCGATATTACATTTTTGTAATTGATTGAACAATATATCACAATGAGGCATAACTAAATGAAAAAAATTTAACCAATAAAGAAAATGTTCATTTTGTAAGTAGTTTTTTAAACCAATAGCTTGGTTTGGAGTGTTGTTTTCTGATTCATTATCAATGATTTTTTCTAAACAATCTAATAATTCTGTTCGATAGGTATAAACAGTCTCTATGCACTTTGTATTAAAATTCCATCGTGTCGCTTTAGGTAATCTCACCTTAACAACATTATCTAACACGGCTGTTCTTTTTGGCGATTTTCCCAAGAACGAAGAAAAGCTATGTAAATTAGCAACAAAAATTTTTGCTTTTATCCTGACTTGATGCTTTTTGTAAAATTAAATTTAGTTGATGAGCGTAACAATGAATAAAATTTGCTGAAGGATAATTTTTTTAATTAAAAATACCTATTAACTTCTTTTTTCTTATCAAGAAATGTTTGCTTTATCGTCATATTAGGTTTTGGACGGCCACCACCTTTGAATTTCACTCGGTCTTCATAACCCAACTTATGTTCATCTTTCATTTTTAATATATTTTGTACAACACTCATATTTAATAGTAAACACCAAAAACACTATTTTACTTAATTTCACAACAAGTAGAGATTTACTAATAAGATGTTCACAAATAAAAACATTAAAAACAACGCGACAGAATTTACCGACCAACACGTACCTAGTCAGCATTAAGACTGCAGTCCACTGAACTTCGTGCGTTACCGTTTCCGTAAAATGTGTCAGGGACATTGTCCCCGCCAGTGTTTTCTGTCTCTTTTGCTTTCTGACGATTCGCGCATAAGTCTATTTCACTTTAATTTGTTGTAAATTCGGTCCGTAGCTAGCTTTGAGGACAAGTTGTGGATTGACCCAAGATTTTTAAATTCTGTAAATGAATAATGTAATGAATATGAATGTAGAGGTTCGGTGCTCGGAGGGGATACGAAATCCTGCGATCTAGATATTTGAATAGTATTGTGCATAGAATGAACTAGAAACTATAATATATTTTTTAAGAATATTAAATATATATATATATATATATATATATATATATATATATATATATATATATATATATATATATATATATATATATATATATATATATATATATATATATATATATATATATATATATATATATATATATATATATATATATATATATATATATATATATATATATATATATATATATATATATATATATATATATATATATATATATATATATATATATATATATATATATATATATATATTTATATATATATATTATATATTTTTAAACTTCAGAAAATGAATAGCGCTATTTTTTATTTGTATGTGGGAGGTCATTGACCAAATGCCCTATAGAAGAACCGCCAGTGGCAAATAGGCTATTAAATATTAGGTGTTACCCCTGGGCGCCATCTATAGTGAGTTATGTTTAAAAACCTCTCACCACACATAATCAGATTCCTATTGACAAAACCTTTTTATAGAAAACAAATAAAAACTCCAATTAAAAGTGAATAAATATATATTTCAAAAAATCTGTTGAAATGGTACACAAAACAAATTTTGAATTACGAAAAAAAATTTGAATTTAATTTTTAAATCTAAATAAAGCACACTCATTATGATAGAGATAAAAAAATTGTACAAAATAAAAACAGAGGAACAAGAGATTTAAATAATGCAAAACTGGGTAGTAGTAGTAAGTAGTAGCTACTTATTTTACTAGGCAAGTAGGCCACAATGGGCCCTTTTTACCTAGGGACCTACAGTTTTGCGTGGACTCCGAACCACGGTCTTCGACTGTCAACTAACCCACCGCCTGGGCCTGCCCGCCTGCACCGCTAGCAGAGTGGCAAACCTCCTGGGTAGGTCTCTTCGACCCTCCACCTGGGCTCGCCTCTCCGCCTGCATCAGGCTAGCGGCCTTCCCGGGATTGTCTGTTGACAGCCTACCGACTGTTAGACGAGCTATCGTTCATCCATCCAATTGCCGGACTCGATCAGCGCTGCTTAACTTCACTGATCGAATATCGGAAATTAAACGGATGTTCATTCCTCATCCCCCGCAAAACTGGGTAACTGTCCAGCGATGCTATCTGGCGACTCTCTCCAGTCCCTGGGAAAACCTAGTATGTCCTATATGCAATCTAGTCCCGTAAGTAGTGTTGAAGTTAATTTAGGTTACTGCTAATTCACAGGACCCATGGAAAAATCACTAGTAACGTGTAATTCAGAATCCCTCTCTGGAAATGTCATCCGAGATACGGGCTCTAACCATTGTATTTCGAAATGTTACCCTGGGTTTTACTTTTGTAAAAATATGTGTAAAACTGACAAAAATATTCAAAGTGCCATTGCAATTTAATGAAAAGTTGAAATTTTGCTATACTTAATGAAAAATTTTAGTATACAACGTAATGAAGCGCTTGCTACTATAATATTAACTAAACAAATTAATTTAGTATAAATATAATCTGACTTTTAACCTTGGAAGTATATGACTAACAACATTAACGATATTTTTTATTTCAGTGTTTTTGTGTAAAGACGTGTGGTGACACTAGAAGAGGCAGTGAAAATGGTGTGACTTGAGTGCTTAGTGCGCGCAGTGGCGTAGATCCCGCAACGTCACCGGGAGCTGTTTGGCATGGGCGTGTCTCCAGAAGACGCATACAGTTACCCGTTTTTGGCGTGGGTACTGCATTCTTTGCCCCATCTTAATGTCACGTTCCATCAAGTGAATAATTCTTTCGAGCCTCAGAACCCCGTGTATTTAGAGGTGAGTGAATTTTAAGTTATTAAATTTAGTGGTATCAGATTTAATGACAAATTGGAAAACAACAAAAATTAAAAAATGTCACATAAGTTGTAGTACACTGAAAAACCGACAAAAACGTTTCAAAAAATTTTTTTAAGGTACAACCACATGGGACCTTCTCAGAATAATAGATTAGGCCCTTGGCCATCTAAAATGGCAAATTACAACATTTTTTGGGAGGTCCAACTTTTTTTATTATGAAAAATGTCATAAATCTGTCAAAATTAATTTTTCGTACTTTTTCACACATCCCTCACGATATCTCCGGAACCAATTGAGATAATCAAGTTTTTTTTTTTTTAGTCGATAAAGGAAACGTGAGCGGAGGTGACTGAATTAATTTAGTCTTTATGGAAAACCTAGTTTTTTATAAAATTAGGTAATACTTTAACATTTATTTTTCTTGCAGTACTTTTTTCAGTAAGCGAAAAACTTTTTTTGTTTTAAGGAATTTTGCCACAGTATATGCATACGGAATAAAGTTAACACATCAAGGAAGTTTTTTAAAAAAAAACGCAATACTCTACGACTTGTACGTTTCAAGTTATTGTTATTTGAAATTAAGTTTCTGCGGGCAGGATATCTCCCCCCGTAGTATTATTTTTGACATATCTTTAATATAAATTTTATTTTCATAAGCACTTAGGTTTTACTTATCATTATTTACATTGCACATTATTTAAAATCCATTATATTTATACATTAAAACCTAAAATTGAATTAAAAAAAATACGAAATAATTATTTATTTTAAAACATAAATTTAAAACTTGTTATAAAAATATTTTAAAAATCGTCAACGTCGGAATCTAAAAATATCTAGACAGTTCCTTGGTTGCAGCAGTTTGCATATTTGCACTCACTGCAGCATTTCAAACCTTGAGCAAAACAGGTACATCTGTTGTTACAGACCCTGTCGGAACATCTTATTGACGAACTTTGCCTTACAATATCGGGCACAGATTTTTGACTAGAAAAAGTTGCCTTCCAAACATTTTCCTCAAATGTCCAACCGTATCGAGTTGGATCTTCCATCTGCATGTATTGTATATGGCTATTGTACTAAATTTTTAATTGATACAGACACCTGGCTCCGTGGTCTAGAGGTAATGTACTTGCCTCCAATTTCCCATTTAAAAGATTTATTTTACATTAAATACATATCAAAAAACTTAATTAGGATGCCACACTCGGCATAACAATAAATATAAATATTTACATTATATACAAAGCGTAGAATAGCCAGTCGGGCCTCAAAACTTCGGGGTCCCGGGTTCGATTCCCGGTCGAGGAACTGGGATTTTTCTGTGAGAGAGATTAATCGTAGTATACTCGGACATTGGGTGTGTGTCCATTGTCTCTAAATTTGTAGCCGTCTCCCACACAAGGTCATTCCAGACCTTCAGGGATAAAGAGGGTTGTAATTTCATGTGGTGTTATTATTATATTATTATACCTAAAAAGAAAATAATTACATGTAGGTGTTTTGTTTCTTTTTTTAATAGGTATGGGCGATCTAGAAAAATAATTATTATCTTTTTAAATGTTGTCTAAAAGCATGGTCAGTAGAAGGCAGCTCAGAAGCTGGCCGATTTGTACTTGTTAAGTCCCATCTCATTCAGGGATTTTATATTTTATTCTTATATAAATAAAGCGTGTATTTTACCCCTAATTCCATCGCTTTATCCTCTGACAGAAAAGGAAGGTTTTCTAAATCTTTTAAATTATTTAAATTTTTATATAAAACATAGAATGCCGTTTTCTTCCCTATTTTATACATGGCATTAGTTGTGTCACAACCAGTTAGGCAATGAATCGTTAATACTTTCTTGCAAATTTCCTCTCCTAAATTTGCCACAATATTGTTAATTGACAAAAAATATATATTCTTACTATGTCCTAATTGTATAAATATATTCCTTTGGGACATATCTGGTGTTTCACAGTAATAATGTAAAAGCAAAATCAGTACATTAGTATCAACAGATTTTACCAGAATTGTATTACCTGATTTTAATTCTGATAACATAAAATAAACATTCCATTGTTAAGCATTAAATAATATGTAAAAACTCAATAAAAATAATACTCATTCGCATTCACATTACACAAAGAAAAGTTTATTTCAAAATGACAATATATATGTATAATATAAGATTACTTGCATTCAATAGTCTACACTCTACACACTTGAGTGGCGCCGCAGTGAGGCGCATCTAGGATCGAAAAACTCGTAACTTTAAAAAACAAAATCTCGAAAACTATAAGTCGTAGAGAACTGACTTTTTTTTTAAAAAACTTCCTTGAAGTGTAAGCTTTATTTCATACACATATGGTATCACAAAATTCCTTAAAATAAAAAAGTTTTTCGCTTACCGAAAAAAAATGCAGCAAGGAAGGTAAACGTTCCAGTTTCACCTAGTTTTACAAAAAAATTAAATTTTCCATAAAAACGAAATTAAAGCAGTGACCTTCGCCCACATTTCTTTTATCAATTAAAAAAAAATACCTATAATTATCTCGATTGGTTCCGGAGATATCATGAGGGATGTGTGAAAAAGTAAGAAAAATTAATTTTGACAAATTTATGACATTCTTCGTAATAAAAAAAGTTTGACCTCCAAAAAAATGTTGTAATTGACCATTACAGATGGCCAAGGACCTAGGCTATCATGCTGTGAAGGTCCTAAGTGGTTGTACCTTAAAAAAATTTTTTCAAGAAGGAAGCTACTTTTTCCCCGTTTTACGGTGCACTATTGAGCTTGATCTGGCCCCGGCTTTACGTTGATTTTATGTTCTAATTCAGTAACCAGTAACCCTTTGTGTCCTTAAAGTGAAGTGATTTGATATGATGTTACCTGAAAAAAATGATATAATGCTATGGTCATTTTCTAGAACACGCACTTCAGAGATACCACAAAACTAATTATACCGACACACTCTACACATCACCAGATGTTCATTGCACAGTGTCATATCTTGTGCAAACATCCCTAACTACCCTTAAATAAATCAATAAGATTGCAACACTTGACATTATCCGGTATTCATTTATATGGCTGTCTGTGTGTGTTGTATAAAAACGCTGTCAGGTGTCGCACGACGTTCTCCGATTTTGCCAGATTGAGATAATTCAACCAAGTTAGGGACAAATCCCTGGCGTTTATTTTTCTAATAATGGCAGTTTATGTTTAGATTGTTACAATCTGGCAACGCTGTTGGCCGCGCATTTCATTAATTTCACCTGTTGAAATAAAGTACATCTACCGCGGGGATTCACGTGAGGCTCCGCGAGTACGTGTCAGATAATTTTAACTTCATGTTGACAATTTTCTTTTTAATAAAGTCTTCGTGAAAAAGGTTTTCGGGTTAGTATAAACAAAAAGCTGAGAGCTGATTGGTTGAAGGCGAATAGGGACGCTTACTTAATGCTTAGAGGGCATTTTTCATGAAGACGCCATTTCAGTTCTTTGTTACTGCGTGACGGTTGAACTTGGCGATCAATATATTTCAATATAATTTGCAATATAATTGTTTAAAAAAATGTCGGAAACAGCGGGCGCGTCCAGTTGCGTTAATAGAGATTCACCTGTGCCGCGTTGTGTTACGTGTCGGGTACTTTTTTCATCGACACGGCATCGTACCGTGTCATTACAGTTGTCCTAAGTGTTCAATAAGGTTAGTGCCAACGTCTAAGGATGATTTAAGTATGTTTCATTTTCAAATAAAACAAAAAAATATCCCTTGCCCTACAAAAATAATTGACATTTAGTGAAATATCAGTCATTTTCGGCTCGCTATTACCCACCCAGCACCCCTATTCGCTCCATGATCCCGTAAGTTTCTTGGATTATTTATTATTTACACATTTCTTATGTCACAAATTGTTACTACATCGTTTGTGAGTAAATTTATACAAAAAATTTCGAAAAATTGCAAAAGTGCGTGTTCTAGAAATATACCAATGCTTTTTTTGTGGACAATTTAATTTTTTCTCTAAGCCATGAACGCTGAAAATGTTTCTTTCGGGGTCATTAAGAATTGAAAAAAAAAAATAATGACATTAAGTCTGCTAACTTTTCTATTAAACCATCTACGAGTACACATTTCAACATAGTTTATTTTTTTACCTACAGCTTGAAAACTTAAACACAAATACCTAACAAAAAAAACTTTTTCTTTATTACCTATTTAATAAACAAACGAAAACCCACAAAACAAATGAAATGAAGAAATATTACAAATAAAATTAATTAGATACCTAACTTAAGCAACAAAAAATTATACTACATGTTCAGTTGTATTGGTTCAGTATCCGCAATGGCATTTCTTACTCGATTTTCAAAATCTTGACGAGTTGTCGGGGACGTTTTAAAAACTTGACTTTTCACATGACCCCATACAAAGGAATTCAGAGGTGCCAAATCAGGTGACCTCGTGGGCCCAAACTAAATTTTCCTCAGAAAAATATTTAAGGCAATATTTTGTCCTAAAAGTAGAACCATTATATGCATAATGAATCCCAGAATCAAAAATGTGAAAATATATAGAGTTAGCTCATTTATGGTGAAACTGGGAGTGCAGAACCATTTTTTTCTCTGTGTGCATTAATTCAAATTCACTCATTATATGACTTCAACATTTCAAATTATAACTACAAAAAAAAAACAAGAAAATTATAGGAATGATTCTGATTTGGTTCACACCTGGTATAGTCTTTTTTTTATATTTTTTTGTAAAAACTTGCATAAAAGAGTAATATTTTTTATTGTAACTTCGTATTTGTCTCCTATTTTAGGACAGAAACTGTCCGATCCCTGAAATTACTCACCAATTCCAAGCAACTTCTCATAATCTTAATTTTCATTAGGAAACAAGCGAGTGTTTCATCAGTGCGTTTTGGTGCATTAAATATCTTTTTCCAAAGATTTATAGTTTAAAAGAAAAAAAATATTAAGCGTAATGATTTATATATCGTGAAGTTTTCGAGCACTTCAGAAGAACTAACTTGCAGATCTTAACACAGGTTAGTCCTTCGTTGGTTCTTCTTAAGTGCCTTTTGAATTTTTCAGGTACGATTTAACTGCGCTGCTCCCGTTTATTAGCATAGGTCGGATTTACCAATCGGATATGACGTAATAAGGGTTGGCTTTAGGTGGGTTATGTGTTAGATTTGAATGCATATCTAGCGTTGAACTTTTTTTAGCGAATTCCGTATTATCCAAAGTTGATAAAGTAAATTTTTTATAAACACTCACTCGAAGAGAACTGGAGGTATAGGGGCACGTACTTAACACTACCTAACACACACACAAGTATTTTTCACTGCCGGTTACAAGAATAAAAGTATATTATTAATATCTGTTCTGTTTTGGAGTTAAACTTCGGCGCCTTTCGTTGAAAATCCATTTATATTGCGAGAAGGACCGCTCGACAACGATAGATGTAACTGGGCACACTTAAAATATGTAAACTTTCGCAAAGACCACATTCACGCCCGGTGTGGCAAAGTCTACTTCTTTGCCATTTAAAAGATCTATTACACCTGTCATCGTAACAAATCAGGGATTTTTAACTTCCCGCTAAGAAAATTGAAAATTTTCAGAAATTGGGAAGTTACTGGTTTCACCCCGATTTTCGAAAATCGAGTTTTTGTCAGATCTTGACGTTTTGAGGTCCTAAGAAGCTATTCTGACTATTGCCACGATGGTGTCTGTATGGCTGTATGTGTGTACGGTGTATGTAAACCTGTCATACCTTTTGAACGGCTTGACCGATCGAAACGCGGTTTGCGGCATTCTAAAGGGGTTGCCTCAACTTAGATTTTCTGAGAATTAGAACCGATTCGGCCCGACAGATTTTGAGAAATCTCAAGAATAAAATGTTCAAAAATTTGTTTTTTTAATATCTTTTAGACTACTGAACCGATCAATTCCAAAATCTAATCAACTCTTCTCCTTATAAAACAACGTCGATCATCGCAAACCGCATCAAAATCGGTTGATTCGTTCGAAAGATATCGATTACGAAAAATTCTCAAAAAAGTGTTTTTTTTTTAAATAACATTCAAAATTCCTGTAGGATCGATTTTTGGTACTAAGATAACTTTTTGTACTTAAAAAACTGCGTTAAATGCCGTAAACCGCGTCAAAATCGGTTGATTCGTTCAAGAGATATCGATTACGAAAAATTCGCAAAAAAAGTGTTGTTTTTGAAATAACATACAAAATTTTCGTCGGATCGATTTTTGGTACAAACATAATTTTTTGTACTTGAAAAACTGCGCTGAATGCTGCAAACTGTATCTCGATTGGTTAATTTGTTCAAAAGATATCCCAGCTCAAAAATTACAAAAAAAAGTGTATTTTTAATATAACTTCGTGATTTTTCACTTAATCGTAGAGCTCAAAAATATATGGGTATAATTTGAGCTCGGAGAGCTCAAAAATTAACTAATACGTATATTTTTGAGCGCTTTATGCTCAAAAATAACGGGAAGTTTCAGGGATGGCCTGCAGGGTCAACCGTTTTCAGATTTTTTTTTAGCGGTTGTTAATTTTTATTTGTACCCTCGCAGCAATTTCTCCCTGTAATTGAAAAATATATTGTCGAAGATCGAACACAGCGTTTATTGCATTAACTGTAGTAAATTCTGATGTTAGTTGATATTGAAGGTCCCATATGGCTAGAGAAATTCGTGGAAAAACTTCCGTGTATGGTATCCAGATTTTTTTGAACAGTTGGATCCATAAATGCCTGTTGCGCCTGTGAAATAGCAACTGCGTCATTTGATATATTTTCTTCAAAATTCTTCCAGCTTTCATGTAATACACTCCATCAGTAAGAAATAATAATTTGTCCGTATTTTCTGTATATTTGTCACCCCAAAACTCTTGTAGGCTTGAATTCACTACCTCTGCTATAGTGTGAGAATTTGTAGCTTGTAAAACTTTGGAGGCGTTCAAGTGTCCGTTCATTGAACAATTTTCCTCCAATGCACCCACTAAAACATTCGCTATCTATAACCCGCAAGCATTGTTGATTTCGTTAAGCCCAGAAAAAATTTTCTGTATAATATTTTCACACTCCGTTGATAAATATTTTTTTCTTAGTGTAGACCCCGAAGGCACATTAACATTGCTATATTTGCCACTAATACATTTTTCCAAAAATTGTCTAAAAAGTGGATTGTCATGTTTCGACCACGGTATGTTATATTCTATCATAAATTCCACTAAATCTAAGTTAAAATTACGTTGCATGTGACTGTAAGTAAAGCCACCTACGCTCCGTTTATGGTTTTATAAGGAAATATGTCAATTAATATTTGTGTTGCATGACCACGAAATTGTTTGTCACATCTAGTGCAATACAATTGTCTACCATCAAATTGTAAATTGGCAATATCGAAAATCCAAAAATTTACCGTGGGTTTAGTACATTGTGATATAACTGCGTGTTTTTAGTACCTACGTCTGAGTGAGTCCACGTTATGCAAGATACTGCTTGATGGTGTTATGTTTTCTCCCCTCCACTCTAGGGCCGGCCGTTGGCCTTTAGATATGTAAATACCAGTATACTGCAATTTAAAATAATCTATTACGCATTACGTTTTCATTTAATATAGTGCATTCCCAGACAAAATTAAATAAAATGCACTTAATATGTTGCATAACTTTCTTTTTGTAGTTTGGGAATATTTCAGTAGCTGTTTACAATATATTATATCTGTAAAAGCCATCCCTGGAATCCGATCGGTAAATCCAATCTCTGTTTATTAGCTCCAATATTTAAAACGACAGAATAAAAATATTCCAATAATTGGTAAAAGAGAACACTTGATTCTTTTATTGGTGTGCATGGTAAAGCCCTAGAGAATCTAACTATTCCACCCGTATTTGCGATAACCCGTCTGATGCTACCTAGTAAACAACACTTCGCGAAATAGCACATCAAGATGCATTTCCACGTCTTCCCTAACGTCCTTTGTATTTAAAATCTAATTGGCAACTATCTTATTTGCACAATATTGCTAGTAATTTGCATATACAACAAGGACATAATGGCTTCATCGCGTTCGCAGTGTTCGCACACAAACATTTCCTCGAGCGAGCCGGAAGAAGTCGTGGCTCCAATTGTTTGTTTCCCGTGCAGCTGCTGTGCATACAGATTACGTCTGTGTACGTGATGTGATGAGCTTTGTTCTTGAACAACAAGGTGTGCTTCTCAAATAGGTATAATTCAAAATACGGGATGCAAGAAGAGATGCCAGACGCGCATACAGTGTTTTTAATTTTCATTTTATAATTTTGTTCTGTTTAATATTTCAATAAAAACATCAATTTTTTCAACCGATGGAAGGTGGCAAAGGCGATTCCGATTTTTAAAGTAGACGATACGTCAAATAAGCAATTATAGACAAATTGCTCTTTTGTGTAATTTTGAAGTTATTGAAATCATTTTATACAATCGTATCTGTATGTTCACATATTATCAGTAGATCAGCATGGCTTTGTATCTAACATATCAATCAACTACTATGAAATTAGTAATATTCAGTTAAACAGTTTCTAATATTCTAGATGAACGAGGACAGTTAGACGCTTTTTATACCGATTTTACCAAAGCCTTTGATCGCATCGACCATCAATTACTCTTACAGAAATTAGCAGAGTATGGATTTAATTTAAATCTATTAAATTACTTTCAATCATATTTGACAGGCAGACAACAGTTTATATTTTACAATGAATATAAATCATCAATCTACTTAGCCACTTCTGGAGTGCCGCAAGGTTTTACCCTTGGGCCTTTACTATTTCTATTATTTATTAACGATTTATGCACTGAATTGAATTGCGACAAATTAATCTTTGCAGATGACATACATTCCATAAACGATTGCATATGTCTTCAAGAAAACCTTAATATAGTTAGCAAGTGGTGCGGCCTGAACAAAGTTGGTATCAGTGCTGCTAAATGCAAAGTAGTGTCTTACACAAAAAAGAAAAATTGCTTTAACTACAACTACAGCATTAATGACACTGTTTTAGAACGCATACAAACAATTAAAGATATATTTTGATTGTGAACTGAGTTTTGTCGGACATATACATATCAAATCTAAAGAGGCAACCAACATGATAGGATTTATCATAAGAAACTGTAAATCATTTACTAATTTAAATTATTTAAAATCATTATATTATTCTTATGTACGATCAAAACTTGAGTACAGATCCATAATTTGAAACACTTACTATCTAGTTCACAAAGACGGGTTAGAGCATATTCAAAGAAAATTTTTTAAATTTTGATCATTTAGAGATACAGGAATATATCCTGAGAGGGTTGTAGATAAATATTATCTTCATTTTGAAAGTTTAGAGTATCGGTGATATTTGTTCTATGTTACTTTTTCTATACAAATTATTACATAATAACATTGACTGTCCTCAAATTCTTTCACAAATTAATTTTTTCACTCCAAGAATGCATTCTCGACAAAATCCCACATTTTACACTAAACGAGCCAATACCAATATATTGCTAAAATCACCAATACATTGTATGTGCTATTAGGTTTGTTCCAGCAGCAGCCGGAAACGGTTTCAAACTGTCCTCAACATGCGCAAAACGAAATTCGCGTTCCAGCAGACAATTATCTGGGATTCTGTTAAACGTATTTATGAATAGAACCTAACATTATGTGGTGTGGTAGGTTTCTTTTCCTTTAGTGTTTGCAAAATGTTGTGTGGTTTGCATTTTACTTCTCAGTTGTTCTCTTATCTTATTCTCTATAGTTGTTGGGTGGTTTGTTTAAAGAGAAAATGTCAGATATCGAAGAATCAAGCAGTTCTAGTTACGAGTCCTGATGATGAAGAATTTTTGAAAATGCTAGAAGAAAGAGTGTTACCAAAAAATGAACATTATTTAGAACACACTGTGCCTCAGTATAATGATGATGAATTTATTCAACATTTTCGAGTCAGTGGACAAGTGGCAAATAAAATAGGTGACAGTTTTAAAAACAGTGATTATTTTAAATACCAGTCTGGCAGCAATGCCAACATTAGTGCCATAAGTCAAGTATTAATTTTCCTGTGGTTGCTGGACATCAAACGTCCGTCCTCCTTTCGTGATGTTGAAGACCGATTTAACCTCTCGATTAGTTTCATGGATAGAATGCAATCCCTGAAGTACCATACAATGAGAAAGAAATAGAAAGAGATGATTCGGATGTAATAAAATATAGGAACTTTGTAGCAAATAATGTTTTGTGATTTTTTTATTTGTAATATTCAGTACATTATATGTTAAGTAACAAAAAAATAAACGAAATCTATTCAAAATTCTTACTTATTCAGGTACAAACAAGGTATTTACATCATCAGGTACATGAAAGACTAACCCTAAATGAAATCTAGTCAAAATTCTTATCTAATCAGATACTTACAAATAAAGTATATAATCAGGTACATAAAAAATTACCTAAATAATAATCAATACAAAATAAAAACATTTGTAAACCAACAGAAAAATAAACAAAATCTAACCAAAACTCTGACGTATTAGGGTACATACGATGTACATGGTAATGGTAATGGTTGGGGAGGCTGACGCCTGGCAAGTAGGCCACAGACGGGCCCTTTTTACCAACCCCCAGCTGTCCCCTCAGCCATGTGCTTCTCTTGCTCCCTCATCGAATCTTTCCGACTTTCTGATGAAGGTCAGGATGTCACTCATTGCGAGGGAGCTCATCTCCTCCCTTAGAAGCGCCTCAGAACCGAAGATACTGTGTCTCAGGCACCCAAACGCTTCACATTGTCCCAGGAAGTGGTAAGATGTCTCTTCATCACTCCTGCATCTTGGACATGTAGGGTCTTTCTCAATACCTATCAATGATAGATGCCTCCTAAGTCTGCAGTGGCCTGTCAGAACACCGATTAAGAGATTCAGAGTTTTCCGACTCCGTCCCAGCAACCAGGCCGATCTGGATTTGTTCGGCCCCGTCACAAAATCTCGGGTTTGCCTGCAGACCTTGTTGGTCCTCCAGTGCGTCCTCAGTGTCTCGTGGGCCCACTTATTGAGAGCCGTTGTGACCTGCCTTCTTGAAATACCCAACATCGGCTCAGGTCCATGACAGGGTTCCTCGGCTCCGAGTCTAACCAATTCATCGGCCTTCTCGTTGCCTGGAACTCCCATACGATGTACATAATTGGGTATATATAAAAAAATAACCGAAACTACATGTACTACCAAAATAAAAATATATCAAGGTATTTAAGTATGAGTAGTGGTGAGAGGTATGTGAAACCTCTCATATGGTCCTAATGCTACTATCCGACTGACATCATAGATGTCTGTGGCGGATAGCGACTTGCGAAGCAAGTACCGAGAGCGGCGACCTCTAGCCCTGGTGGAATAACTACTGTTATTAAATATGATTTGAACGAAACAACTACTCAGCGGACAAATACCCCGACCTGCATTGGATTATAACTTCAAATCATGATAGATATGTAGTCAATATCATTTGTCAATTCCTAACCAGACATAGACCGCCACAGAGACATCTATGATGTCGGTCGGATATTTTAAGGTACCTTAAAATATTCATTTATCCATTTACATTTACGTAATAAGGAACTAGTTAGAAGTAGCTTATATTATATGCCAGAAAACCTAAATTGTTTGGACATTACTTATTTTTCAATAGTATTTATTTTTGTTAGTAGTTTTAATTTAGTTGAAACAGCCAACACTGAATTTTTTAAGTTACTAGTAGCAACCAGTTCGATGATAATATGATTGATTAGTGTTAATGTTTTAGTTTTTCTGTTATTTGGTCTAAAAATCATACAATCAATCCCAATTCGAACAAATTGTAAAGAAATGCGGTGCTTTGTAAATTGTAATAACGACGTAATGACAGCATGCAAATTGTTAATGAAAACATTACAATTGTAATGACCGTGGCAACCCTGGAACAAATAGTTCAGAGTACATAGAAATGCATTGCAATCAAACACAACACGCACACACCCATAATTTTTATGCAAGTGATTTTTGTCGCATTTTTTATATACCTTTGAAATTTTGTCCGCACTGTAGTTATAGCCAAAAAAAGCTTTTCAAGATTTCATTTTACAAGATATACGTCGGATGCGGAGGAACTCTCACAATTTTATTTAGGAACCCCTCCCTATCTTGTTAAAATCTGAACTAAGAGGGCTGGCCCACTAAGTGATGAAAAGTTTAGAGCAAATAAATTTTCCAAAGCTGGTGTTTTATTTATTTTTGTGTTCATAACTCATCATAACCGTCGCTTCTGTGGCCACATACAATACGAAATATCACATTATCTCATTGGCCCGCTGCCAGAACAGATAGGGTTAATTTAAAATGACATAGGTACAGTTTTTCTTTTTTATATGAGCAGTGTATCGTGTTATCATGCATATATTACATTATTTACGTTTTATAAAACAAATGAAAATGCGTACATTACTACTGTTTTTTAATCACTACGAACTCCATTATTTTCACCGCGGAACGAATGTGTGAACTAATTTAAAACGGATTCACACTACATACCGACTTTATAATAACTCCTGCAAAGAGAATTGATACGGTCAAAGATTAGGGTGATTGAATTTAGAGAGTTTAATGGCAGAACGTGTTTTAGAAGACATCGTGGTAATGAACTATAAGTATAGGTAATGTCTATTCAGGATCTTATAAGTAAAGCTGGCCGAGGTGGCTGGAGTACAGCCACGGTCTTGCGCTGGCGTCACACGTGCCGATTTAGAAGTGATTTACGCTGCAGTCTTATTTGAAAGGTTAATTCGTGAGGTTGTACCTATAAATTATACATAATGTCAAACGCGCCAAAGGGTAAAAAACGCCCGTACGCGGACACAGTGAATAAATTTATTGGTGAATATCCGGATTTATTCTATGACGGATGCAAAATAATTTGTAAAGTTTGCAATCAAGACTTAATGTGCTGGCACAAAACAGATTGTCGTCGTCATATCAATACCGTGCAACATCAAAATAAAAAAAATGGCATGCTTTTGACAACTCAGTTTATGTTTGATTTGTTGTTAATGTTAATAGCCTGTAATATTCTGCTACACATACTGGATAAACAACCATTTCGGGAGTTTTGGAATAAATACAATCCCCAGGTGAACTTACCAAGTCGTACATCGTTACGTAGTTATATTCCAGCTGTTCGTGAAGACATTGTAAATAGGATTAAATGTGGATTAAAAAATATACGGCTCTGGTTATGTATTGACGAGACGACGGATTGTAAAAAAAATTCTATTTTAAATATTATAGTACGTGTACTGGACCCTCTTATACCAACATTTCCACTTTTACTAGCTAGTAAAAGACTAACTGCGTGTACTGGCGAAATAATTACGCGTGTGGTGTTGGAGACATTCGAAAAATGTGAACTTTCAACAAGTCAAGTATTGATGTTTGTGACTGATGGTGCCGCGACAATGCGCGTGGTAGGCCGTTCTCTTCAAAGAGACAATTGTAGGTTTTTACATGTTACGTGTAAAGTGCATGCGTTACATCTTGTGGCAGAAACGATTCGAAAATGTTTTCCAGAGGTAGATGCATTAATAGCAAATACAAAAAAAGTATTTCTCAAATCTCCTAAACGGCTTCGAGCATTTCACAGACAGTGTCCTGGTATCCTTGATCCACCAGAGCCGATTCTTATACGTTGGGGAACGTGATTGAAAGCGGCTTTTTATTATGCTGAATATTTTCAACAAAAATAAAAGCTGTGATACTACAGTTCAACCCTAACGAGGCTGCAGCTATTAGGGAAAGCCAGACAAGCTTTCAAGACGTTTCCCTTGAAACAGATTTAAAAACTAAACAATTATAGAGGACTACACGACGCAATAGAAAAATTGCAAAATAGTTCGTTGTCGTTAGTGGAATCGCTGCAAATAGTGGACGACGTAAATACACAGCTACAGGCTATAAATGACGCAAAAAATAATCGCGTTAGTGAAAAATTCGAGAGTGTATTACAGAAAGATCCTGATTTTAGCAAATTAAGACAAATTTGTGATGGTGCATCTACAACTTCGATAAGTGAGTTCACAGATTGTTTTACTTATGCCTGTATTACATCCGTAGATGTCGAACGGTCATTTTCAAAATACAAACATATTTTTTCACCAAAGCGAACATCGCTGACGGAGACAGCTGTAGAAACATACCTGATGTTATTATACTATAGATCTTCCCCACTTTGTGATGACGACAACCAAACTACTTCATAAATCTGCTTAAAAGGGTGAGTTTTATACAAATTTTTATAAAATGTAACATTATTGTTAAAATTTATTTCCATTTATTGTACTTATTCAAGTATTATGATATGATGTAAAGTCATATGAGTCATATGACGGCTCTGTCGGCCAGGTGACCTCGGCCAGCTTTACTTATAAGCCGATCTTTTATGATGAGCCGGGTGAGGAAACTAGACCAGACTCCAGGGCTGCCTCATATGATTGACAGAAGGACATACGTGGGCAAATAAAAGCAAAAGTATAAAATGAATAATGAAATACATACCGTTTAATACAATGTATTATTCACAGTGACATTGCATTAGCATACATGGTCTACAGGGTTGGAAAAAACCATGATTTTTAAAAACAATATCAAAAATTAATGATTTTTATTTAAAAAAATCAAAAAAAAGGTTTTTTTATTTTTTTTTTCAGTTTTATTCTAATTTTTTGAAAACAAATACGATTTTTCCATACACTATTTTTTTGTATTCTCTAACTACCAATTTGCACATATAAATTATTCACGTCACTGGAAAAATTGTCTATGTGGTCTATATTTTCATACAAATAATAAAAAATCAGCAGTTTCCTGTTCTGACAAGCTTGGCGGTCGGTTTCTTTAATTTCATAGATGTCGAGGCGACGCGCGACGGTCGCTTTCAATTGGCGATACTTGTTATCGCAGGAATTTTCCTGTTATAATTTGTCTGCATAATAGAATATAAAAGGGAGGATAGTTCGTAAGGTGCTTCATTTGACAAATTGTATTGAGCCTGTGCCCAAGTTAATTAAAAGTAAACAATTGAAGTGTAAAATAAAAATGAGCGGAAGGAAGAAAGACGAAATTTGGGATTATTTTATAAAAAAAAACAGAAGAAGGAAAAACCGGTAGCAGAGCGGCGTGTAAAAATTGCAAAAAAGAAATGCAAGGACTTGTTCAAAGATTAAAAGGCCATCATGAAAAGTGTAAGACAAAACTCGTAGACACAAAAGTCGCTGAACCATGTAATGAAATTGATTTAACTGCAGGTCTTCTAAATCTAAATAATTATTTATTTTATTTAAGGGGATGTTGCGCCACCCATAAAACTAAGCATTGAAAACCAAAACACAGTTTGTTAATATGTATGATAAACTTATGTGAGACGGTTTAAACATAAACAGTCTCAAAAATGATGTTTTTGCGTTTTTTGTCGATTTTAAAAAAAGTATTTTCTCGTCTTCTATTAAAATATACAATAATTTGGGGTTGAGGACAAGTCTTTATTGAATTAGGCTATTAGGCATTAAAAAAAAGTGAAAAAAACCGCTGTCAATTACTTGGGGATCAGAACTTCCTCACCCTAATAAAACTCAACATGTGAAGAAGTTTGTAATAAAAGTAATTTTTGACGTTTCAAAAATGTCACATTTTTTGACGTTTCAACAAAGTCACATTTTGACGTTTCAAAATAGTCACTTTGGTGGAATGTCACTAATATTTTTTTCAGACATTGGGACCGATTTTGCTCATCAACGAACTCAATCTCTTCCTTGACCTCTAGAATGTGTGTACCAAATTTGAAAGCTTTATATCAAAACTGTAGCTGCTATCGCGAACCAGACAGAAAATTTTTTCTATCTGAAATTTTGTGTATCGTCATAATTCGTCGAGATTCGTCCAGAAATGCAATAAAAATTTTCAAAATTGTTTTCACAAATACATAACTTCCTCAGTTTGAGGGGTGAGGAAGTAATTATTAAAAGATTTTGACTTTAACACCCTGTATCGTGAAAACGTAACAAATTAGACCCCTATATTTGACATAAAAAATCTAGAGCTGAGCTGAGCACCCCGGATATTGTGCTTAAATATTTCGCTTAATACGGTATGGGTTTCGTCTTGTGCGTTTAAGTAAATACATTTATTCATAGGAATAAGATCACTAAGAAGCCGTTACTATGGCAACTATGATAAGCATAAGTCATAACTAACGCACGAGTGGGAGACTTGTGGACGACTAGAGAGAGGCAGGCAGTATAAGACGGTAGCCAATACGACATAGATCGTTGTTCTGAACGTGTAATGATAGATGTGTGATAGTTAGTGGTGAATAATAACGGGTCCTTGTGAATGATATACGATTCAATAAATATTTATAGTGATTATAATTCTTGATCTTTCGGACTTTATACTGTTTTATTAAATTAAACGGTTGGCAACGCGACGTTTCTTCGATAAAAATTTAATATAATGTATTAGCGCCCCTTACACAGGGTTTAGGTGTATAGTTGTTTCAATAAATAAGTACAGTGATGGCAGTATATTTGAGCTTAAGGAATTAGACAAATGAAATTATTTGAGATATGATACTATTTTAATTATTAAGTGAGTGTGAATACCTATTTCTGTATGGCTAAGGTTTCACTTCCCTAACTGATATATTATTTAACTATCTTCACTTTTGCGATTATTTACAAATATGCAACAGTTTTATTATCCAATTTTGAACAACTTTTTTATTTATTTAAAATTCATGAAAGATCAAAGGGGAGATACTAAAAGAAGGTCCTCTTAAAATGCATCCCCTATACCTCTGGGATAGGGGTGCGATGAAGAGGATCTACTCTGTTTATTTTATAACTTAATTCTGAGATCTGGTTCTCGGAAAACGTGTAGCTGAGGAGGCCATTTTTTTAAATGAATTCTGGTAAAAATTGATGTTTATTTCGCTTTTATATTCAAGTACAGTTAAAACTTTGATAAAAATATACAAGCTGTTATTTCAGTTGTACGCAGTCTGGTTTAATATCAAATTTAAAGTACCTATCATGTGCAAATACGACAGTTTGTACGTGATTCTCGCGTAATACGAGCACTAACAAATACATATTTGGACAACCGTAAATTTTTTATTAAAAGCTATGATAATTTAATGAAACAGTATTTTTTATTTATTTTGCATAAGACAAACTATAAATACATATATTTAACAAACATTTTCAATACTTATAGTTAATTTTCCTAAATATATTTCAAAGTGTGTCAAGAAAATGCTGGCAACTAAATGTTCGACATCTCTAAAATTTGAATTTTTTGACTTCACTAATAATTAGTAACACGGATTTAATTACTGCCTCAATTTTTTAAGGCATGGTTTCAAATAAAGATTGGCAAAATTCAGGGATGACGGAATTCCAAATTTCCTCCATGTTGACACGCAATGCTGGAATAGTCCTTTGAGGATTATTTCTCAGTAATTGTTTCTATTTGTGCCATAGTGTTGCACATTACACCTCTTCATAACACTCTAAACTGCATTATAAATATGAAGATTTGAAATGGAATTCACAGTCTGTAAAATTTTGTCTGAGTTCATTTATGTCGGTACTGGTTTTCTTGTATAATTTGCCTTTAATGTGGTCCCAAAAGAAAAAATCCAGTGGCGTTAAGTCAGGTGATTGTGGTGGCCACTTTACTGGTCCGTTACTTCCCATCCAGTTATTTCCAAAATTGGTATTTAATAACTGATTTCTTGCCTCAATTAAGGGTAGATTGTCCATACATTCCTCAATGATTTTCTGGTTTCAGTTTTCGTAGTACCGTTGGCCATTAAGATTTTCTTGATATATGTGATATGTTAAAACATGATTGCCACGTAGAGCACACCAAACACTAAAATCAAAGCGTCCCTGAAACCGCACGACAACGGTACGGTGTGGGTTCATATCAGACCAATAGTGCTCGTTATGCGCGTTGAAAATTCATGCACTGCTAATGAAGGCTTCATCTATCCAAACTATATTTCTGTATCCTGTAATTTCGTCCTGTATATTCGAAAATAATTTCCGGTTATAGACTTTTTTATCTAGTTTACTTGTTTTTTTTTCTAGCTATCGTAGAACTCGAGATATCGAAGTCCGACTCACTATTACCCCACCCTGTATAACAAAATTAATGTCTCCATTATTATATTTCACCATTTTTAAAAATTCGCCAACAATCGAATTTAACCATTTAAAACATTTTAAAGTAACAACAACAAAACAACAAAATGCAAGCCTTATTTTTTTTCGTCGGAATGCGACAATTTAATTTACAAAATTTTTTCTCTGTGTCCTAATTAGTTCAAACGTGTTAATCATTTTTAAGTTGATCAAGAATTATGCTACGCTAACTTCGATCTCCAAACCAAGTAAAATAACAACTTTTTAAAATAACATTACCAAACAGTTTTGTCGTATTTTGAATGGTTCTGGCATCTTTATATATGGTAAAAAATAACATATTTAAAATCTCAACATGTGCAGACCATCTTAGAGACCGAAGACAAAATTTCTTTAGTCACGTAGGAGTGGTCGAGACCACAATCGTAATTTTGCCGATATCTAAATCTGCTCTTGTAAATCAACTCTTACAACCACATTTTTCGAATAGGTGGCGTGTTACTGGATAAAAATAAATGAACCTAATGTGCAAGGGAGTATTTATTTGAAATAAAATTCCTTGATTTATATACGACTGTCACGTACCGACACTTTTATTACTTTTTACTTCACGGCCCTCTGCTTGCCCACTTACCGTAGTTAGCTGTTATTTAATGGGTCACTGACGTACAAAAAAGGATTCTGAATAATTTTTTTTTTTAATTTTTTTTACGAATTTAGAATCACAACTTTGTACAGAGTGGGCAAATTTCGTTGTTTGTATAGGGTAACTTGGTAACTGTAAGAGATACAAAAAAATGGAAGACACATTCGCGATCTCTTTTTTTGAGATAAATTCACTGGCGAGAACAAAAATTTGCCATAGCCTTTTGTTTTCGAGTTATAAACAAAAGTTTGATTTTTAGACTTTTAGTCACGTCAATATCAAGGTTGTTTGTAATGTTATGAAAAAACAACTTTTACATTCTTGAGGCACTTTTTTCTGTATAATGCAGTGCCGTCGAGAAAATTAAAAAAAAAAGGTGTAATTTCGAGTTATGGCATAAAGTTGTATTTTTTTAAATGGGAATCATAGTTGCCTATGGTTTAGTAGTTAAAACGGAAATTTTATTCTCTTTCAAAATATATATCATATGTGGGATCGTTTTTGATGTGAGTATTTAATAGCGAAAATAATCTTAATAGATTGCTTTTTTCGTTTTTTTATATTTATTCCAAGTAGGCGTGTGTCACCTATGACAATATTTATCCATTTGTCAGTAAATTACATATTAATATTTTTTTCCTTCATAATAACACCCCATTTAATCGTAAAAGTGAAGATGTCTTACGAAAATTACGAGAAATATGATATGCTATAGAATGCTTTATTCAAAGTAATAACAATTGTGATATTGCATCCGAAATATATTTCAATCGCTATCCAGAAAGAAGACAACCTATGAAAGCTATTTTTAAAAGATTAAAAGAAAATCTCTTTAATTGTGGGTCCTTCAACAAGCCAAGACCAAAAAATTACAACATTGTACAACTGTGACTGGAAAAGTGGTTGCTAATATTTCAATTTCAAGTCGTCAAATTGAAGCTGATTCTGGGATTTCAAGATGTCGAGCTTTGGGTATTTTGAAGACACACAAATTCAGGCCTTATACGATAAGGAAACCCAACATATTTTCAGCGACGATTGGAGTTTTGCATATGGTATCGTCAAAAAAGTCAACAAGATCCATTCTTCTCTAGAAATATATTTTCGACAGATGAAGCCTACATTAGCAGTGCAGGAATTTTCAACAGGCCTAACGAGCACTATTGGTCTGATATGAACCCATACCGTACCGTTGACGTGCGATCTCAGGGACGCTTTGGTTTTAGCGTTTGGTGTGGTCAACGTGGCAATCGTGTTTTAACATATCACATATATCATAATGGCCAACGGTACTACGAAATCTTAGACGAGAAAATTATTGAGGAATTTATGGACAATCTACCCTTAATTGAGGCAAGAAATCAGTTCTTCCAACGAGATGGTGCACCACCTCACAATAACAGGACCGTTTCAGAATTATTAAATACCAATTTTGGAAATAACTGGATGGGAAGTAACGGACCAGTGAAGTGGCCACCACGATCACCTGACTTAACGCCACTGAATTTTTTCTTTTGGGCCACATTAAAGACAAATTATACTAAAAAACCAGTACCGACATAAATGAGAAACAAAATTTTATAGACTGTGAATTCCATTTCAAATCTTTATGTTTATAATGCAGTTCAGAGTGTTATGAAGAGGTATAATGTATGTATCGAACATAACGGACATCATTTTGAATATTTACTTTAATTTGAATTTTTGTTTTGTAATTGTAGTGGTATTCACAGCAGCTCAATGAGCTGACACCTCACCAGGTTAAATAAAGACATTTTTATTTATTTATTTATTTATTATAAAATTAGATATAAATATCTGATATTTTGGTCTTGGCTTGTTGAAGGACCCACAATTAATGAGATTTTCTTTTAACTTCTTAAAAATAGCTTTATTAGGTTGTCTTCATTCTGGATAACGATTAAAATATATTTCGGATGCAATATCACAATTGATATTACTTTGCGTTCTAGTATATCATATTTCTCGTTATTTTCGTAAGACATCTTCACTTTCTCGATTAAATGGGGTGTAATTATGACGGAAACAAAATTATTAATATACAATTTACTGACAAACGGATAAACACTGTTATCGATGACACACGCCTACTTGGAATAAATATAAAAAAACGAAAAAAGTAATCTTACAGATTATTTTCGCTATTAAATACTAAACATCAAAAACGACTCCACATATGATATAGTTTAAAAGAGAAAACAAATTCCTTTTTAACTAAACCATAGCCAACTATGATTCCCATTTTAAAAAATACAACTTTATGTCATAACTCCAAATTGCACCTTTTTTTAAAATTTTTCTCGGCGCCACTGTATTATAACAGAAAAAGGTGCCTTAAGAATGTAAAAGATGTTTTTTCATACCTTTACAAACAACCAAAATATTGACGTGTGTCTAAAAGTCGAAAAATCGAACTTTTGTTTATAACTCGAAAACAAAAGACGATGGCAATTTTTTGTTTCCGCCAGTGAATTTGTCTCAAAAAAAGAGGTCGAGATTGTGTCTTCCATTTTTTTGCATCTCTTACAGTTACCGAGTTGGCCTATACAAACATCGAAATTTGCCCACCCTGTCCAGAGGAAATATTGTTTAAAAAAAGTTGTATAATATAGTGTGTCCCTGAATGGAGTACTTGCAAAATTTTTGATTTTCAATTTCTCAAAAAAAAAAAAAGTGAATACATTAAGAGAAACGTCTAAATTTTAGTTTTTAATCAAATGACAAAAAATTCTTTGAAAATCAGAATAACTTAACGATAACATACTCAACATGGGAACCACCAATTTCTATACATTTTTTTGTTCAGCTAAATCCTAGGTAGAGGTAATTATTTCTTTATTAATGTTTGCAACTGCGTTTCTAAATGTACAGATTAGATTTCAATAGACTAAAAGATGTAATATTTGTATGCAATTTGTTGCCACAACCTATTTTATTGCATTATTACCAAGTGTAGAGCGGCTTTTACCCTGATGAATTGTTTAATGGACTGACATAACGACAAACAGTGTAAGGGAATAACATCCGAGTTATACTATGGAGTTACTACTCCGGAACAAGATCGTTTACAAGCCCGCAAATCTCTAGGCGTTAAATCAAACTGAGAAATCCATTATGTTTGTGCAAAAACATATCTCAACATATATCAGCTTTGATTTAGTTGAAATTAGCAGAATTCGTTGTCGACTGACAACGAGCGAGTTAGTAATATTTATTATAGAAGCAACAACAATTGGTTTTTTAGTGATTGATTTGATGTGTTACTGACGAACTAATATTCGAAACGTAGCCGTTCACCAAGAGGATACTTATACCGGGTGGCTATTAAAAATCGAATCCTGTTTAAAACTCCGTGCCGGTTGTACCCGAACAATGATTATGTTTTTATTTATGGTGACTCGTCACACAGGTAAGAACACAGTATTTCTTAGCAGAAAGCACGCCATCCTTTATTCAAGCAAATTAGTGACTACCGAATTCTCCTGATTGTAATCCATTGGACTATTCAGTATTAAATGCATTACAAGAAAGAATGTTTTAGGATTAGGTTTTTGTGAGTGAGTCCCTGTGGACCCTCCACTGGGGCCATCAACAGGCCTATTGTGGCTCACTCCTAGTTATTTTTCACCCAATAAGTTCAGTCTTTTAATGAAATTGATAACTATATTGGGTGAGAATGTATCCAGATCCTCTGGCAGCAGTTGCCTTTGCCAAATATTGAGAATCGGATCCTCTCCACAGCGGGACAGATGCATAAGATTTGGTCTGCCTTCTAATCATCCTCCGAGTGCCGTCCATACTCGGCGTTTTCCACTAGACTGAGTTTATGCAAATGATAGTTTAGTCGGCAGTGCCCGGTATACATATAGGTCTGTTAGAGTATTCAGGTTTAACCTGTTTAACTCTTTCTAATTTCTTAGCTCTTAATTTTAAAGGGTATTTTATAAACGCCTTCGAATAAACTAATCCTGGTAACACTTGCCAATACTGGAGAGTTTTCCTTTCAGCCCAGGTTGATATAACTATTTTAGCAGCACTTGAAGATATGCCAAGTATCGGTTCTGGTCCGATGATTCCTGATCCCGCCCCTTTTCTGGCAAAGGAGTTGGCTATTTCATTACCTTCCATACCAGAGTGGCCGGGTATCCAGACCAGAGTCACTTCGTTGTTTTTGCTCAAATGATTTAGAGCCTTCTAACAGTTCCATACCGTTTTGGAGTTACACCGGTAGGAACCAAGAGCTTTTATAGCTGCTTGGTTATCTGAGAAAATTTTTATTAATCTACGTGTAAGATGCATATATTCCAGCCTTCGCACACACAGTTCAATGGCATGAACCTTGGTTTGAAAATCAGTTGCATTAGTACCTAGACTTGAGGATATCCTCACCGTTGCGTTGGCCTGTAGCTATGTACTCCAGTTCCTGCTCCCTTGGGAGTTTTGGAGCCGTCTGTAAACCAGCAACCGTCTGCCGTGGTTATAAAGCTAACTGTTTTTCCCTGTAGAGACGTTGTTATGGTTCTGTTTGATAGCATAGCACGAATCCAGTCGCCTGTAGTCAGCTCAATTCCTCTGGCAACCACTGCTGCATATAAGGAGTCGGGCAGTGCATTATTAAATGCTCCCTCAATATCAACAAGAGCTCCCACCGCAATTTTCTTCATTTGAAGGGATTGGGTGATCTTCTCGGCTAGATTGTTAAGTGCTAGTTTTGTTGATTTTCCTGTCATACTGGCATACTGATGGGTATTGAGGGGGTGATGACTGAAGATTTAGGATGTTCTCCCTGATATATTCGTCCAGTACCATCTCCAGGTCTTTCAACAGAAAAGATGTCAGGCTAATTGGTCAAAGCGATTTAGGGCTTAGTTCTTTCATACCCATTTTTTTTATATATATACTGCCTTAATCGCCGACCAGCTGGATAGGATATAGTTCCATACCAGACTAGCTCTGAATAATTTAATGAGGAATGGAAGCAATGTTTCCAGTCAGTCCAAAAAGTGTCTGTAAGAGAAAAAATTTCAAATCGATATCTGAATGTACTCCGGAGTTAATGAGCCTCAAACAGGATTCTCTTGATATAGCCACCCGGGTATAATAGAAGCAATAATTGTTTTTTTAGTGAATGATTTGGTGTGTTACTGAGATTGATGAACTAATATTCGAAATGTAGCATTTATCAAGAGGATAGTTGATATTTATATCAAAATAATTTGCTCAGCCTTTCTTCCATACTGAGGAAGAGGATTTTAACAACTTTTTTTCTTAAATTTTAATCACAATTAGTTAATAGTATTTTACTCAAAAATTAAAAACTTGTGTTTGTTCCAGAGCCTTGGTATACTTGGGTCCATTCCAGCAGCATGGCTTATCCTAACCCTTCTAGTTCTTCTTATATATCTTCTAACAAGGTGTTGCGATCGAAAACCAAGGCCATCCCGATCTATATCTGCCCTGAAAATCACCCTAGCCATAGTCTCCGTACTCTGCTGTGCAGCGGTAGGACTAGGTCTTTATGGAAACGACGATCTGCACAACGGTTTAATACAGACGTTAAACCAAGGCAAACAGGTCGATATTTTAGTCTCCAAAATACGAAACCAAACAGAAGCGATCGAGAGACAACTTCGGATACAAGCTGGAGGACAGCTGAATAATATTCAGAACATATTTGAAGCACCCACTAGTAACATGACCCTTTTCAAGTTGACTGATGGGTATCTCAAGAAGCTCATCGGTATGTTGTAATGTATTGTTTGTACATAATTAAAGTGAAAAGTTAACTAGGTATACCATTAACTAAAGTAAAGCGGTAATATTTAATATGTTCTGTAAGGCTTAATTTGATATTTCTAAAAGTTTGGCCCAATTTGATTGAATATCAACAAATATTCTCTAAATGTTAATAATAATGTATTTACAGGTAACAATACAATGGCAGCCAACGCGGCTGCGGATATTCGGCAGCCCCTAGTCGGATTGGACCTCACACCTAAGATTATTTTAGGCGAAAAATTAGAAGCAATAAGATGGCCTTTCACTATGGCCGTGTTGAGTATTCTGCTTATACTTTGCGTTATTCTTTTGGTGGGTGTCGCTCGCCACAACCGTTGTGCTTTAATAGCATTCTCAGTGTGTGGTTTACTAGCTGTCATAGCCTCTTATTTAATGGCCAGTGTGTACTTGGCATCAAGCGTAGCACTGGGTGATCTTTGCATGGCACCCGATAAATTCATTGAGGATCAAGCATCGACAGACTTATCCAAAGAAATTCTGAAATACTACACAAATTGTGAGAGAGCGAGAGCAAATCCATTTACGCAAAGACTAAGAGAAGCTAAAACCACACTAGAAAACATGAGGCTAAATCTAAATGCTTTGACTAAGCCAGCGCAATATTTGTTTCCGCAGAAAGGCTTGGATACGAAAATTAGCTCTTTGAAAAACGATATTAATGCTGCCGATAACTTCATTCATTCTTTAACTGCTCTAGTTGACTGTAGATCTCTTCACATGCACTATTTAAGAGGAGCGAGAGCATTGTGCAACGTAGGACTGTTGGGGTTGACGTTGATGCTGGCATCAGCGGTTTTGGCTGGATTGTTGCTCACTGCTCTTGTGTGGGTCGACTCACACACCTGGATTTACATTAGAAAGAAGTAAGTGAATTTACAAACATGGGTAACATTTTGGTAGCTCTTTTTACCAGGGCTCGTGTGTACAAAGTGGAAAGTAGTTTGCATTATTAAAATTGTATTTTCATTGGGACATTAATAGTAAACATTAGTAAAATTATAGGTTATGTTTCAAAAACCGATTAGTTACTAATAATTAGAGATCGGGAGGCAGCGATAAATTCCAGTGACGACTTTTATGTAAATATATCTTGCATTGTATTGTAAACATCTAATGAAAAGGGTTTTATCAGGTAATAAGACGGCTTGCACGGGGAAATGCTCGTTATTGTCGATTGTACAATAGCAGTGCATATAGGCGGATCTTGTGGCTTAGCTGCTATCACGTTGACGCCCACTGCCCCATGTTGAAAATGTGACCGTGAATTTGCCACTGCGCATTGACCAGTCAAGCAATCCACAGTGATTAGGATTAGATACAATCCATGCTCTTCCCTCTTTGAATCAAGCTGCTTCCCTATGTAGTGTGCAAATATGAAAACAGTATACATGACCATATTTACGCGGTGACACATCACCTAGCATCAACCCTGGAATTGACGCTATCTCCTGATCTCTACTAATAATAATGTCCTATCAAAAATTTACTTGCCAACTTTAATAAAAAAAAAAAAAACGAAATAGTTGCTGTGCACCTTCCATTTTCCAAATTAGTCAAATCACCAACATTATATTGCAACAGCAAATAGGTAGGTATGCATGAAAAATCGATTACGCAATGTACATACAGCGACTGAACATGTATTTCTCAAGCTGACACATGATGCGTTGTGGTCATCATATGCCCTCACATATGCCACCTTTTAAGAATTTGTAGTTGAACACACCAAAAATTTGTGTATTGAAAATACGCTCAAAAGTTGTGAGATTAAAAATAAAAGATGTTTAGTAACTGATATTTTCTTTTCTTACAGGAAAGATTATCATCAAGTGAACGAGAACGACCCTTACCTTCCTCCACCACAGGCCAGCCAAGCGATTGCAGCAAGGACTCTTCAACGTAGCCAAGGGTCGTCTTATCCCCCCGATACTCCCCCACCCAGCTACACGGCTGCCTTGCTGCATAACCGATCAACGCATGCTACAGCTCCTCCCTCGCATGAAGCTGACTTGCTACTGTACTAGCATTTTTATTTATTTACGTTATTAGTTACCTATTTTGAGATAACTGGCTTTTTGCGCATTTGAAAATAATTACAAAACATTTTTTGTATGTCACAAGAAAAAATTGTGAAAAGCCTGTTATATATATTTTTTTAAATTTAGTAAGCTCGTTGACCTCTTCAGTTATGATTATATTGTACATATATATTTTTTTGTTTCTCGATAATTTTTGCAAATTCCTTCAAAGTTTTTAGTTCTTAAAACATTTTTACTCAGTCTGTATATCGTCAGTGGTTAATTTTTTTTATTATTATTTATCGGCATGTCAATGTTTGTCTTGCTTCTTTCGTTTTATTGTTTTTTTAGTAGATTTAATGTGTAAAAAAAGGACAGTACTGGAACTTATAATTTTTTTGCTATATACAGAGTGTTCTTGAAAAGTGCATAATAACTTTGACCGGTATGTAATATGCCAAGTTTTGTATATCAGGGTGACGAAGAAACAGGAACTTATAAGTCGTTCATACCTAACCTCATAATTAGTCTACCTGCAACACAATTCAGACGTCTGTGTGTTGACATCAAAATTATTTTTGTCAAACCATGCGAAAATAATTAAATGTTAATTAACCACTTAAAATTTTTCTTTTCTGGAACGCTCTGTATACTTTAATTTTGTCTTCGTGTCGAAAATAGAACTAGAATCATTCCTCAACCTAAAATAAAAAATATCCATATCACCTTTCAAATAAAGCCATTCCAGATGAAATTTTGTGTTCTTACTTCATTAAATGTATTTTAATAACTGAATCTGTAGATTTGTTTTTGCAACCCTTTTATTCATCGATAGTACCGAGCATCGGTGGCAGATGTTTTTCAGCTTTACGTTTTTATCCAGGGATTAAGTTGCTCCATCCCTCCCCTTCTAGACTATTCTAAAGCATATATCATTTAGTTTGAAAACGATTTCTCAGAAAAGCTGTACAAATTGAACTAAGACAAATCATCTAATTCATCTGGTGTGGCCTCGCTTAGTGAGATGTGTGCAATGAATGTGGTCTTGATTACAGAGATGGGTGCGACATGCGACCATCTGAGCACCATCGGGGAGCCCATATGTCTCATCTACGGGGCCACACCCTCGGCCGACTACCCTCCCATCACCATGACCCTTCTATCGCAGGACCTAATAATGGCAAGTACGCGACTCTAAGCAAACAATGCAAGACGCTAGAGAGTTCGGACTTCTACTGAGATAGGTAAGAGTACATCCAGTCAAACTACTGGTCATTATCGTCAATAATGTATTGTTGATGTGGACTTCTTTATATTTTAAAAATTATGTTTCATCTTCCGCTCTGTAGGTAGTCTCATCCCCCTACCCCTTATGGTCATCGATTTGATCAGATTTAAAATCATTCTCAGACACTGTAAATAGTTATGAAATGTTTGTTATATTTTTAATCCTTTTCATTATATGAATTGGTGCAAATTTCAGGGCTGCCTGCAAGGAATTCCCAAACTTCATAGGTTTTAAGTTTGACCAGCGCCAACAGCAAAACGTTCACCATGCACCGGAGGGCCTGCGTACAGCAAACATCCAGAAGTACAGCTCCCTCGGTCGCCGTCCATTACCACAAACACCCGACGAGAAGGCACGTAAACAACCGCCCGTGCCAAAGGTACCGACCACCATTTCGCAAAGTATCGAGACTCCTCTTAATCCTGCCAACTTCAGATCGCTCCAGAGAGGTGCGTGGCAGGATAACGTGAGCTCTTTCCAACCCAATGTGCAGTTTAGATCTTTGCAAAGAGGTGTATCGTCTCAGCCTTCTCACTCGCAGTTTAGATCAGTGAAGATTCAAGATCAAACTCAAAGCGAGGCGATGTATGCTAATAGTGAGAGTGAACGTCAGCTGTACGCTGTTACAGAATTGTAAGTTTTTTTTATTTTTCTTCTTGGGAAATGCAGGCAGGTGAAAACTACAATAGAAATCGTTTCTTTAGCAACGTTTTTATTTCGGGTTCGTTTTTTAATATAGATTAGCACTTTGTATACTATACAAAAAAATTACGTGCCATCTATAAAATTATTATATAAGCATTTTTTGTATAATATACCATTATAAATAGTGATCTCGAAAGATGTAACATTACCATTTAGTTAGCCAATGTAGCACAATTCGTATTTGATGTTAAAAGTATATCGAATTTATCTATTAAAATAGTAAGATGTTTTGATATCGATTTTAGCCAAATCATAAATGATATTATTTTGTACTAAGTTTTGCAACAAATTTGTTTAGTTTTTAAATTTATTAAAACTTTCGTTATAAACAGTATATAGCAAAATCATCGAAAAGATATCAAGGATGTTCACAGTGTTAGGTAGCCCGAATATTGTCCCTTATTTTTTAAGAAAACTTTCTTTTAATACATTGAAAAGTAAAATAATAAAAGCCTTTTAATGTTGAACAAGAAGTACCAAGATATTTAAATGTTTCCTAAATTTTAACAAAAAGGAATTCGGTCTTTTACTAAAATAATGGCAATGGCATTATACAGTGAGCGTCAAAAAACATTGGTCATTTTCAATTTGTAATAAAAAATTATTTGCATAAATTACACGATTTGTGAAGTATTTGATAAAGACTAAGAATAGGAAATCTACTTATGAAAAATTGTGTGGGTAAAATGACTCACCTCTCGTGGTGATTGCACTTCTAAACGGCGGACAAAATCCCTCATCACACATTGGCGCCTATCCTGTGGTATAGCTTCATTTTTTTTTTTTTTTATAAAATCTTTTGAGCACCTTCAGATTTCCTGGCTTTCTTGTAAATGCACCACTGTTTAAGGTAGCCCCAGTGAGAAAAGTGACTGCATGTGAAACTTGTGTTTAATGTAGTAGACAGTGATGAAGTAATAGAAAACTGGTAGACAACACAGGCAATTGCTCAGTAATACTGCCACACAGTTGAATTTGATATTCGCTTGCACATTGTGTTGCGCCAGCGGGCAAACGAAGCAGTATACAATCCACTTTTTCTCATATTTAAACCCTAATTCTTACTTTTTATCATTAAACTCCGCATTCACGTGAAGATATGTCTGGTGTATCAGTAAAGCAGATTCTGTGGTAAACATACCCATTTTAGAAACAAAATTGTCACAATGACATGTTTTTAAAAAATGTGTGAAACAATGAAAATTGTAGTGCGCCTAATGTGTAATTATTGTAATTTATAGTGTTTAGTTCTAAGTAAGCTATGGAGTTTTTCGACGGACGTTGTCAGGAACAACGTCAACAGTGGGACAGAATAAAAAAGCAGAGTTTGGAGATAGAATTTTTAATGCTGAAGAGTTGACGATCCTTGGAGAGTATTGATACCAGGTTGGAGTCGGCAATTGGCGCTAGATCTATAAGGAATAAGTTAGGAAAACAGATACCGCAGATAGAAGAAACACTCGAGAAGGAAGCGGAAAAGTACAGGCAACATTATAGTGTTCCTTTCACAATCTATGGAGAAACCGTTCAAGAATATGTAACGAATTTACATGATGAGGAAGAATGCAAAGAAACTAAAACTAAGTGCAAGAAAACTACAAAAGAAACAAACTATGTGTACTCCCACAAAGTCGGCCTTGAGCCTTTTCCCTTCTACCAGTCATACGAGAGTCGAAACATCTCTAACAACTTCTAAAAAAAAGCTCTCCACACCCATTATGGAAAACAAAAAGAATCCCAAGATAATGTTAAGAGAGATAAAAAGTAACAAAGAAAAACTCCAATACCTACAATAAAAATTACCAGTTACCAGCACCTCAGGTCATTCAAAGCGCCTCTCTGTTGAACGGAAAAAGCACTTATACAAAATTTGGCAAATAAGCATGAACCAGTCCAGGTTTCATTAGAATGAAACATTTTCCACAGATTACGGAGATTTTCAGGTGTGCCCATTGGCTTACAGTCAGTTTGCGAGACTATAGAAGAGGACAGATCTCTCAAGTAGGGAGGATTGTAGGAGCACCCTTCTCCCAATATCATTGGTTGCAATGCCGTTAACAACAAAAGACGCCTACTACAATCACTCAAAGTAAAATTACAAGAACACCGGGGTGGGGGGCACGACTCCCAAAAATAAGAGTGTAATTTATAAAATACACTTTCGGAGAATGTAAAGCCTTCTTGGTAATGACAGTTTTGTTTATTTACAGGCCCAATTAAAGTAAAGTGTGCTTTGTCACTTACGAATAATTTTTGTTCAATACTAGTATCTAATTTTTTAATTCTAAAAATCTTTGACAAAAGTGGTGGTGAATTTTCAGTTTATGCAACATTCAGTGGTACCTGGGCTCAGATAGGTTTAATGCTTTTTGACTCTCACTGTGTAATGAGTTGAAATTATCAAGATACTTTATTTTTTATATTCCGAGATTTAAATTGTCGAGGAATACCATTACAGAACATTTTGTAAGGTAGCCACACCTTAGTCGATTCCTTGACTGCCATTCGGTAGTAATGATTTGAATATCTTTTTGAAGATTTTACTATATCATGTACCTGAAATTAGGGTGATATTTGACGAGCTTTGTGATATAATATTTGAAATGATAACGAACTGGATTTATTAATGCAAATGGAATATTCAGAAAATATGTAAATGACATACTCTTTTGTTTGATATGCAACTGTATTCAAAGTTGAAGCATTGACGAATCTGATGTTATCTGCCCTATTGCCCTAATTCTTTTTTATGTTATTAACAAAGTTCCCAGTTTGCCGTTTGTATTGGGTTCTCGACACATTATACTTTCTGGTCCGAATTTAGTAGTTCAAAACATATTTACTATTTGTGCCAAAAGAGGGTATAGATGTGTAACAATTTCGCATACAAAATTGACTGACAACTTCCATTCCATTTTTTTAAGAGCTTTTCTAGTTTTTGTACACTCGACTGGGCACCTTAAACAAATATTTATTGAAACGTAATATTAACATTGATGTTAGATGAGAATTAGAACTTAATAATGGGAACAAACTTCTATACATTCAGAATTTCATATAAACAAACCTCAATCTTGTAAACTGTATTGCTCATATATATTGTTCCGTGACATAAAAAAGAATTAAATTTAAGTAGCAGCGGCCATCTTGTTTCAAATTGAGTAACAATTGTATTCTAGAAGTGTAGGATGGTTTTAAAGTAAGTACAATAAAGTAACGTCTTTCTATTTGACTAGGTGCATTTTGTTTAAATTGTCACTGCAACTTTGAGTATTTTCTTAAACTAGTGTGATTTTATAAAAGCCATAATGCTCTTTTTACAGTGTCGATATACAGAATGAAGCAAATAGTGTTAAAAAGGATTTGTTAATAAATGTCGTTATATAATAGATTAATATATTTTCATGGTGTCAATTTTTAATTTGTCTCTGGAATGTCTGGGAATGAAACGAAGGAAAATTTAAGTAGAAAAGTTATGTATAATTTATGATAATTTATTTTTCGCTATCTTTGCACAACCATTATCATTTCATGTAGTTTATGCTATAACGAACTATTTTACTGATAATTGGATCACAGGGTTCAACCACTGTGTAAAAAAATGTAGTCTCGGTTTCTTAATAATTGAATTGTGAAAAATATTGTTCATTTACTTTTAGAATGCATAGGCAAGTTCAATTTGGTAACTTTTTCATTTTCAGAAATTTATTGGTAAATGAATGTTACTGGTCCCGCCAAAATTTAAAATTGCTCTGGGATTTGACATTTGACACTAAATTTTGAGGTTAAGTTGGAATGTTGATATCACGTTCACAAAACCATATGAGATAATCAAGGTTTCATCCTGTCTTGTAATGTTCCTTAAAGAGTATATATTTTTTTTGAATTTTTATATATATTTTATTTTACACGAAATAAAACTTCTTTTCAAACTTCACTTTAATAATTTTTGTTGATTATATTGTGAAAAGTTGAAGATATAAATTGTTGGTAACATTTATAAATAAGTTACCAGCAAATATACAACGTCCTTGGAATCAATTGATTTTGACAGAATCATTTATGGTAAGTGGTATCGCCGAGAATAAATTTTCCATTTAATGTAAATGCTGATTGATTTCAGTCAATAACTATCATACAACTCCCCACACTTTTTTTGACGATTAAAAATAGGCACCCACGTAAAATATTCTAACAGACACTCTGTATATTGACGATGTGATATAATTACTCATACTCAAGATGCAATCTACAGGATATGTTTTTCCTTTATCTATTCTGTAGATTACATCTTTGTATACATTAATTAATAGGTGTTTAATATAAATTTTGAATATTGTATAATTATACAGTTAATGTTCAACTTGTGTATTTATATTGAATTTTTCAATAAATTAGTAGATATAATATTATTAGCAGCCGTATTAATTTATTTTTCTGTTTATATTTACGTACGGCTGTTATAAGTGGTGCAAATACCCACTTCAGTTTTCATCGCTACATTTTTTTAATATAAATTCTTTGTTAAGGTAACTGAATTTATAATATACTGCCGAGAATTTATCATGAAGTAAAATATTTATTTTAACCATTTGATTGTGTTAAATTTTTCAAGGAAATTTGCGCCACGACTTGTACATTTTTTATTCATATATAATAATGAATAACTGCCAAAGAAAATTAACGATTGATGCTTGTAATGAGAATGAATGCTGCAGAACGAATGTTACTATATTATTATATACACGGTGTATCTTTATAACTAAAATTTAATAAATGTCTATTGTAAGAATAAAAGTTTTAGTTTCATAGCTTTATACATCGACGCAGGCCTGAGGAAAAAAATATCTTTTCAGTTTGTATTGTATTTGTTAACTCTTATGCTTTAAATTTTTGTGTACATTAAAACAAATTTTTGTAAAATAATGTTTCGCAGCACATTATTTATTGATACTGTTTAGAATCCAACTAGTATATAAGTCATTGTATAGTAAGTTTATGTAAGTAAATATTCATTTTCAGGTTGTCTTTTTATTGCGCCATTTATTTACAAATATCCCAATATCCTCTGCAATAAGATTTTGAGTTTTATTAATAACATTTATCAAAGAATTTAACTGGCACCTTCTTCTGCTCATAACGAGCAGGGTGAGGAAATTAGACTGGTAACTACTACTGCCTCATGGTTGACAGAAAGACATATGTAGACAAATAAAAACAAAAGTATAAAACAAATAATGAAATACATACCACTTGTAATTTTTAGTGAAAAAAATTATGACATTTTTAAAAATACTAAAAAATGAATCTTAATTTTCAGTTTACAAAGCCTTCACAGTTGACAATAAATTCAATAACTTTATCTAAATTTTTAGAATAATTTAACAGCTTTTTCCTCAAAAAAGTGTAGAAACAAAAAAATATCAAAGTGGCGTGGTTAACAGAGGATATAAAGAATGCTAAAGAAACACTGAACTTAGCAGATCTTTGTTCTCAGAAACAGATACCCAAACAGACTTATACAAATTATCTAAAACTGTATGAAACATAGTGTTGCGAGATAGTGAAATTTCAAATGAAAATTGAAATTTGAAATTTTTGAAAGTTTCAAAGCCCATCGCTAAAATTTCGAAATTTATGAAATTTTCGAAATTTAAGAAATATATCAAATTTATGACATTTTTTGGAAAGTATTGAAACTTTCAGTGGAAAAATTTCATATATTTCAGAAAATTTCATGTTTACAAGTTACATGTCATTAAAAATTTCCCACTAAAATTTTGACAGTTACCAATTTTCTAACCTAAACTAACGAACAAACATCACAGGCTGTTTTTTTGGTTGAAAAATATATAGTTCTGGCTGCTGATATAATTTGAAAATGAAGACAAAATCTGATTTGGAAACATTACAAAAGTACACAGAAACATGTTACTTGCAAATACTGTTTAACAAAGTTTTTCTGCAATGCCACTCGAATGAAAACACATATAAAAAAATGCAAGAAATGTCCTGCACAAATACAAGAAAATTATAATAGTGACACTGACATTACAGATTGTAGTAGCACTAGTGGCTTAACTAAAAACAATAAAATCAACTTTCAAACAAATACCTCTATTTCCAAATCGACAAAAAACCAGAAAAATTAATTCATTTTTTGATGATATGTCGACAGAAAGCGAAGTAAACTTTTGTTGAGGTAATTTATACAAATATAAATGAAAAAAAAAATCCCTTTTTTAGGAAAAAAATATGCAGCTTTTAGTCCGTGCAATTTATACAAGTGAAACTTCATTGAGAATAGTCGAAAATGAAGAATGGAAATCGTTTTTTAAATCTTTAAGGCCTATATTTCATTTACCATCACGCTATGATTTATCAAACACACTACTGAATGAGGAGTATAATAGAATAAAACCAGAAGTTGAACTAAAAATAAAAGAAGCCAATCACTTATTAATACAATGTGATGGCTGGTCTAATATTAGAAATGAAGGTATAATAAACTTCATGATTACCTCTCCGTCACCTTTGTTCATAAAATCTGTTGAAACTAGAACAGAAAAGCACACATCAGAATATATAGCAAGTCCCTTAGAAGAGATTCTTCTAGAATATGATGTTAAAAAGTTTTTGGTTTTAATAACTAACAATGCCCCAAACATGCGGAAAGCTACAAAGATGCTGGAAACTAAATATCCTCATCTTGTTTCCTTTGGTTGTTTTGCACATACGCTTCACTTACTTTGTCAGGATATTTTAAAATCCACTTCAGTGGCAAACATTCTAATTCACACAAAAAAACATAATAAAGAACATTAATGGAAGTCAAGTATTAGTTGGAGCATTCAATGAAGTTAAAAAAGAACTTCACAGTCAGAAGTTACTTGTTTTACCGGTAGCTACTCGTTGGGGATCTCATATAGCATCTTTAATTAGCTTAGTCGAATGTAAACAAGTCTTGCAAAGGATGGCAATCGATGAAAAATGCTTAGAAAAAAATGGACAAACCTGTAAGAATAAAAATTTTAGACGAAGATTATTGGCTAAAAGTTTCTGATCTAATACACATATTACAGTCAATTACAAAGTGGATTACGAAATTGGAATCTGATAAACCTACAATAGAATATGTCTGTCAGTACTTTAAAGAACTGAATAATGTTTTTGAAAATATGGATACAGTACTAAGCCTAAGAGAAATAGAAACACTGAAAACTCAGTACCAGCAAAGAAAGTCTCAGAGCTTGAGGCCAATTCACTTCGCAGCAGATTTGTTAAATCCCAAATCAAAGGGAACCAACATATCAGATAAAGAAAAATGTATGGCCATGGAATATATTAATGATCAGGCTAATCAAACTGAAGAAGCCATAGACAGTCTCTTCCATTATCACGGAACTAGGAATTTTCATGACCGCTGATGGTATTTTTAAACACAAGTTCATCATTAAAGCATCTAAAACAGTTAAACCTCTGGTGTTCTGGAAGGCGTTTTGCAATAAATCCGTTTTGTCACAGATTGCTGAGAGAATTTTGTCGATGCCATCTACATCCGCATCGGTAGAAAGATCTTTCAGTAGTCAGAGCTTCATACATACTAACAGAAGACACAGACTAACAACTGAAAGGTCTGTGAAGCTCAATTATATTAGATATAACACGATGTTGTTACAGATAGTCCAGACAGATAAAGAAAAAATTAGGTGTGGGTGTGAAACTGCTAATACATCAAAAGATACAAATCAGATAGTAGGCGTAACAGAGGAAATAAAGACGAATAGACTACACCTCGATAGAAAAGATTATGAGAGAAAACACACTTCAGATTCTGAAACTACTGAGGAATCATGGCATAGCAGTTTATTGGAAGACTCAGATAATGACATTGATCTTGCAAAATCTCCTAGTCTTGACGAAGAGTATGAAGCAAACAATAATAAGACTGGCTCTTTGCTGCCCTCATCGCTGCCTATTGACTTGGTTAACACTATCAACAGTGATTTTTCTTATAACATTGATCCGAACTTTGACAATATTGATAACACAATCTTTGAAGTTATTGAGTTTCCTGATTCTTCCAATTCTGATGTCAGAAGTAGATTTAAACCATCTTATAATGATGAGGTCACCTATGATTCGAACAAGGAGAATGCAGAAATAAATCATAGTGAGCAGACCGATGCGGAAACGAATCTCGAAAAGAACATTAAAAAGTTAAACACAAAAAGAGCAGCTACACTAACGGATCTGAGACATAGATTAGAGAATGGTTTTAAGAGAATAAAAGTTGATAATATCATAAAAGGCTTGAAGTTTGAAAATGGGAAATGGGAACAAATATTTTCATATACATCAGAGTCAGATCAGCCAGAGCAGAAATAGAGTAATGAGTTACCTATCTGTTATTATCACACTATTGTTATTTTTTGTATCATGAGAAGTTTTATTTATTTTGTGTTTTAGACAGATTTTTTACAAATAAAAATGTTTTTCATTCATCTTTTTATCTTTATTTTCAAAAATTACTAAAAACTAGAGTGTAAAGTGTTAGCAGAGATGTATATTACACTATACGTCTCTGGTATTAGTTACCAAAACATAACATGATCATTACACTTATAACATTCATATAAAGCCCATTCACTTTCTGTAGTTCTAACTAAAGGTAGATTTTCGTATTGTTAAGTTGGACAAAAAAATTCCCTTTTAATTACAAACTGCTGTGTCAGTCCTATTTTTTTTGTCGTGCCGTTAATTACATTACTTAACCTAAAAAAATTATTGCCAATTTAACAATGCAAAAATCTACCTTTAGTTAGGACTGCAGAAAGTAAATGGACTTTAGGTACGAGTATTTGAAAATTTTCTGAAAATTTATGAAATTATTGAAATATTTCAAAAATTCATTGAAATATTTCAAAAATGTCTGAAATTTAAGGAAATATTTCAGAAAATTTATAAATTTCATATACTTCAAAAATTTCACAAATTTCCATTTTTTTTTGCAAAATTTGAAATATTTCAATGAAATATTTCATTTTTATAAATTTCATGATATTTAACAACACTAATGGAACATCATTAATAAAGAAAAAGGTAAAGTAAATAATAATAACACTATATTTAAGGGTATAAAGTCTTAACTCTGAAATTATAAATTCTGCTCAAGAAATATTTTTAACAAATTTTACTGTACAATTCCCCCAAAACTTAACGAGTTCTATTCCAACTAAATCAAATCTGAATCATATTAGAGAAAACCCTAATACAATCTACATCACTGATGTCACAGAGTGAAGTTCTAGATATTATTAAAAAAAAATAATAACGAGTTCCTCTGGATATGACAATATTGGTAACATTTTAATAAAATCAGTAAGCCAATACATGGTTGAACCGATATATCATATTTTTAATGAATCCGTTTTGAATGGTATTTTCCCTAAAATAATGAAATTAGCAATAATTGTTATTCCTATATATAAAAAGTGAGACCATCTCCTGATTAAAAATCATAGGCCAATTAGCCTACTCTCAAGTTTTTCAAAATTATTGGAAATTCTCATGTCCTACAGACTAACCTCATTTTTAGAAACATCAAATTTTATCAATTAACATGGTTTTCAAAAGAATAAGTCAACAACAATAGCAATATACAGTTTTACTGAACAAATTCTGCAATTTCTGGATAATGGTGGCCTCAGGAATATTTCTAGACCTGTCAAAAGCTTTTGACTGTGTGAATCACCAGACTCTTTTAAATAAGCTAGAAGAAAAATCGGCATTCGTGGAATAGCATACAATTGGTTTCAATCGTACCTACCTAATAGATCTCAGCGAGTGTGTATTCGCGATAATGGAATATCTGTCAGAGCTCAAAGAAATAACAATAGGGGTTTCACAGGGCAGTATACTTGGACCTGTATTATTTTTGCTATATGTAAATGTACCATTTATTCTCAGCAACACTGACCTAAAAATAACCACTTATGCCGATGATACAAATATATTAGTAGCTGAAAAAAAACTATAATAGAACAAAACAGCATCTCAATAATTTCAGACTGTCCAACTGGTTTTATGAAAATTAACTGATATTAAATACAAACAGAACAAACTGTATACTGTTTAAACATTCCAGAAATGAAAACTACTGTCCAACCCAGAAAACCTTAAATGATGCTAATATCTCACTCTCCAATTCAACAAAATTTCTAGGTATTGATGAACATCTAAGTTGGAAAGACCACATTGAGCAACTGACCTCAAAACTATAAAATATGCTACTCCCTAAAAGAAATCGAAAAAGTAACAAATTTAAACACTAAAAACTTCCTATTAAGATTGGTCATAAATACAGGATTGTGTTTTGACAAGTCAGAAACAAAATATAATAAAAATATTATAAAATCAGTCTAAGAACTAAAAGGTCATCAGAGATAAAATAACAAAAAAAGAAAAATAAAATTAAATATAAACAAACACAGTTACATGAAGACAAACAGGAATGTAAATAAAACATTAAACATATATAAAAGAAACAAAAGAGAATCATAATTTTATATGGGAAAAGTCAGTTAATAAGAATTCATTAAAATCGTAGAATGCATTCTCTAGCAAAAACTATTAACTACAAATTTATATAGTTTGCGTTCCAAGTTATTGGATGGCCTTGGGTAGCACAAAAATTTTATTGCATAATAGCCTGTTCCATTCCTAGTGTCATGTATTATGTAATTATTTATATTTTCTTTTATGTACAGGAGACAGTGCAGTATGTATGCACAAGGCAAAGTAAGTATATTTAGATTGATAAAAGCATCCTTGCAGTCTTCTCTGTATGCCAATTCAGCAATGATCCGTATAGCCTTTCTTTGGATTGAAAAAAAATGGTTGGAGTATATGCCGAATGGCCCCTTACCAAGACAGCATTCATTAACGAACTCTGAATCAATGCATGATATGCCATTCATATTGTTGTCCGTGATACACTATTGGCCAAACTGCGCAACAAGAAAATGTTACGTGATATATTTGTCTTTATTAATTCATAACTCAGAATTTTAACAAGATACGTGCTGTTCTTGTTTCTTTCTTAAAGCAATTTGAGCTGGCAAATAAAAAAAGCTCCTGCATATCTGTTTGTTTGTATTGATCTGCTAGCCTCAATCAATACAAACAAAAACAACACAGTTCCTAATATGTCAGATGGTACATTTTTGCTTTCCATTTCTGGACAAATAGAATGGATAGATCTTTTGGCACCAGCCGGTACTGCTTGGCATTGCAAGTATGAGTTCTTCACAGGACCAGACTGGAAAATAATTGGTGGGTTGGAAGCTGGCCTATCACAGATAGCTAACGTAGTAAATAATGGAGATAAAGTTGTCCTGAATTTCCCAATCGAAGTACAGTTTAAGTCCACCAATCCTTATGGCTGTAAGTTTGTGATTGAACGTTTAGAGAAATTTAAAATGTATGCAAGTGCTTAAGAATTTAGGTTGCTAACTGATAATAGGGATATAAATGTATGTGACATACTAAAATTCGTGGTTAAATAAATTGTAGAGAATTAAGGAAGCTGGTAATAAGGTTTTTATTCAAAATAGTAATAATAATAATAATGTATATTTATTTTTTTCATTTAGTAATATGTTATAAAAGAGAAGTATAAATTGATGGCGGTGTTCATATAAATGCTTTTCCACGCAACCATCATAGCCATAGAGTTAATATTTTAATAATATATATGATCATGTGTAATACATATTGTGATAAACAAAACATAGTTCAGAGAAAATAAAGTTAGAATTATGTAATATTACTAAGCACTCACCCGGATAGTATTAAGTCTTTGACATGTTTTTTGAAAATATTAACTTAGTCTTAGTCTTTGATATTCTGGGGTATCCTATTAAATATACTGACTGCATTGTAAGAGAATCCTCTCAAATATAGCAGTTCTGTGTTTGGGCACTCTGAATAAATTACACTAGCGAGTGGAAAATCAAACAAATAAATAACTCGGTGATTTACCTAGGATAATTCTTGTATGGCGAAAATCGTGATTGGTCAAAGTTGATACTTTTATCCATATATTTCCTGTCATCACTTTTACATGTTTGTGAATTTCGTAGCTCACCGAGTTATTCATTTGTTCAATTTTTGCGAATACCACTAAATTGTGATCTAATATTACCAGCTAACAAATGGTTGTGTACCTATTTTACAGATACTAGAAACAATCAAATTAAATTTTATTCCACGTTTAAATTGCTCAATGCTTTTTGCTGGTCACTGTATATCAAACGATAAGTAAATTCAATTTGCTGTAGTGTAATTTTTAAATTATTTCTTGGTCCTTCCATTAATTAAAAAAACACCATAGGTAAAATGTCGAAATAAGAAAAAGTCAAATGATAACTGCAGTGTTGCTATAGTAGGAAAATGCTAAACCATGGTGTTTCAATAGACTAACTGAATTTGTGTAAAATTAAAAAAAAATGGGATTTACTGAAAAAAATATCCGTGCTGTGTTTTATAATTATTATTGTGGCCTAAACACTAATTCACTTTGTCTACCCACAAAATTTCCATGAATCAATATTCTATACAGGGTGACCTACCACAAGTGTGCCAAACTTCAGAGGCCACTAATTTAAAAAAAAATAAATGGCCTCGTTAAACATTTAGAAAAATGAAATTTTCATACATTACGGGCTCGAAGTAGGTGCATAAAATTACAAATTTTATATTTAACAGCTCGCTTTATTGGGATAGTTTTGCGAGGTGAGGAGTAGCTTTTTACCCCAAACTTTTTTTGACGCCATTTTCAAAGCAACTTATAAATAAAATTATTTTCCATACAATGGACACAGAAAAAAACTATCCTCCAAAATTGTAACACCAATGATTTTTGATAATTTGTGTTGAACGGTAATAGTATTTTTTATATGAATTATGCAAAAATTAATTTTAATAATTTTTCAGTCCCCTATGTATTAAAACAATTGTTATTTCGGGATTGTATAAATTATGTCATCACATTGCATGACTGTCATTTCTATTTCATAAATTTATTTAAAAATAAAAAACAATAATAGATTAGTTTATACCTTATTATGAATGCGCAGACATAGTTTTATTTGTGGATTTTATGATGGAAACAAAAGAGCCAGAAACTAGTATCACCGGCAATTTCCGAACAGAATAATTCTATCATGGGCAGTATTTAGTCGCACGTCAACCATTTCGGGAAACTGGCTCTTCATGTCATAACCGTAGAGGAGACCCTCGAGAGGTAAACATTGATGGGAAAGAGGATGTAATTAGTATGGTAAGGGATAACCCAGAAACCGGCACTCGACGGATCTCGATGCAATATAATTTGCCTATAATTTTAAAAAATAAAAATAATACTAAAAAAACATAGCGTAACGTTGAAATAAAACGTGTACTTCACAAAAAAATAAGATTTCTAATTCCACGCGATCAGTATGAAGGATCTAAACAGCGATAAAATTGAGGTGGCCCGAAACGAGCTACTATTGACTGTGACGTCACACCATACAATATTCGGTAGTCGTCGCGCCGGGAAGCAACACAATCAGATGTTTACCAATTCCAATTCAAATTTAAATCTTTATTCACAATTAAGTAGATTATTTACAACTTGTATGGGGTACAGAGTAAGATTTATATTAATATACATATATACAGAAAAAAGAAAATTAAAAATCAATTCATTCATAAAATACTTAAAAATAATAATACAAACAAATTAACAAAGTATAACATTCTATATAAACATATGTACAATATGGTGTTATTAGACTGTGGTTGATTTGTTAGTGACTGTTCTGATATAAATATATAATTGTGTTTTATAGTACCGCTTATTGTAGTTGTACAGATTAAAATGATTGATCAAGGTTTTTCAAAAGGCCAATCTGATAATTTGCCTAACGTGGATATATTTATGATGGCATCTTTTATACAAAATAGTGAAAGTTTTTCCCTTGGAGAGGTCCGCGGGGTCAAGGCAGAGAAGTATGTATTTTTTTTAGCTTTTAGTAATAATTTATAAACATAAAATAGTTATGACTTGATCACGGAATAAAAAGAAATAACTACAAAATGCTTAGTCGCAACTAAGCATTTTTAGCAAACTTAGTCTTATGTTTGAAGAATTTAAGGTAATTCTTTACAACAGCCACTTCTATATTTTTCGTGTTTTTTTTGTACACACGCGTAAAGTGTCTCTATAGAAGACATTTGCTGCAAAGGAAATGTTGCGCAAATGTATAATTACCTATCGTAGGTATTTTCGTACTATGTTTTGGGGCAAGGGAAATAAGTGATTGTGTCGTGTTATCATTCACATAATAGATAAATGTAAGATTTGAATAGAATAAATAAAAAATAAAAATTTTTTCATCTCCCGATGATGCCGACTGCATAGGCGAAATTTGTGGTAGTATATTTTACAGCATTTTGGTGTCTAGAAAATTACTTCAATTTTAGTAGCACATTGAAAATGCAACCCTCTGTAGATTCATATTTTTAAATAAAATTTCATAACTTTTTTATTTACTATTTGATTTTTTCAAAAACAATGGATTTCTTCCTCTAGCTAACACTAACTTATAGCCAAATTTCAATTCGATCGGACTTTTCTTTCTTTAGTTATCGTGCTTACAAGAAACGTGACGGACGGACAGATGAACAGACGGACATTTTGAAAGTTGTTCAGAACTCGATGACGAACGAAATGATTTTTTCTCTGCGAGCGATATTAACGATTTTAGAAATGTCCCGATCAAATGCAATATACTCTTCGTAATCGTATTTGCGAAGAGTATAATATAAATAGCTGTTTACTTTCGCACCAGGAAATTACCTTTACTTAGTTTCACTAAATTACATTCTATCTACTAATCTTATTTTCTAACATTGTATACACATTCTTTCTTTAATCCTACCCTAATTAAAATTCAATAATTCGGAATTCGGAATATTTTATTTACATTAAAATGATCTTCACACACATGTAGAGACCTACTGCTGTGAAATGTCTTTTTTCATTTCTTCTACACGCTTTTAGCCATTTTGATCGACGAATCTTATCTTCTGGCAATATTATAAATATTTTATCTGGCACAACGGTACAATGCAATATTTAAAATAAAGAGTTTTTGTTTCCATTTTAAGTATACACTTAAAATTTATGACGATGCTGGTATTTTTACGGCTGAAATCAAGCGGTCGAGTGCTAGGATCTCCGTCTTCGCTTGTAAATTGTATGGTGTGATGTCACGACTATTCCCGCGCTTTTGAACCTGTTTGAAACGGTTCGCTCGCGCGCGAAACTTTAATAATTTATAACAAATTTATTATTGGGAATTAAGGCGTCATATTTTGCATATCTTATTTTTTAGTATTGTAGAACATTTTTATGAAATAAACAAAAAATGTGCAAGTTCCCTATTAGGGCTATCACAAAACCTCGTGTGAAGAACTCTTCATACTGAGGCATTTCATCTTTATCATTATCAGCGTGTCCAAACTTTAGAACCAGCCGTTGATAGAAGACTCTAGTTTTGCTGTCCATTTATTTTTATTTTTTTTAATTAATGGCCCTCTGAAGTTTGACACTCTTGGTAGATCGATCACCTTATATATTATTGTTAGGGCCTCAAATTATTCTAAGTGTCTACAAAAACATGCAGCTGGGAGGCTATGGAAGAGCCCACATGCCCCTAAAACCAGGATCACACCAGCTAGATGTACATTTATCAAAACCACAAGCCTCGTCATTACTGGGATATATTGGGTCGTTTTTTGGATACCAACCTGAGCTTTTGCAACCTAAAATGTTGGCAACCACAGCGGGGAACAACTGTAAGTATATCTATCAATCGTCACAACTTTGTGGAACATAGGGAAAATAAACAGAATTAGGTAGTGATCAGTGGCGGCTCGTGATATTGTCCACAGAGGAGGCTTGAAATTTAAAAGGCAACTAAATTTCAATATGATTACAATTTGCACATTTCCCCACCACCCTTGAAGTAGTACAACGGCTTACTATATTTTTTGTCTTGTGTTAATCGCCAGAGTAGCCCTACTATTCCACTTATAATTAAATTATAACTTCTAATAGAAATCAAAATAGTTTTGGAAAAAAATTGATAAATAAAAGTGTTTTTCTACAAATAAAAAATTGTATTCATTATCACTGCCAGAGTGTACAATTATTACCTTTAATAAAAATTAAAATAGTTTACAAAAAGAAGTTACATAAAAAAATATTTTCTAAAAAAATAAATAACGTAAATAAATAATTCTTTCAAAAATAATAACTAACTATATTAATCTTTTGTGTAAAGTTTAAATATTTTTATAAATCGGTGGTAACCTGCGATTTTCAGAACTAGCAAAATGGTTGATTACTTCTTCATAAAATGAAAATAAATCATTTTTCTTCAACTTTGACAAAAAACGTTTTTCTATTGAATAAGCGATATATTTGACAAGCAGTCTTGAGCTATTGTGTTTCTAGTAAATGTTTTTATGCGTTTGAGTGCTGAAAACGATCATTCTACAGAAGCTGAGGTTACCGGAATTGTTGAAACTAAAGATACAAGTTTGTACAGTTCGGAGATACAGCTTTTTTTAAATTATTATTATATATAAAAGTAAGCATTTCTTGAGGCGATTTTGAATTTGCTAAAAGTTGCTGGTCAGAATACAACACACATAGTTCATTTTTTAACGAAATAGGGTTAAAAAGGGATACTGGTCCATTAATTTGTCCATTAGACTGTTAGGAAATGATTTAGAAAACATAAAATTATTAGGATTTACTAACTCGAAACATTGCAAAGTATTCAAATCGGAAAATCTAATTTCAATTTGAACTATAATGATGTCCAAAATTTCTGTAAAAATTTGTTTGCAATGCATGTCTGTCCTGTCAAAGTTATATGTTGTCTTTCTTTTTTTTAACTGTGGCTCGTCATCAAATTCTTCAATAATATTTTCTAAAAAAACATTAAGTATATGAAGTATTGAAATGTATTTCATTATTGTGAAATTCTTTTAATTTAGATATAAGCGAATTAAATCTATTTTTAGAATATATTATATCAGTTGATTTATTCTGTAAAATTTGGAAAACAACATCAGTTTGCTCAAAAATCATTTTAACCTTTAAAAAAATATGAAGTTTTTATCCAACAATAACGATTTTAATCCGTAAGCTTCTCTTAAAGTCTGGTCGTCATTTAAAAAGTCTTCCCTTTCCGAAATAAAATTAAAAACGTCAATAAGTTTTTCCTGTCAACAGTGAAAACAACTCTAGATGAAAAATTCCATGGGAGCATTACTCGGAATTCTATGTTCCATAATTCTATTTAAAATATCAGATCTTTTGCTAGATTTTGAAAAAAAATGACGAAAAACCAGTAATATTTGAAAAAATGTTCTAACTTCTTTAATTCCGTTACAGGCTTTACTCAAAACCAAATTTAATTTTTGTGCGTAACAGTGAGTGAAGTAAGCTTGAGGTTCAATATATGTTATTTTAGTTTGGAGTCCATTAAGTTGTCTTGATATAACCGCAGCGCCGTCATAGGTTTGTGTAACTAATTTATTTTTCAAATCAAATTTACCTAATTCGTCGATTAATAATTTAAATAAACTGTCCGCGTTTCTTCCATTACGCACATCAAAAAAACCAACAAACCTTTCAACAACTTCACCGTGCATTACATATCTAAAAATTACGGTAAGTTGAGATTTACAAGTAATGTGTCCGTTGTTCCATCAATTTGCCATAAGAAAAATTCGCAATTATGTAGTTCTTCATAAATTTTACCTTTGATAATGAAGCTAACACTCTCAATTAGGTCATTTTGAATCGATTTAGACATCCCGGAAAGAAACAGTGGCATTCAAAATGTTCTGTATTTTGGATCGTACGTTTTTAAAAAAATCTATTAGCTCTTTGAAATTTCCTTTATTATACGAATTGCGTTTTTCGTCATGTCCTTGAAAAGAATTTTCTTAATCTTAATCACTTTAATATTTCCCTATTTTCACGGACTTCTTCATTAAAATTTTCTATTTCTTTTTTATGCGCAGAATCCAAGAAATTTACAATATTTTGTTTACCCAACATTTCGAATTTAATGTAAGATGAAATATGCTCCTGTGATTTTTCATGCCTTTCTAAACCTCATGATAAATTTTGTAAATTATTGTTACGCCACTGGACTATGCAGACTGGTTAGATTAGGCTGGAATTGTACACGAACTGCCGGGAATATTCTGGAGTGCTCTAGACCGGGAGAATGCATGTATAAATAAGACGCACGGTGAGCTGAGATTTAATCTTAAGTTGAACGTGAGCGAGTAAAGAAGTAATAAGAAAGAGACTTAAAAGTGTTCAAGTGTAATTATTATAGTTAAGACAGTAATTAGTCTATTGTTGTTAATTGTTAATTAATAAATAAAGTAGTGAATAAGTGTTACCTGGATTTTCAATCAACGAATCTACGAGTATAGGTGTTTGTGTGGATAGCAAACACGTAACAATTTGGTGTCGGAAGTGGATTGGAAGAGAAATTTCTGGAATATTCGAAAAGATTCTACAGTGTTCTTCTCAGGAATTAGGGGTGACACGAAGAATTAAACTACTGGACAGTGTTTGGAGGACTATTTCGGGACTGAATAGTGACTTTAAAGTGGATTTTCGAGAAGTTTCTAGAACATTCGATTTAGAAATAGTTGCAAATACGCGCGTGCCGCTAGTAATAACGTGTTGTAGACTGAGAAAAAGGACTACTAGTGCAATTTCGGGAAAATTCTAGAACATTCTATTTGGAAATTACAGGAGATACGTGAATTGTGTCGACGGGAACGTGTTGTAGACTTAAAAACAAGACTATAAGTGACTTTTAGTGACAATTCTAGAACATTCGATTTGGAAATCACAGCAGATACGTAGACTGTGTTAACGGAAACGTGTTATAGACTCAAAATAAGACTTATTAGTGATATTTCGTGGAAATTCTCGAACAGTCCATTGGAGAACTAGTGGAGATAAGTGAATTTTGTCAACACAAAAGAAGTATAGACTCTAAATAAGACTTTCTAGTGCTGTTTCGAGATTTTTCTGGAACATTTCATTATTAAAATAGACGTGATATCAACATTTTACGGACTTTATAGTGTAATAAACTTTATTTTGAACTGATTTACGTGTCGTGAGTTAATGCCAACAACAAGAAGCATGGCGGAGAAACAAACACAAGACTTACTTGCAGCATTGGTGCAACAAATGGAAGAACAGAAAAGAGAACGCCAGGAAGAATTAAGAAAGATTATGGAAGATCAAGAGAGAAGACGACAGGAAGAAAAAGAAGAACAAAGGAAAATTATGGAAGATCAAGAAAGAAAAAGACAGGAAGAAAAAGAAGAACAAGCGAAAAGACGACAAGAAGAAAAAGAAGACCAAGAAAGAATACGACAAGAAGAGAAAGAAGAACAGAGAAAAATTATGGAAGCTCAAGAGAGAAAACGCCAGGAAGAAAAAGAAGAACAGGAAAGAATACGACAAGACGAGAAGGATGAACAGAGAAAAATTATGGAAGCTCAAGAGAAAAAAACGCCAGGAAGAAAAAGAAGACTTAAGAAAAATGATGGAGAGCTTGGAAATAAGACGATTGGAGGAAAACGAAGATATAAAAAGAAGCCTAGAGGAACAGCAGGCAGCCATTTTCTCTCTCACTGAAAAATTTAAAGTCGATGTTATAGGAAAAGTCGGTGAAGTGGAAGAACAAGTCAGTGAAGTTAAAGAAAAAGTCAGCCAAGTTGAAGGGGAAATAACCGAAGTCAGAGGAGAAGTAGCCCGACTCAAACAACAATTAAGAGAGAAGGGTGGCCAATTAGTACTGTCGTCTGGTGCTAGGTTACAACCACCTTCATTCGACGGTCAAAGTTCATGGTCAACTTATAAGAGACAATTTGAGGCAGCTGCGCGTTCAAATAACTGGAACGATGAGGAAAAAGGCAACAGCATTGGTATTAGCACTAAGGGGCCAAGCATTAGACCTGCTCCAAACAATTCCTGCCGCACAGCAACAAAACTTTAACATCTTGGAGGCAGCATTAGAACTAAGATATGGCGACCAACATCTCGCCCAAGTATATCAGGCTCAGCTCAAATCACGCAGACAACGAGGTGGAGAAAGCCTCCAGGAGTTCGAAGCTGCGGTAGAAAGATTAGCCCATCTAGCCTATCCTGATGCACCAATGGAATTTCAACAACAGTTAGCAGTTGGTACATTTATTGATGGAGTAAGGGACCAGGAAGTTAGGCGAATTCTTAAGTTGGCCAGGCATAAGCTTAGTAGTGAGGCTTTAGTACATGCACTGGAGATTGAGGCTGCCTATAAGGATACCACACAATCAAATCAGAGAGTACGAGCTGTGAGTGTGGAGGAAGACAAGCCAGACAACACAACACAAAATCTGATATCTGATCTACACAAGATGATCACCCAACTACTGACAAAATCGAACTCCCAGCAGAGACAAGACCAACAACAAAATAGTGGGAGGCTGAATGGAGGCATCCGTTGTTATAGGTGTGGCAAAGTGGGCCATATCAAGAGGAACTGTCGTCAACGCAGCCCAGAAAGGGTAAATGCTGCTGTGGTTGAGGAGCTACAGGAAAACTAAAGATGGCTGGCAATTTGGGGGCTGCGCTGGCCAAGAAATGTTGTGACCCCCGAGAAATAAAAGTTTCCCAACTTCGGAGAGTTCAAAGTAGTCTGCTGTTGGAGGGTTATGTAAATAAGAAGAAATGTGTGTTCACAATCGACACAGGAGCTACATCATCAATAGTACAGGCAGGATTCATAACGGGTATCAAAGTAAATAAAGAGCAGAATGGATTAGTCATCCGGACAGCTACGGGAGATAGGGCGGCGGTTCATGGGGAAGTAAACATGGAGCTGCAAATTGGCCGCTTATGTTTTAAACACCAAGTTATCGTAGCTGACATTACAGATGACTTCATATTAGGATTAGACGTTATGGAAAAATATGGATTTGTACTTGACGTTGGAGAACGAGTTCTCAGGATTGGAAATGAAGAAATTATTCTTTCAACGGCAGATGAAAAATTCCATAATATCAGGCTACTAACTTCGAGGACAGTAAAAATTCCTGCACGAACAGAGAAAGTAATTGAGGCCGTCCTGGAGGAAAATTCTGTGGGATACCGCTTTGGCCTCGTTGAGAGGGACGACTCAATTAAAATGACAGACAATGTGATCTTGGCAAGGACTTTAACACAGACTACAGACAATATACCGATTAGAGTGGTTAACCTAAATTCACACTCAGTGACGTTCAAAGAAGGCGAAGCAATTGGCACCTATGAACCAGTCACATGGATTGCGAGATGTGAAGAACAAATCATTGGAGCTTCATCTACAGATATGGACCAAGAAGTTGTAAGGATGTTAAATGCCCAGTTAGAACATTTAACTCCAGATGAACATAGAGAAGCTTTAAAATTCTTGAAGAAGGAAAGTACAGTATTTGCAAAGGACACAGAAGCTCTTACAAAGACCAACATAGTGCAACATCGGATAAATACTGGCGAATCAACTCCTATTCGTCAACCACCTAGGAGGCTCCCATTATCAAAACAAGAAGAGGCTTCTGCAATGATACAGAAGATGCTTAAAGACGGAGTTATTGAGGAATCAACCAGTCCTTGGTCGTCGCCAGTAGTTTTGGTTGCTAAGAAAGATGGAACTTTAAGATTCTGTGTCGACTACAGGAAGCTGAATGACGTCACAAGAAAAGACAGCTATCCGCTACCCCGAATTGATGACACACTAAGTACGCTGGCAGGTTCACAGTGGTTCTCCACTCTAGATCTTCGAAGTGGATATTGGCAAGTGGGACTTCATCCAGATGACAAAGACAAGACAGCCTTTTCGACAGGAAGTGGCCTTTATCAATTCACTGTGATGCCTTTCGGCCTGTGCAATGCGCCAGCGACTTTTGAAAGACTGATGGAACTGGTACTACGAGGACTAACTTGGAAGACATGTCTAGTTTATCTTGATGATGTGATGGTTATGGGAAGGGATTTTAAGGAGCATTTGAAGAACCTTCAAGAAGTGTTTGGAAGAATTAAAAATGCACACCTGAAATTGAATCCCAAAAAGTGCCTAATGTTCCAGAAAGAGGTCAAATTCCTAGGACATGTCGTGTCCTCGGAGGGGATAAGAACAGACCCAGATAAGATTTCTTCAGTACGAGATTGGCCGAGGCCTTCAAATGTTCACGAAGTAAGAAGCTTCCTTGGCCTATGCACTTACTACAGACGATTTGTGGAACGATTTGCTGATATTGCGAAGCCACTACATCGGCTTACAGAAGAGAAGGTTCAGTACCAATGGACACAAGAGTGCGAAACATCATTCAGAACACTAAAATCAGCACTGTGTTCGAGTCCGGTTCTTTCATACCCAGAACGGAAAGGCCTCTACGTATTAGACACAGATGCCAGTAATTCTGGACTTGGATGTGTTCTTTCCCAAATTCAAAATGGACAGGAAAAAGTAATTGAGTACTTCAGCAAGACGTTGTCGAAGCCAGAACGTAACTATTGTGTGACACGGAAGGAACTATTGGCCATTGTCAAGTCCATAGACCATTTTCACAAGTACCTATATGGACAACATTTTAAAGTTCGGACCGACCATGCTGCATTAAAGTGGTTATTGCAATTGAAGACTCCGGAAGGCCAACTAGCACGCTGGATAGAAAAAACTGCAGCAGTACGATTTTAAAATCGAACATCGTCCTGGAAAATCCCATAGAAATGCAGACGCTCTCTCCAGAAGACCCTGTCGGGAAGACTGCAAGCACTGCCACAGGGTGGAAAAACAACAAGGGATAATAATTGTAAACACCGTTAAAATTGATGTTCCTGACGATTGGACAAAAGAGACATTAAGAGAAGAGCAGTTAAAAAGATCAAGAAACTGGTCCTATTCTGGAATGGAAAGAAAGAGGAGCCCGACCTGGCTGGAAGGACATTTCAGACAAGGCAGTGGGACTGAAGGCTTTGTGGGCACAATGGGATTCCCTTAGAGTAGAGGATGGACTGTTGAAAAGAGCTTGGGAAAGTCCAGACGGGAAGGAAATTTCTTTGAGATTGGTAATTCCCAGGTGTCGCATACCAAAAGTACTCCAGGAAGTGCATAATGGAACATCTGGCGGACATTTTGGCATCAACAAAACTCTCACTAAAGTACGCGAACGATTCTACTGGGTGAACAGTCGCCAAGATGTGGAGGCTTGGTGCCGCAAATGTGAAGTTTGTGCGGCAAGTAAGGGACCACAGACAAGAAGTAAGGGTCAAATGAAACAATATAACGTAGGGGCTCCTTTTGAGCGAATTGCGATCGACGTAGCTGGTCCATTCCCCGTGACGGATGATGGGAACAAATACATCTTAGTTGCCATGGACTATTTCAGTAAGTGGCCTGAAGCTTATGCCATACCTAACCAAGAAGCAGCCACTGTCGCTCAAGCTCTGGTAGATAATCTAGTATGTCGATTTGGCGTGCCCCTAGAATTGCATTCGGATCAAGGAAGAAACTTTGAATCAGGGGTGTTTCAGAAGATGTGTCGCTTACTGGGAATTCATAAGACAAGAACAACAGCCCTACATCCACAATCAGACGGAATGGTGGAGAGATATAATAAAACTATGGAGGAGCACCTATCTAAAGTGGTTGAGAAACATCAGAGAGATTGGGACCGTCACTTACCTCTTTTCCTTATGGCCTACAGGGCCTCCATTCATGAAACAACAAAACAAACGCCGGTTCGCGTGATGTTTGGACGTGAGATTAGACTGCCATGTGACTTGGTATTTGGCACACCAGATGAGGAGCGACTTTCCATAAATGACTACGCCGATGAAGTAGGTGAACGGCTAAGGAATATTCATGAGCTGGTACGAGACCGAATTGCCATAGCAAGTGATCGCATGAAGGCTCGTTATGATCTTAAGGCAAATTCAGGAGGGTTCCAGGCTGGAGATTTGGTTTGGCTATATAACCCACAACGAAAGAAAGGCAGGTCCCCGAAGTTTCACCCGCCCTGGGAAGGTCCTTACACTGTCGTCACCAGACTAAACGACGTTGTATATAGAATTCAGCAAAGCCCAAAATCCAAGATGAAGGTGGTGCATATAGAGAGACTAGCCAAGTATGCAGGGAACAATGAATTGCCTGATCGGGACGTTCAGGCTTAAGGAAGGGGCAGTGTTACGCCACTGGACTATGCAGACTGGTTAGATTAGGCTGGAATTGTACACGAACTGCCGGGAATATTCTGGAGTGCTCTAGACCGGGAGAATGCATGTATAAATAAGACGCACGGTGAGCTGAGATTCAATCTTAAGTTGAACGTGAGCGAGTAAAGAAGTAATAAGAAAGAGACTTAAAAGTGTTCAAGTGTAATTATTATAGTTAAGACAGTAATTAGTCTATTGTTGTTAATTGTTAATTAATAAATAAAGTAGTGAATAAGTGTTACCTGGATTTTCAATCAACGAATCTACGAGTATAGGTGTTTGTGTGGATAGCAAACACGTAACATTATTAATCCCGGCCCTGCCCCAAATTGAGGATTGATCATTAGTAAATAACAAACATTTTCAACAATTAATTTGTTTCTAACTTCTGATGCCGTTAACCACTCGATTTTTTGAAAATTGCTACTGTTAGAACCTCTGTTTTGTTTACCACTTGTGAAAACCAATGACGGCATTGACGGTGTAGGTCTGACCATTTTTTTAATTCTTACCTTTTTGGTCATAACTAAGAGAACTAAATCCATTTAACAACAAATACCACCACGTCTGGATAACAAGACATATCGTTGGGAATATTTTCACCTAGAGCACTAATTTTTCAACCACCTGTTAAATATTTTATGTATGTTTATGTTCTCCCACGAAACCACAAATTGCCACTATCCTTGTTCTATAAAGTGTTGCGAGAGAGGGGATCAACGCTCAACTGTCACGAACAATGTATTGAAATGAGGTTTGGCTCGCCGCTAGCCTCAGTTCATCCAAGCAAGCGCGAAAGCGTGATGAGAGACCGGGAAATATGAATCCCTGGAGTAGACTATCCAGACTACGATGTTACATGTTTGTGGAAAGGAGATGCAACATTTTGTTTTTACACTGAAAATTAATTAATGAATTATAAGCAACATTGAGAATTGAGATATACCTAAGTAGAAATTTCTACTTGTGAAAAATATTAGTTTGGAGATATTTTGCTTCTCCCAAAATTGTAGCGGAGGCTCAGCCTCCCCTGACCAGCCGCCACTGGTAGACTGGGCAAAGGTCCACTGCAAAATAACCATATGCACATCCAATCTTAGTTTGGCATACACTGAATAATTAAAACAATGCTGACCGGGAGTCATCACATACTCTGTATTTGGTATGCCTATATTATCCCTACCTAAGTTTCTGCAAAAGTTGCAGTCCTGTACGTTCCATCTTGTGCATATCATTTTTTTTATAATTCATCATGGCAAATAGCCATGAAAGAATAGTTGTTTAAATGTATTGTGCTTGAAAGGATGTAATTTGTTGACTTTAATTAATAAACTGCCATTTTTGTAGTGATTAGAATGGAGACAACAGGGCAAGTTCGAATAAATGTGAATGTAGTAACGCAAGAATTCCAAAGCTTAGGCTATGATGTTGGAAAAACTAGAGACTGAACTTTTTCTGACGATGGTAATTATATAATCTTGATACTAACTGGGTAATCAGCGGACTACATAATACATGTTGGATATCTATTATCTATGTTTTAACTAAGTATTAATAATAAACAATTTTCTAAATCAACTTTGAGGGTGTTTAATTTTTAAACTCCCTTTGTTTTCAATGCTGTGAATTGTTACAAAATAAAAAATTACACTGAAATAATTTCGGCCCTTAAATTTGCCGCTCAATGTTTAATAATAAAAAAAATCACCTTCACTTGAGTTCAATGTGCTATCTCTCATATTGTAGACCTGGAACAAACGCATTATGCCAACTTGGTTCTTTATTAATCATATACATATGATTCAACGTATTTAAATAAAAAATTTGTTTCATAAAAACATTTTAAAAAAAGTTTATTTATACATATTCAGGGTGCCACAGTAGATTATTTCAGCTACATTTCATTCATAAATCCACTGAGCGCTCTGGGATCTCGAATGCAGGTGGTTGCGTTACAGTCGTAGTATTTTACAAGAATACATAGGTGTACGAAGCAAATTTAGCGTTGTTGATTAATTAATAAAATAAATAATTATTAGTTAGGAAAGAGACCATGGGTTTGTAGCCAGGTATATAATGTATATTTCAGTTTTTAACATTTTATATGGTTAAACTAAAAAATCTGTAGATTGTCTAGATAAATGAAATAAAATACACAATAGGCATAATATTTTGTTATTAATAATTGAATAATGCATGCTAAACATTTCTTAGCTTACCAAATAAAATAGCTAGGCATAAAATAAAAACAAATGAATTATTAATAATTCCCAATTATTAATTGTGTGTTTTGTTTGCCAGTTTTAAAATTTCTATTAATAGATTTAAGATTGTAAAATATGTTCATATATTTTTCTTAAAGCACTTATTCTCAATAATTTAGATAAACTGCCGATACACAGCACTTCTACTCACATGATGTGGTGTGGAAGTAAAATATTATACTTTCAATTTACATTATTAAATTACTTTATTAATGGTTCTTGATTTTGTAAAACAATAACTCCTATACTAAAATCAATAGACTAATGTAACCATTTTTTTCACGAGGAAATATGAATAAAACTTTCCGCAACTACTGCACTAAATGTTAACTTTACATTTATTTATTATTTCACTAATATACACTCACAAGAAAAGTCTAGGGATATTTTTACAAAATTATACAAGACATAAAAAACACATTTGCTTGTTTTTCTTTCTTAAATCAATTAAAAAAATATATGTATATTTATAAAAATGTCCCTAGACTTTTCTTGTGAGGACATAAAAGAAATCATTGTTTGTGTAGTTTATCATTCTATACGTATTATAGGATGTATAGGGTGTTCTAATATAAATGGCATTCTAGATAGGTATTTTACTATTGAAGAAGAAACAATCGTAATGGAAGAGAATAGCCCTTATTAAAAATGCACACGCCGCTCTAACGGCTACCACTACACTGATCCTTTTCATTATAATGGGTCAATTTAACCGCTCTTGAAGGTTCCCGGCGGCGAGGCCTTGCAATAAGGAGAAATAACCTACTGGTTATACTGTGCAGGGCGTTTCATAGAGAAATGTACATACGTTAACTGTGGATATGGGACACCTAGGTGGTTCCAAATAACCCATGATTAATGGGTCTAACAACCTTCATTACCAAGATACTGGGTGTTTTATCGACTTTCCCTATTTTTTTATTAAGCCACAGCATACGAACCACTGTATAAAAGTTTTAAATTCAGTAGATATGTTTTACTTCTTTTATCGAATCGATTAACGTATTAACCAAAGTGGAAATACAGGTCCGGCTTAATAAAACGATATCATTTCTGTTTATTCCAAATAACAACTGTATAATAAAATTTTGAAAATTCTTTTAGATATTTGAAAATAGTGGAAAAAATAAATTAAATAGTATGCTTTCTACATTTCCACATTTAATTCTACAAGTATTTTTAACACAAATCCAATGTTTATAGAAAATTTCCTGAGGTAAAATTTAAAACACTATTTTTATTGCCAAATTAACAAGATTACTCATCTTTCACAAGACACAAACTTAATTAAAGTTAAATTTTAATTCAAAATAAAATAAAGCATACCTAAAGGTGTGCAAATAATTGAATGTGGCATTCATAGGCGACCGTTAATTCTTTAATTATTTTTAGCGGGTGTTTATAGTTATTTGATATGGCATTGTTAAAGAATATTGTAAACATTGTTTTGTAAATTCATTTTGCTTAAACGAAACTGAATAAAGTCTAACCATTAAGTTTACCACTGGTTCCGGTACCGTTTCTGCCATAAGTATTTCTTAAATTTTTATCTGGTACTTTGAGCAAACCACTGCTGAACCAGCCAGACTTGATGAACATTTTACACATTTTTTTACTGAACATGTATAATACTTATCCGCCTTAACGTTACGCCAATGAATGCCTGCGGATTTAAACAGCGTTCATAAATCACTTTAATTGACAATTTATTTTGACAAATCAGCGGCCCAGTATATCAACGGCTTTGAAACGGGTTTTAATTTGGACACCGTTCGGTGGAGTAAATGGCTAGAGCATGCGATGGCAAGTGTGACTAGATAATCACTCCATTGTCCTGCGGGTTCAAATCCTACGACCGACACTGGCAATGTCGGTGGAAATATTTGTTTCCCTTTTTTTCATAAGTGAAACCCTCGCCCGTGCAGCTTCGTCTATGGAATCGCAGGTTGTCTAATTTCGGTTGTTTGTTTTTTTATTTTTACAACTTACTCATAGCTAGCTCGCTGTACTGGGTAATAGAGTGCCAACAATGGTTAACATCTCAGATTAATACTAGAAAATGAGTAACAAAACATAAAAAGTTGTCCGATTTATCTACATCCCATGCGAGATACGTAAATATTATCACTGGTTCAATTCCTATTGGTCAGAATCATGAACACAGCACGAAGAAACCAGGATCGATGCTTGATCTACCACCGCCTTGACAACAAATAGTGTTCTGTAAGACGACATCTGTCATTTTAATCTATGTTTTTAAGTGATGTTAAAGTTTTATTATTTGGTACTATGATTAGTAATCGATTTTTAGTTATAAAAAATTTATTTATAAATATTTATTGAGAAACAATGACCAATAAGTGTGTAGTGTGCAGGCAAAGAGGAAAATCATGGGGTTGTGTGTCTTTTCACAGGTAAGTAAATAAAACAAATCAGGGCTGGCAAAATGCGAAAGTCTGAAAGCTCAAAAATAACTAAAATTAATGATAGCTTTATAAAAACAAAAACATTTGATTCCATTTGAACAGTAAAAAAATCCCCATTTTGTCAAAAAAGATACTTATACAAAAATATTTATTTTAACTTCAATGGAAATTTCATTCATAAGGTTGCTCACAAATTGTAGATGTTTTAAGTCAATTGTTATTTTTTTAATTCAATTTTAAAGGCTGGTATTAAAAAATGTGTTTATTTTCAGATTTCCCGAGAATCTGGAGAGAAGAGAAAGTTGGCTGAAAGCTGTCAAAAGGGAAACTGGCAGTAAGTGGCACTATGTGTGTTCACAATACTTTAAAAAATGTGATTATAATATTCTAAGATCTGGATTAAAACTGTTGAAAATCAATGCTGTTTAATTTTTTCCCCTGGCAACACTGTCACCACTTCGTCACACGTTCTGTCCAGGTTAGTAGAGAATTATATTGAAAATTAATAATATATTAAGTAGTCACTCATTCATACCTCATGAAATATTACCATACCAAGTAGATAGGTACCTACAGAGCATCAACTGTTTTGTTGATATGTTACTTTTATTGCAGTGATGTAGGTTTGTATATTTCAAAGAAATCTCATTTGTTTCAGAATTGAAAATTTAATTCCTTCGCCACCATTAGTACCCAAGATAGCAATGTATGTTAAATTTAAATATACAGGGTCCGCCACTTTAAACTCCCCTAGTCCTTATTTTTTTTATTTTTTAAGCAACGGCCATGTCCGGCACATCAAATTGTAGATATTTTTAAGTTTTTTAAATGTAGCATGCTGTGATCAAAAAAATTTTTTTTTGGATCACTGCACTGTATATTTAAATTTAACATACCTTACTATCTTGGGTACTAATAGTGGCGAAGGAATATAATTTTCAATGCTGAAACAAGTGAGATTTCTTTGAAAAATACAAACCTACATCACTGCAATAAAAGTAACATATCAACAAAACAGTTGATGCTTTGTGGATATTTACTTGATATTATTTCGTGAGGTATGAATGAGTGACTACTCAGTATATTATTATCAATATAATTACACCGGCACACAAAAAAAAAAGTTGTTTGTACATTTGACGCCACCTACCTCCCGTCATATATTTCGACCCGCTGAATCCGAATTTGAAGTCAGTTTGGACCGTACACCCTCAAATATCGAGTAAATTGAAAAACCGTAAAAAATAGCGAAAATTGGGTGTTTTGGTAATAAAAAAAAATTTTGTGGATCTAAACCAAGCCTAATTTTTATGTATTTTGATCCGCTGAATATGAATCTAAGGTATATTTAGACCATAAACCGTTTTAAATCTAAGTAAATTGCAAAAAACCCTCGAAAATTGCTAAAAATGGTAAAAAATTGTGATTATGTTGATGAAAAAAATTTTGTAGACCCGGATCGAAGAGGATTTTTATGTAATTTGATCTGCTGAATCCGATTCTGAAATATATTTGGCCCATTAATCCCTCAAAATCTCAAGAAATCGCAAAAAACCGATAAAATAGCAAAAAATTGCAGTTGAAAAAATCGAAAAAAATCTATGAAACATGATTAAATACGTTTCTTGTATTTTTTTATGCATAAAATACAAGTTTAGAATCTGAAAATGTGAAAAATTGTAAAATCTATAAAAAATGACGTATAAACACAATGAAAATTTTTTTCATCAACATAATCACAAATTTTTGCCATTTTTAGCAATTTTCGAGGGTTTTTTACAATTTACTTAGATTTAAAACAGCTTATGGTCTAAATATACTTTAGATTCGTATTCAGCAGATCGAAATACATAAAAATTAGGCTTGGTTTAGATCCACAAAAATTTTTTTATTACCGAAACACCCAATTTTCGCTATTTTTTACGATTTTTCAATTTACTCGATATTTGAGGGTGTACGGTCCAAACTGACTTCAAATTCGGATTCAGCGGGTCGAAATACATGTCTGGAGGTAGGTGGCGTCAAATGTACAAACAACTTTTTTTTTTGTGTGCCGGTGTTATCTAATAACCTGGACAGTATGTGTGACGAACCTGGTGATAGTGTTGCCAGGGGAAAAATAGAACAGTACTGATTTTGAAGACTTTTAATCCAGATCTTTTTTTAAGTGTTCTGAACACACGTAGTGCCACTTACTGGCATTTTCCATTTTGAGAGCTCTTGAGAAATCTGAAAATAAACACATTTCTTTTAATAACAACCTTTAAAATTGAATTAAAAAAATATCAACAGATTTTAAAACATCTACAGTTTGTGAGCTACCTTAAGAATGAACTTTCCATTCAAGTTAAAATAAATATTTTTGTATAAGTATCTTTTATAACAAAATGTGGATTTTTTTATTGTTCAAATGGAATCAAATGTTGTTTTCTATTTTTTGTAAAGCTAACATTAATTTTAGTCATTTTTGAGCTTTCACACTGTTGCATTCACGTATTTTGCTGACCCTGATCCGTTTTGTTTACTTACCTGAGAAAAGAGAAACAACCCCGTTGTTTTCCTCTTTAGTTGCCCACACTACACATTTATGATACATTGTTTCTCAATAAATCTTTATAACTAAAAATCGATTATTAATCAGTACCCAATAACATAAAACTAAAATTTATCACTTAAAAATAACAGAGATTAAAATAACAACAGCAGAATAGTATTGAAAAATACATTCCTCAAGCAAACAAATTTTGTATACCTGTCAAGTTTTAAGTTATGCAAGAGCATTAAAATAAACGCTGAAGCCTGGAGCCGCCCCTGGTTTGTTTTGGGCACGTTGATATGTAAATATGCAAATTGTTGTTTATGTATCGGTCATAATAATCAGCATATCTCTTATGAGTGTTACTTATCTTTATATTATTAATCTGAGATTAATATTAAATTAATGATGTGTAATAAATTCATCAATAAAGCTCTATAGAGTATCATAAGTTGCATTTTTAAAAGGTTGATTTTTACAGAATTTTTCAGTTATAAAGAATACACTTTAGTAAATAAATTCCACTAGTAATGGAAAAATTGACAAAAGTGGTATTCTTATTTAAGAAAAGGCATCTAAATTCTGGGACTCAACGTGTCATGAACGGATTTGTGCCCTGCTTTTGAAAAAACATTCTTCAAATAAATGGAAGGCCTATTGGTAATTTTTTTTTTACTTGACATGGTACAAACAAGTGTCGAGAGGCATTAAAGCCACAACAAATAATCCTTAAATATTAGTAATCGGTGATTACGATAATCGAGTGAATCATGCCAACCGCAAGTAACGATTAATCTTAATCGTTTCATCACCGAACAAAAACTTTCTGAAACAAATACAGATTTTGAAATATGAAAGACCAATTTTAAAAACAACTTTTATTGTCGAGCTTTTCGAGCTACATTAAAAAAATAAAAGCTGTGACTGATGTATATACAAATCTATTCACATAAAAGAAAATTACAACAAAAAAAAATATATATATATATATAGGTACAGTATTGTTCAACGCTTAAATTTTCAAAAAAATTTACATAAACATTATTGACTGTAATTAATCTACAAGATTAAATTAAATATCTCTTAAGATTTAAACTGACACTTCTTTCATACGATTCAGGGCACTGCCAGCTCTGAACCATCCGATTTGTAGTTCGTTCAAAGAGTGATTGAGTAAAATTTTTTCCAGGGTGCCATCTTTATGTTTAATTTGACATTCAACTGGTTTACCAGGGCTAAGATTATCAAGACCCTTGAGGGATATCTTGTCGGTGGGTTGAATTTTATCATAATCGCTGGGATTGGCAAACGTTAAAGGCAAAAGACCTTGTTTTTTGAGATTAGTTTCATGGATACGAGCAAAAGACTTAACAATAATAGCACGACCACCCAAGTGTCTGGGTTCCAAGGCAGCGTGTTCGCGAGAACTGCCCTCACCATAGTTATCATCACCAATGGCTACCCATTTTATTCCTTTAGCTTTATAATGGCGTGCTACATCAGGGACAGCTCCCCACTCGCCGGTAAGTTGGTTCTTGATTTTGTTCATCTCTCCATTTTCTGCATTCGTAGCACTGAAAAGAAATTCAATGTTGTACTAATGTTAGACAATTTAATATCTTCCTAACCCTTTTTACGCCATATATGTGTATAATGTGAAAACAATACGGTTTGAAGATAAAGTATAGAGAAACTTTGTAAGACCATATTCACATAGAAAAGGGGCAAACGACATACTTGCGCAAAAACATATAAGTTTGAATAGCCAGTACAGTAGTGTTGTTGCATCCAATTAATCAACTGATTTGTCGCGCATTGCACAACAACGTAAATGTCCCTTTCCAAAGCAAATACAGTCTAGCTTTGAAAATACATTTTGAGACCTCTAAATTGTTTGCGACATCAATTTTCGACACAATTGATCAAGAAATCAGTTTCAAAAACTTACCCAATAAACATGTTATTAGAAATGTTATCGAGATGTCCACGGTACTTCAACCACGGGCCTGCGGCAGAAATATGATCCGTGGTGCATTTTCCTTTAACTTTAATTAAAACCGTCATATCCTCCAGGTCTCTTCCATCCCATTTGTCGAATGGTTCTAACAGCTGAAGACGCTGAGATTTTGGATCAACGTCAACTTTCACTTTGCTACCGTCAGCAACTGCGGCCGTGTAGGTATCTTGGCCTGGGTCGAAACCATTGCTTGGGAGTTCATCGCCGAAGGGAGGACTAAGCTTGAATTTTTTACCACCAGAACCTTCAAAACAACACGTGGTGGACTACATGCTCTTTTATATCTATATGTATATACATACCTTCAAGTTCATCTGTAAGAGGATTAAAGTCTAGTCTTCCAGCAATACTCAGTGCTGTTACCAGCTCTGGAGACGTGACAAAACAGTGAGTAGCAGGATTGGCATCATTACGACCTGTGAAGTTACGGTTGTACGATGTTACAATTGTATTTTTTTCACCTTTTTTGACGTCCTTGCGATCCCATTGACCAATACAAGGCCCACAGGCATTGGCTAGAACCTATTACATATAAGTTTTATCATCATGAAAAGTTTAATATTGCAGTATTTGAAAATTTATCTAGTAACCTCAAAAATATGACAGCAATTAAAAATTTCCAGGTTACCAAAATATAACTTCTGAAATATTTCAATTCATTTTTGTTGGAAATTTTTTTTTTTTATTCCTCCATACTGAAAATTTTAGTGGTGTAATTGTGTATTTGAAACAACTTTATAAATTTTGTTCTAATCCTAATAAAAGGTATTAATTTTTCAACTCAAAACAATAATATTACTTATTTGATCAATAATTTTGTAACAAAGAACAAACAATAAATTAAAAAAAAAATTAAGAGTTCCCAAATTGCTTATCGATAAACCAAATTTATGACCTGATTTCTTATCTGATTTTGTCAGAAATATTTCCAATTTTACTATACCTACATAATTGCTGTAAACAAAAGTACTTACTGTTCCTCCAAATTCAGTCAAGACTTGAGATATGCCATCTCTTTCAATAGTAGCACGAATCTGTTCAGACCCAGGGGTGACATTAAATGGTATCTTTGATTTAATGCCATGCTTCATGGCCTCCTTGGCGATGTTTGCACATCTACCCATATCCTCATAGGAGCTGTTGGTGCATGATCCGATAAGTCCAACTTTAATATCAACAGGCCATCCGGCTTTCTTGGCGTTGTCACCCAATTTGCTTATGGGGTTGCCTAAATCCGGTGTGAATGGGCCGTTGACTTGAGGTTCCAGTGTGCTAAGGTTAATATCGATAACTTGGTCATATTCAGCACCTATTTCGGAGAATACGTGGCATTTACTTTTTTTACACATCAAAAATACTTACATATCTTTTAGCAATCTAACCTTTGTCAGGGGTGAGAAGTACATCCTGATATTTCTGAGCTTCCGCAGCGATATCTCCACGGTTTGTCGCTCTCAAATAGTCGGCCATACGTTGGTTGAAAAGGAAGAGAGAAGTAGTTGCACCAATTTCAGCTCCCATGTTGCAGATTGTGGCCATGCCGGTACAAGAGACCGAATCACAACCGGGCCCGTGGTATTCTACGATAGCACCTGTGCCTCCTTTTACAGTTAGAATGTCGGCTACTTTGAGAATGATATCTTTTGGCGAGGTCCACCCACTCAATTTTCCTTAAAAGTTCATGTGATTTTTAGTTACATATTTTTCAGAAAAAAAAAAACATTTGTTTCATTGTTTAGATATGAGTACTTCTAATACATTAGCATTTAAGATATAAATGTATATGGTTTTCAACTTATTTTTTGCCAAAAAAATCATGCTTTAAAATTTTGCGGATGTTTTTGAAACACCCTGTATAGAGTAATAAGTAAATTTTATCAAAAACATTTCTTACCTGTCAGATTTACACCAATAACCTTCGGACATTTCAGTTCCCAAGGGATATTTGCCATAACATCTACAGCATCAGCACCTCCAACACCAATGCAAAGGCCACCAAGACCACCTCCATTAGGTGTGTGAGAATCAGTACCAATCATTAGGAGACCAGGAAAGGCGTAATTTTCCAAAATAATTTGATGAATAATTCCTACGAAAAAAACAATTATCACCTTTTCTTCTTTTCGGTAAATTAATGCTTTACTCCAAGTGAATAAAAATTTTTTTTGTAACAGTTTATTGTATATATCTTGATTCTTAATTAATGAAAAGTTAAATTTATAAAATAATATAAAACAAATAAAAAAAAAAACCGCAAAATTAAACAAAAATTTTTCCAGCAATTCCTCACAATATTTCATTTCCAAAATATTCATATTTACATCATTACTTTTTTATTATTATTTAGCATCAAAAAATGTCTTTAAAATTGATTTACTCTTTGCAGAACTATCAAATAAACAAAACAAACAAAAATCTTTTTTGGGGATTCACAGATACAGATGTTATATCTCAAACATAGTAATATCTGGTTGCTTACCAGATCCTGGTTTCCAGAATCCAACACCATATTTGTTACTAGCAGAACCCAAGAAATTGTAGACTTCCTTGTTAAGGTCCTTGGCCCTGGCAAGATCTTGAGCTCCTCCTATTTGAGCCTCAATGAGATGGTCACAATGGATGGTGCTGGGAACGGCAACCTTCTTCAGACCGCTGGAAATAAATTGCAACATGGCCATTTGAGCAGTGGCATCCTGCATAGCAACACGGTCTGGTCGTAATCTCAAGTAAGATGTTCCACGTACAATCTCCTATCGGAGGAAAATAAAGTGTGAAAAATATAGTGTGAATAATGAAAAGCAAAAGTCTAGAATCTGTTTATGATTAGTAGAAAGAAATACAAAAGATTGTGAGCAATAATCGCACTCAGCTGTTTCAGCTAAAAAAATAAATAAATAAATCCAGTAAGCTTCATAATATTAGTAGCCTGCCGAATCAAGAAAATGTATTACAGAGTTCTGTAATTATTACTTGGTTATCATGGAATAGAGTAAGAGAGAATTAGAAACTTGAACTTGTAAATGTCACTCTGTTGCCAAAACTGACAAAATGCAACTGACTTCGGCATGGTATTTCTACCAGAATTATTAGAAATTATAATTTTCCCACTTTATTACTATGAAAAATCTGTTTCATATTATTTATATTCTTAGAGTTTAGATAGAGCATTAAACTCTGTTTGGCAATGTGACATACTTGAGTATTTGGCTTTTGTTTTTCGTTATTATTAGCGAAATACTATTAAATGCAGAAAACGCAGAAGACCTATAAATATACATTTCAAATGAAGTTCTATCGTTTCATTAATGACTATATTATTGTATTATGTACAAAGATATTACATACAATGGCATGTCATAGAACAGATAATATTATTCAGATATGTGTCCATCAATATCAATAAGCAGCTGCGTTTCCTTCGATATCAGAGTATACTATGCCTTGGGTGTATACTGTTGGTAATTCTAACACCTCGAACGCCTATTGATGAAGAAATAATTTTTTAAAACGAAACAAAAGAACAGTGGAAGTTTTGACTAAGATACAGGCAGCAAAGATCATATTTTATTTCTACATGCATTCTTCGAATGTGATACTAGATTTGCTCTTTCTTATAGAGGTAAAATAGCAACTCTGAAATTATTAGACAATGGACCGAATTTGAAAGATAAAGTTCAAGTTTTCAATCAAAGTGATGCTTCTCATGAATTAATTTCTTCTAATAGAATGCGATTTTTCTTGGCTATGTATGGTGCTCCAATTAAAGAAAATTTCTTGAACAACTATCGTTACTTGTGCTTTTGTAAATTAGTGAGTAAAAATAAATCTGTCAAGTTACATTTATTACCATCTATAGCGAAAGCAGCTGAAGAGCACTGTTATACTTCTTTAATAAATCACGGTATTTCCTTGTTTTTAATTGGTTAATGTTTTATTTCTAAACTAAGAACCCAAAATGTAAACAAGATTAATTCATGAATTTTGAGGTGCACATTTTTCCTACTACATACGTAATTATTAGACGTCTGTTTTGAATATTTTTATAAATATATTAGTTTGCCAATAATGCTAATTGCCAAATTATAATAAATATTTAACATGGGTTATAAGAAACTTGATAATTAAAAACTTAGATTTTGAATTAAATTCAAATATAAAAAAATCTTTAATTTCCATTATCATTAAAGTTTAAAAATTTCTTTTATTTAATAAGAGCAAATTAAATGTCCTTAGAGTCAATGTCAAAAAAAGACAATACATAACCTAACTTTTCCTAAAAGTTATATAATCAATAAAAGCAGATAAATATTGAAATATCAGACTTTTTTATTACTATTTTCAGAATTGACCTCCTTAATCATCCAACAGGAAATAAACAAATATTTTATCAATTGCAGGCAAAAAATAAATAACCAAAGGTTAACATTTATCATTAACTGATAATTTTTAATAAGTATATCTCTCCGAAAAAAGAACTTACCTGAGTTTCTGGTTGATCGATATGCGAGTATAATACTTTTTCAGAAAGGGTTAAGGGTCTGCCTAGTCTTTTCTTGATAATGCCTAAGGTTTTCGTGAGTTTTTCATATGGCAGAGGATCTTTGTCGAACTTGCTCATGGCAACTTTTGAAGCGGCTGCTGCTAAGGGTGATACATGGAAACATCTTGCCTGTATATCGTTGGAGAAAAGGCTGCTGGTTTTGCTCCCCTGTAGGTAAAATATTCATCGTTAATAAATACATTGCGAAATAGATATCTATTTTGTCTTATTTCGATAACATACTTTAGACTTTGAATTGTAGGTCAATGTAAATGAAATTTACATTTACCTACAGGAAAAAAAAGTTATATAATTTCATGCGAAAATATTTCCTCTGGGCTTCAGTAGAAGATCCAGAAAAAAATTTGGATATAGGGAATGCAACTAATTACTACAAAATATAATATTGTTAATTTAACACTTACCTGGCGATGCAAAACTCGCATACAGTACGCCATGGTTGCACAAACCCAAGAAAAGCTATAAAATGAAATACTAATTCCAAAATGTTGTACACATAAGAATTACTTATAGAACAGGCACCTTTTTTCACTTTGATCTCTTTACCGTCAGTGGTCCACTTCGTTAGCGTCAGCTGTCTGTATTTGCGCACGCGTGCACAAATTCTGGCTTTATATTTAACTGTGGTGCTATTTTACTTGGATTTATCACAGTTATGTAAAAATACCAATAAAAAATACGTATCACTCTTATCAGTGCACTTGCTTCTTGTTGTATTTGTTGTAATATATATTTTGAAATAATATAAATATAATATAAATTTATTCTAGTTTCTACAAACTGAAAATTTTGACAAAATTATTTGAAATGTAACCGTCACAGGTTTGGATGTGTTTAAATTAATGTCATGTACAGGGTGGTTCAAATTCTACGATCACATAAAGCTCAGGCGTATTGTCAGGGTGGAAGAGTAGAAATAAATAAAAAAACTAATAGAGGAACTTAAATAATAGGTATGCGTTTGGAATTTACAACGTACTATGTTGCCTATTGCCAGAAAAATATTTAATATATATCATACTAAATTCTTCTTCAAATTATAGCAGAAAGTGTACTAGATTTCTTAACCCCTAATTATACGTAGATTTAAAAGTAGTTTTTAAAAATATTAGCGAAAAAAACTATGTGTAAACCACTAGTAATTTTTACTTTCGTATTACTGGCGCTATCATCAGCGCCATCTATGTAACATCTTATATGCAAAAACTTACAGAAGACTGCCACACGACGGCGCTAGTTTTTTAATTTAGTATAGCCATCTATTTTCTAGTAGAAGAATTACCTTGCAAAAAACGCTTTGCATTGACGCAGACGCACCAGCAATGAATATTGTGTAAGTAGCATTTATTTTATAATATGCAAAATAAATGGTGAATAGGTAGGGTAGGTAGAAAAAAATTGATTACAAGGTTTTTTAAATTCTATTTTACACTCGCGTTATGTGCGAACTCGCACAGGCATTCTTATTTAAAATTACCCGCGAATAGATAAGTATATAAGGTATATCCACACGAAAAATAACGCCTGATAGGTGATAATAAAATATATTTGATTCATTGCAAAAAAAACAATACATTTTTATTCTGGTTTGCTTTTAAAATTTATTCATAGTACAGTGTGGCGTAAAAGTATCTTCACGATTATAAATTAAAAAAAATATATGAAAAGTTAAGCACATTTATATTTTGAAACTCATACAAAATACAAAGTATGTTTCTTGATTTTTTTTCAACTATTTACGAAAAATAATGTCTAAAAAATGATGTCTCCTTTCGCGATGACAAATATGAGCTCTTTTTAGCACATCTTTCATGACCTTTCGTAAAGTTTCTTGAGATATCCCCAAAATTTCTTGGCTATATATTTGCTCTAAGTTGTTCCAAGCATTGCGGCTTATTTACATAAACCTTTTCTTTCAGATAACCCCAAAGAAAACAATCTGGAGTAGTGAGATCTCCAGATCTCACTACTCCAGATAAAGTGAAAAAAACTTCCAATTATATCTACCTACAAAAATAACAATATTTCAAAAATCATGTTGGTGTCGCTTTGAGATTATTGAGAATTTGTTAAATCTTAGGCTAACAGTGTATATACATTTCTGTTAACTGAAGTAGGTAAAACGAAGAGAAATAAGGCTGTTTTACAATTTCGTCCAATTTTCGATTAAATAAATGTAAAAAATATATAAAAAGTTCGTAAGTTATTTACTTGCATAACAAATATAACTTTTATTGCAAATTATAAATTAGGGGTAGGTATATATCGATTATATAAATGAGAGAAATGTCGCTAATACAAATCTGAAATTATTTTGACAGGAAAACACTTTCTAACAAGTGTACCATCTTGCTCCCCTCCCCAGCGGCGTCTTTAGTCCAGAGTCGACTGAAATGACCATCGCCACCTGGTCTAGTTCGTCACTAATTCATTATTATATCTTATAGTTTTCCACGATGGGAATTAAAAAGGTTCCCCCCTGTACATGCCATATATTATCATCATACATTTTTGGATTGAAGATAAAAATTTATTAGGTAAATAATACTATACTGATCAGCAATTACATAATATACACTTAACTACTTCAATTGTACACTTTGATAGACTGACTTATCTTTATTACAACTGCAAATAAAATATACCATTTGTCGCAAGCATGAAAATCCAGGCAAATGATCATTTGCCTAGGTATATGCAAGGCAAACATTTTGACTCATTTTGCTGTTTTCCTTGGCACTTAGCATATGCCTAGGCAAATCATTTGCCTGGATTTGCTTTATGCCCGCGAAATAATCACCAATAATGTTTTCTGCATTATTTGCTTCAGAACCAGTAGTACCGATCAACGTTTCCACAAGGAGTCGTTTTTAATAAACGAGTACCTATATATTAAGTAATATTTAAAAATAGATACATAATTCGAAATGTATCAAAAATATTTTAAAAATATATGAAAAATATTCCATATAAAAAAAACTGTCGCAAACAATAATTATACAATTAAGAAAATTTATTGCATGTTTGGTGCTTCTTAGTCTGCTTTATTGGCAGGGTCGATCCTAGAATCCTATGCGCCCGGAGGCAAGAATAAATTTTAGGCGTCCTAAATTTGAAAATAACTTAATTAGTGAAAGATTTATTGGCAAAAAATTCTAAGTGTTGACAAAATTATTCACTTCTGTTTTGGTCATTTTTATTTTTTATAGTAATAAAGTTTATTTGAGCTGAAATCTTGGATTGAAGTTTTTCTAAAAACGTCTCTTATTTGGCCACCCACATGAAAAGGCCGCCCTTTGTTTGTTCGTTAAGCTCCTATTGCAAATGTTTATTGCATGCTGAGACTTTTTGCACATTACTTTAATCGTACTTCGAATTTTTTGTAAACTTAATGTTGATTAATCTCTAATTCTATGACTACGATATTTATTTTCTTGTCAACTCGAAACTCGTAGAAGCGAGTGCAACAACGAGTATTAATAGTATTTTTAATGATTAATATTTGCTTTTTGAGCTTTTTTTAAATTTTTTCCTTTCGAGCAATTAATTATTAATAAAAACGATCTGACTGAATTGCTAATATCCTCTGTATATGCTTACAACGATATAAAATTGTTGTATTCAGATTATCATGTGCATATTTAATCCGCTTGGCAAAGTTTTATTGAGCTGGTTTATTGGTTGCCTATATCAGTTTATAAAGTGGGCAATAATAATAAATTCGTTAGAATAATAATATAAACAGTGCGTTTAAATTTCTGACCAATATTCACCTCAAAAATGCCACTAGGGCTGTACATATTTGTATCAATAATAACTGAGGCCACTTTGAACAATTTTTACAATATATGTTTTATTATTTTTCCTTGATTTATTATTCACTGTTTTTTCTTCAATAAATTATTGTTCAATATCATGCATACATTTTAATATTTGCCTTTATAATTTTATTTCTTCTATTATAAATTAGTCATTACTTCTAAATGTTCCGGATATTCAAGAAACATTATTTCATAAACTGAAAATTCCCTAATCATCAGTGACAGCTGGTCAGGGGAGGCAGGGAGGGGAGGCTGAGCCTCCTCTACAATTTTGGGAGAAGCAGAATATCCCCAAACTAATATTTTTCACAAGTAGAAATTTCTACTTAGGTATATCTCAATTCCTAATGTTGTTTATAATTCATTAATTAATGTTTAGTGTAAAAAAAAATGTTGCATTTCCTTTCCACAAACATGTAACATTGCAGTCCGGATAGTCCACTCCACGTATGCATATTTCCCGATCTCTCATTGCGCTTTTGCGCTTGCTCGGATGAACTGAGACTAGCGGCCAGCCAACCCTCATTTCAACACATTGTTGGTGACTTTGACCTTTTGGCGCATATCAGCAAAAATTCTGTATCTGTTAGTGATAGGGCAGCTAGCCTCTAGCATACCATCTCTTTCTAGTGCATGTAACACTTCAGTTCAGCGTTGATCGCCTCTCTCATAAGAGAATGAACAGTTATAGAATAAGGACAGTAGCAATTTGTGGTTTCGTGGGAGAACATAACCATACATAAAATATTTAACAGGTGGTTGAAAAATGAGTGCTCTGGGTGAAAATATTTCCAACGACATATCTTGTTGTCCGGACGTGGTGGATTATTTGTTGTTAAATGGATTTAGTTCTCTTGAGTTATGATCAAAAGGCAAGAATTAAAAAAATGGTCAGATCTACACCGTCAATGCCGTCATTAGTTTTCACAAGTGGTAAACAAAACAGAGGATTTAATGATAGCAATTATCAAAAAAATCGAGTGGTTAAGGGCATCAACAGTTAGAAACAAATTATATTGTTGGAAATGTTTGTTATTTACTAACGATCAATCCTCAATTTGGGGCAGGGCCGAGTTTAATAACTTGCAAAATTTGTTGCGAGATTTAGAAAAGCATGAAAAATCTCAGAAGCATATTTCATCTTGCATTAAATTCGAAATGTTCGGTAAACAAAATATTGTAAATTTCTTGGATTCTGCGCATAAAAGAGAAATAGAAAATTTTAATGAAAAAGTCCGTGAAAAATAGGGAAATATTAAAGAGATTAGTTGATGCCATTATATATTTATCTTCTCAAGAAAATTCTGTTCGAGGACATGACGAAAAACGCGATTCGTATAATAAAGGAAATTTCAAGGAGCTAACAGATTTTTTAAAAACGTATGATCCAAAATTAGAGAACTTTTTGAATAACGCCACTGTTTTTTCCGGGACGTCTAAATCAATTCAAAATGACCTAAATGAGAGTGTTAGCTTCATTATTAAAGGCAAAATTTATGAAGAACTACAAAATTGCGAATTTTTCTCGTGGCAAATTGATGAAACGACGGACATTACTTGTAAATCTCAACTTTCCGTAATCTTTAGATATGTAATGCACGGTGAAGTTGTTGAAAGGTTTGTTGGTGTTTTTGATGTGAGTAGTAGAAGAAACGCGGACAGTTTATTTAAATTCTTAATCGACGAATTTGGTAAATTTGATTTGAAAAATAAATTAGTTGCACAAACCTATGACGGCGCTGCGGTAATGTTAGGACATCTTAATGGACTCCAAACTAAAATAAAAGATATTGCTCCTTAAGCTTACTTCACTCATTGTTATGCACACAAATTAAATTCGGTTTTGAATAAAGCCTGTAACGGAATTAAAGAAGTTAGAATATTTTTTTTAAATATTACTGGTTTTTCGTAATTTTTTTCAAAATCTAGTAAAAGATCTGATATTTTAAATAGAATTATGGAACATAGAATTCCGAGTAATGCTCCCACTAGTTGGAATTTTTCATCTAGAATTGTTTTCACTGTTGACACATACGGGAAAAAACTTATTGACGTTTTTAATTTTTTTTAACATACGTTACAAACAAATTTTTACAGAAATTTTGGACACCATTATAGTTTAAATTGAAATTAGGTTTTCCGATTTAAATACTTTGCAATGTTTCGATTTAGTAAATCCTAATATTTTTTAATGTTTTCTAAATCATTTCCTAACAGTCTAATGGACAAATTAAAGGACAGTATCCCTTTTTTAACCGTATTTCGTTAAGAAATGAACTATGTGTATTCTGACCAGGAACTCTTAGCAAATTCAAAATCGCCTCAAGAAATGCTTACTTTTATACATAATAATAATTTAAAAAAGCTGTCTCTCCGAACTGTACAAACTTTTATCTTTAGTTGCAACAATTCCTGTAACCTCAGCTTCTGTAAAACGATCGTTTTCAGCACTCAAACTCATAAAAACATTTACTAGAAACACAATAGCTCAAGACCGCCTGTCAAATATATCGCTTATTTCAAGAGAAAAACGTTTTTTGTCATTCACTAGGGTGGTTCACGACACCCTTGTGAATAATAGCCTTTATTATATGCTCGTTGAATATTATACTATTGTATGTAGGTACTTCTTATAAAAAAAAAACGGTAATTGTTGTTAAGAACTACAAACTATTATACCTTTTATACCAAAGAAAAATACTATTTGTTTTTGATTGCAAAATTTTTTTCAAAAACAAATCAATTTTAAGTAATTCCGTTCTTTATCTCGTAGAAACGTGCGAATACAAAAGAAGTCGAGTTGCGCCAGGAATAGTCACGTAAACAGAGCGCGATCGTTAGAGATAGATCTAGAAAGATCGGTTTCCATAGATAGTTTAGCGCAAGATCGGTGATACATTTTTTTTCTTTCCTGGATCTAAGCCTGATTTTTTACCAGGACTCAGGTTTTTTACCAGGACTTAGCCCTGGCTAGCCCTTCTCTGTCTACAGTCCCAATTGCAATGCAATACTATTATTGCAGATCTTAGGAAGCAGCGTCAGTCAACGTTTCTTTATAGTGACGCATATTAATACCTTTGCAAGGACATTTTAATATAGCAGTTTATTTCAAATTGTGTACGATTCCCGCTTGTAGTTAAAGTGTTTTTTACTTGTCATCTTTTTGTCTAATCTACTTTCTTCAATAACCATTTATTTAATATAAATATGTGTTAATATGAATTGTTTAGATTTACAAACATTTATTTTATATCAAATTATAGAGAACATTACTTACTTGTCCGTAACTCTACCATCCTGAACTATTTGTAACGTTTTAAAATCTAATAAATACATTCATAAGCTGCCTTTGTCCGTGGCGTACGTAAAGGTTAACTATTACTATTACCAACATAAAACTTACAATAATTAGCATTATTACACACAAAAGTATCAATAAAAAAAAACAAAGAAATTATGACTGGTATATGGGTAAGTGACACACCCAAGTATTAACATTAATGACCTAATTTCCAAAAAGAACAAAAGATTAGATATAATCTATCCCAAGCAAACCAATCGCCAATTAAATTAGGCGTCCATAATTTTGAATATATTATCTAAATTTAGCGCTGGCTTGGATTTTTTATGAAATACAATGTGAATATTATGTACTCGCAGTAATTGCCAGTTCCGCGGCGCCTTCGACATATTTGTAAAAGCTCTAGAATAAAATAAAAATAACTTTCTGAAAGGCACGTAACATATGCAGTCATCTGAGCCTGCAGAAGATCGAAATTCTACATGCTCATCTTGGAAATTAGAGAACAATTTGTTTCTCGGTGTCGATTTAGATATTTTTCCTTTTTTCTTCTATTTGTTTCGGTGTAGTTGCTTACAGATGTCAAAGAAATTGTATATGCACACTTCATACAAATGGTTCCAACTGTTCTTTCTTGTATACAGGGCCCACCACTTTTTTTAGAGGTATCGTAATGTGAGTGGTGGTTAAATGAAAACTGTTTTCAGGGGACTACTGAATGTCAAAAACTATTTACAGTCAAGAAGATAATACTTTTCCTAACTTGGTTTGTACATTTTTTTCTCTTAGAATATAAAAAATTGTTTTTGATATTTAAATATAGCGTCTAATTAGTAACCTTTTATTTGATTTAAAATTTCTAATAATTAATAAGGAACACAGATTTTCTTAATAATTTTATAATGAATCAACAATATAACAATAATTATAAATAGTACCTAAACATGGTTTATTGTAAGTATTTTTCAAAATTTCTAACATCTGCAGCAGTACACAAATTGTAATTTGAATCCAATCCACAGTATAATGAAATCACATTTGGTGTAATTAACTGCAGAGCATTAAAGTACATTCAACAATTTTTTGTTATTTAAAAATGATAAGTAAAATAAATGAACCCATTTAAGGCTTACATAAGAATAATGGCTGTTATATAAGTTATGTCTTTTCTTCAATTTAGGTGGGTGGACTAAATTTTTTATTTGTCAGCATAATCTGGGTCACACTTTATCAATTATTAAAAACTACTACTACAGATTTTTTAAGATTACTTTTACTTATTAACTATCAGTTTTTAAATCTTGAATTACTTAACAATTATTCAGATAGTCGTTCGTTACTGTGTGTTCGAGAATTTACAGTTCGGCGTTTAAAAATACAAAATATAATAATTTTTTGCGTAAATAAGTAATTAACATCCAAGTGCAGGGTGATCACTTACGGATGATAAATGCATTTTTCTCTAAATTGATATGTGGAAATTTGAAATTGTAAATTACATCATTACTATAAGTTGTGGTAATAAAATGCATTGAACATGTGTTTTCCAGTAACACTTATTTTTGATACATTGCTGAAAAACTTATTAAACCGTGAGTCGCATTGCCAAATAAAAAAAAATCCATATGCCTTACTCTAAAAGTTTGACATTGCTTTAATAATGTAATAATGCTAATAGGAATGATCTTGGATCATGGCAGTGTACTGGGTCCATTATTATTTATTCTTTATATTAATGACCTTGGCAATGTGTTGCAAAAATATAAAATCCATCTTTTTGCTGATGACACTCTTATTTACTATGAGAGTACAAATTTTGAGAAAATGGTAAGTACTGTTAATTTAGAACTAAAATTATTAACAGAAAAATTTAAGAACAATAGACTAAAAGTAAATGAATTAAAATCCAAATTTATGTTCGTGGGTAATAATTACACAGCCCCACAAAAAAAAAAATTTCTGACCTAGCAACGAGACGAGTATATCCATATGTATTTTTGATCGCTGATTCTAAATCCGGGGTCAAAAAAAGTCATATACCCCCAAAAAAGAATTTTAGAGCCAAAAAACACTCCCTGAATAGGGATATGAGATAACGCTCTGAAAATGATGTTATCATTTTAATCAATCGTTTTGTTTAATATTTTCGGGAAAATTTGAATGTATTATGATAAAAATAAAGGTAAATTACAGCGTTCACCCTATCGGTATGAAACGCACCCTCATAGAGGGTGAGAACCACCCTCATCTGCCACCAAACCAATTGATAACGACAATGACTGAAAAACATTTAAAAATGTTTAAGTTTCGTTAGGTTTGCAATAAACTGACGTAGAATTCACGTAATACCCCTAAACTACTCCTATAGCGTTATGAAAAACAACCCTTAACTTCACATGATAGCAGACTACTGTTGGTCTCTGAAAAGAGACACGAAAGAACAACACAAACGACAGTCAGTAAGAAGATCGTTTGAAAATAAAATTAAAAGATACCATAAAAAGAAAGATTAAAAAAAGAAGAATTAAAAGCTACTAACGTAAGAGTACTTCTCACCCCCCTTCAGGGATGCATTTTATACCCAAATGGTGTTAAGATTGGTGACAAATGACTGCTAATATCCTAGCCATAAGGATCTCTGCAAATAAGAACATCCATATAATGAAAACGTTATCAAATCTTATGTTTTTTCCTCTCTTTTTTTCTGTAATTGAAGTTAAGGGTTGTTTTTCATAACGATATAGGGGTAGTTTTGGGGTATTACGTGAATTCTACGTCAGTTTATTGCAAACCTAACGAAAACATTTTTAGATGTTTTTCAGTCATTGTCGTTATCAATTGGTTTGATGGCAGATGAGGGTGATTCTCACCCTCTAATGGGGGTGCGTTTTATACCGATAGGGTGAACGCTGCAATTCACCTTTATTTTTATCGTAATACATTCAATTTTTCCAGAAAATATTAAACAAAGCGATTCAGGGGGTGTTTTTTGGCTCTAAAATTTTTTTTTTGGGGGTGTATGACTTTTTTTGACCCCGGATTCGGAATCAGCAATCAAAAAATACATATGGATATACTTGTCTCGTTGCTAGGTCAGAAATTTTTTTTTTTGTGGGGCTGTGTTATCTATATAAACAGTTTACTAGTCTAAATCTTGGTATCGAGTTAAATAGTAAAAAACGTTGAAATTGTTCAGGAAATAAAGTATCCAGGCCTAATAATTGATCGTGAACTGAAATTTAACAAACATGTAGAATATATATCAAAGAAAATCGGCAAAAAGGTCAGATTTTTTAGCAGAGTGGCTCCATTTATCAACTACTACTAAACTAACTGTGTATAATACCTTAATCCTACCTCATTTTCTCTATTCCTGTTCTGTATTGTATACAAATTGTACAAATTTTAGTAGACTCCAGGTTCTCCAAAATAAGGTAATGCGAATAATACTAAGATGGAACCGCTTGACTAGCAGTCAGTTAATGCTTAATACATTAAAATGGCTTGATATTAAACAGTTCCTCTTCTTCCAAACTATGATATTTATTTTCAAAATGATTAATAACATTTTACCGGAATATCTCACACGATAATTGTTGCTTGTTACAGACGTACATATGTGTAACATACGAACGGCTAGTGCAAATAACTATTATGTTAAAAGAACTTCTAGGAGTAGTACAATGAGAAGTCTGTTCCACAAAAGAGTTGTACAATTCAATCTTCTTCCTCACGTAATTAAGACCAGTAATACCGTTAACCAATTTAAGAATCAACTTTTATGTTTTATAAAAGATAATGCATATCAGCAACATTGATGTTGCTAGAGGTTTGTTTTTTTCTCTTTATATTGTATGTCTATATTATGTAAACTAGTACTAGTTTGTAACTATTATTTTTATATCTATTGTTTTTTTTATGTACATACTATCTATCTATGGATAAATAAAGAATATCGTATCTTATCTTATCTTGACAACAAAAGGTAACTAAGGGGGATTTATACAATAAAAAGATAGACTGTAATAATAGGTGTCCTAAGATTTATGTATGTTTATTATAAAACTCCAAAACACGACATTATGTTATTAAACCATCAAAAAAATAAATAAACAAAGAATATGAATTCACAATAACTATTAGTTTAAAGAATGTTCAATGTATCCACCATTTTGCAGCAAGAGAATTTTTTCACTGCTATGAATAATGGATAGCACTCGATGAATAATGGATAGCACTATCTTTGAGGAAACACATACGTAATGAATATATTATCTAATAGTCCTGGACAACAAAAACTGTCCACTGAAGACAAAAAAGGGCAATAGAGGCACGTCTTGGTGGAACAAGAATGTGAATAAAATGAGAGAAGTTCGACGCCTCTTTAATCTAGCTAAATCTTCGGGCGACTGGGACCACTACAGATTCGCTCTAATGGACTATAACAAAGAAATAAGGAAAGCAAAAAGGGATCTTGGAGGAAATTCTGTGAGAGTATAACTGACCTACCTCACAGTACTAGAATCCACAAGATTCTTTCCAGAGAGCTGACATGGGAATTCGGTTCGTAAAGGCAACCGGATGTCTCATATACAGCTCCTAGCACAGAACCACCTACCAGGGTGCTTGATTCTGGGTGACCAACAGCTGTCACCGTCAGAAGGACGATTAAAACGATCTGATAAAAATGACTAGCTGGCAGCTAAAAAGGTTATCACACTATCGGCAACTTTCAGAAGGCTCTAAATCATTTGAGCAAAAACAACGAAGTGACTCTGGTCTGGATACCCACCCACTCTGGTATGAAAAGCAACAAAATAGCCGACTTCTGGACCAGAGAAGGAGCGGGATCACGAATCATCGGACCAGAACCGATTCTTGGCAGATCTTCAAGTACTGCAAAGATGGCAATCTCAACCTGGGCCGAAAGGAAAACTCTCCAGTATTGGCAAGAGTTATCAGGATTAGTTCATTCGAAGGTATTTATAAAATACCCTTTGATATCAACAACTAAGAAACTTTTAGAGTTAAATAGGGTAAACCTAAAAACTCTCTGGATACCCAGCCACTCTGGTATGGAAAGTAACAAAATAGCCGACTTCTGGACCAGAGAAGGAGCGGGATCACGAATCATCGGACCAGAACCGATACTTGGCATATCTTCAAGTACTGCTAACATGGCAATCTCAACCTGGGCCGAAAGAAAAACTCTCCAGTATTGGCAAGAGTTACCAAGATTAGTTCATTCGAAGGTGTTTATAGAATACCCTTTGACATCAACAACTAAGAAACTTTTAGAGTTAAATAGGGTAAACCTAAAAACTCTCACAAGCCTATATACCAGGCACTGTCGATTAAACTATCATTTGCATAAACTCGGTCTAGCGAAAAATGCCGAGTGCCGTCTATGCCTGAAAGATGATGAGACGGCAGTCCACGTCTTATGCACCTGTCCCGCTGTGAAGAGGATCCGATTCTCAATATTTGACAAAGGGTAACTGCTGCCAGAGGATCTGGACACATTCTCACCCAATAAAGTATACATAAGTTTCATTAAGAGTCTGAACTTATTGGGTGAAATATAATTAGGAGTGAGCTACAATAGGCCTACTGATGACAGCAATGGAGGGTCCACAAGGACCCACTCACAAAATCCTAAGCTAACCTAACTGGACAATAGTAATTTACGTTATTAGTAGGATAAGTGCATCTTTATTACAATCACAAGTGGGAGTATTACCACGACGAGGTCGTAAACCGAATCGTGTATTTTTTTCGTCGTGAATTTTACGTTGTGCGTTACATCGATAAGCTCACTAAAATACAGCTAAAATAGCAGAAAGCGTGATGAGTGACCCAGAAAGTCTACCCTTGGACACAGAACAATCTGCGACGAGTGTCTATCTGTGTTAGGAGTATTAAGATTGAAGTATGAAAAAGCTTACCAGCAGTTCGTTAAATGGTGTCATGGGAAAAAAGTTAAAACTTAAACGAATGAAAAAGTTTTGCTAGTATACTTCAAAAATTGGTCGAAAAACTACAGATATTCTGCACTCCATTCGTTTCATATAAGCACATAAAAAATTCTAGCATAAACGCACGGTGTTATATAAATATATATTGTGTGAATGCACTGCGCGCCTATACTAGAGAGCTATGCACGACTGAAGACCGACAAAGGGCCGCTCTGTGAGCCCAGGTAAACAGTTTTTTATGTGCTCATATGAAATGAATGAAGTATAGCTTTTGGTCTTTCTATTCAATGAAAGGGTAACAGCACAACTAATCAGCTAGTATAAATTTGTCAAAATGCAAAAAAATTTCAATGATATTTATAATAAATAGTTGTTGTATTGTTTCTGGTTTCAATAAATTTTTGCTTCTCTTTGTTTATAATTTGAAAATCAAAATGAGTAATACAGGGTGGGGCAATAGTGCGTCGGACTTCGATATCTCGAGTTCTACGATAGCTAGAAATTTTTTAAAAAATTGCAAGTAAACTAGATAAAAAAAGTCTATAACTGGAAATTATTTTCGAACATACAGGGTGAGCCAAGACGAAATCACAGGACCAAGTGCCTTTTTTTTAAATGTAATGCTATGTATATCAGTACATTTTTTGAAGCCTCTTTCTAGGCTCTATTCATTCCTGTATTATTATTGGCTATCTCCCAACCACTTTGATATAATGAATTTTTTTGTTGAAATAATGCCATCTGCAGATGGATATTAAAAAAATCACCACAGTCACAATTATTGGTTTTAAGAAAAACTTATGTGAATACTAGTTACACCTAATTAATGTTTTTTGATTCATTTTCATTTCCTAAAAATGTACAGGGTGGCCAAAAATTAGTATTCAATTAAGAACTTTTTAAATTGAAATTTCTCAATTTTTTTCAAATGGAACACCCTGTATATTTTTCAACGATGTGATGTAAAAATGCAAAACGAAAATTTTTTGTAAGTACTTCCCTATGGCTAATTGCAACCATTTTCGTTTTATAAATAACTAAGTGTTTATTTTTCAATTAAGAACTTTTTAAATTGAATTTTCTCAATTTTTTCAAATAAAACACCCTGTATATTTTTCGACGATGTGATCTAGAAATGAAAAACTAACATTTTTTGTAAGTACTTCCCTATGGTTAATTGCAACCATTTTCGTTTTATAAATAAATAAGTGTCAAATTCAAGAATAAACTTAAAAAAAGAGGTTCCCTCAAATAATTCATTAGAAAAATTTATAATAGGTATTCTACGTGTTGCCTATTTTGATTGACACACGTCTTTATGCAATTTTGAAATGAGGCCATTTAGTGGGACCATTTCTATTGAAATGAGTAAACAGTATTTAACCAGTCCTTTACTGTAATGTTTTTTTTGTACATTTTTTTGCTGTTTTCGTTATTCGACAAGCAATAAAACTTCAGTTTGGTATAAATTGTCGTGTACAAAGGAGCATTTATCACACTTATCGGTCGTTAGTTACAATTTGTATTGAATTTAAAATATTTGGAATTTTACAATATGAATTTTAATAAAGCGGAACTTGTAGACATGACTTTTGTTTTGGGCGAGTCAGACAGAAATTGTTTACTTGCTAATAGAATTTATCACCAACGTTATCCTGAAAGAAGGCTTCCTGATGTTAGCAGCTTCCAAAACTTTCTCGATAGATTTCTGGAAACGGGAAATGTCGAATATAAAAAAAGTGAAAAAATAAAACGTGTTGTGAACGAAGAAAATGAGTTTTCTGTGGTGCTGGCAACGGTTGAGAATCCCCATGTTAGTCAAAGTGAAGTGACCTCATTAGTAGGAATAAGTAGACGGTCTGTGGGTCGAATCTTAAAAACAAATAAGTTGCATGCATATCATATTCAAGTGCACCAGGAATTATCTGATGACGATTTTCAAAAGCGCCTACAATTTAGTAATTGGGCCAGAGGTAAAATGCAAGTTGATGTCAACTTCTTCAGTATTGTTTTATTCACTGATGAGGCAAATTTTCATAAAAATGGATTTGTTAATAGGAACAATTTCCATTATTATGCTTTGGAAAATCCTCACTTTTTTTATGCAAGTTGATAACCAACACAGATGGTCTATAAACGTTTGGGGAGGAATTATTGGAGAACATGTAATAGGGCCACATTTCTTTGATGGTACATTCACTGGAGCTATTTATCTTCATTTTGTGGAAAACTATCTACCACAATTATTGGTAAATATCCCTGGAAGAATTCGAAATAGGATGTGGTTTCAGCAAGATGGTGCTCCACCACATTATTTAAATGCAGTTAGAGACCACTTAAATAGTACCTACCCTCATCAATGGATTGGAAGAAATGGACCCACTAAATGGCCTGCTAGATCCCCAGATCTTACAAAAATGGATTTCTTTTTTATGGGGATACGTGAAGGAAATTGTTTATACAGCCACACCAATAACAGTACAAAATATGAAGGAAAAGAATAATAACTGCCTTTAGATCTATCACACCGGCAGTTTTAGGAACAGTGGGAACCTCATTTCAAAAGCGCATAGAGAAATTATGTCAATCAAAATGGCCAACATGTGGAACATTTATTATAATTTTTTTCTACTGAGTTATTTGAAGAAACCTCTTTTTTTAAGTTTATTTTTGATTGTTGTAATTATTGTTCAATAAAACGAAAATGGTTGCAATTAGCCATAGGGAAGTACTTACAAAAAATGTTCGTTTTTCATTTTTACATCACATCGTTGAACAATTTGAGAAAATTAAATTAAAATTAAAAAGTTCTTAATTGAATACTAATTTTTGGCCACCCTATACATTTTTAGGAAATGAAAATAATTCAAAAATATTAATTAGATGTCTCGTAACTAGTATTCACATAAGTTTTCTTAAAACCCATAATTGTGACTGTGGTAATTTTTTTTAATATCCATCTGCAGATGGCATTATTTCAACAAAAAAATTAATTACATTAAAGTGGTTGGGAGATAGCCAATAATAATGTAGGAATGAATAGAGCCTAGAAAGAGGCTTCAAAAAATGTACTAATATACATAGCATTCTATTTAAAAAAAGGCACTTGGTCCTGTAATTTCATCTTGGCTCACCCTGTATGTTCGAAAATAATTTCCAGTTATAGACTTTTTTATCTAGTTTACTTGCAATTTTTTAAAAAATGTCTAGCTATCGTAGAACTCGAGATATCGAAGTCCGACGCACTATTGCCCCACCCTGTATAATGAGCTCATTACACCATTAGTGGTATAATAAGGTTCATTTAAAACTGCCATCAATTAATAACATAATAGGTATTTATCAAGGAGGATCTGTTACTTTCCAGTATGTTTTTCATTATTTTATTTCGTTTATTTTGTGTTACATAAGAATGTTTACAGTTTTTTCGTCTTTATATTTTAACAATCATTAAACATTTTAAATGCATTATTTGTATTTTCTATCATATGAATGTAAGAAATCAGATAAACAGTATTTAGATAACCATACAAACACTTTGATTAAAAAAAAACAATTATGTACTTCTATTAAGTAAAAAAGAAATCTAAATGTTAACCCTGGTAAGAAGAAAATGAGCCCTGTCTAATGTTTTGTTCTGGCTACGGCTCTGAATGTAATCATTCTTTGATTTAGTTTTTCGTCCTTTTAACTATAAACTCAAGCATTTTGTACCGATACTAATCACATTCTTATTGTGAAAATTGGATTGTTTTGAGATTTTGATGATTTAAAAATGATTTATACGTTGGCAAAGGGAATTGAACATGTTAGCAAATAATTTTTTCTCAGAAACTCAAGAGTTATGTTCTTAATCTAGAAGCCGGATCCGGTTTTGAAAAATTCTTTCAATTGGCACGTATTTTGTTAAATTAAAAATTTGTATAATATCGACCTAGATTTCGATTTATGTAACAACATATAAAGGCACTTAATGGTACCTATTAAAACATTCCCATTATTAGCAAAAAATAACAAATTAGAAACATATTATTAAAAGAACAAATAAATTATTTCGTATCGTTTGGCAATAACGAATATAAATTAACTTTTAGTAAATTTGGTCTAATTTTTGCTTGATTTTAGTATGTTGTAATATGTTCCTATTTCTCAGTATCAATTTTTAATTTAGCATTATATTCAGATCTATAAGCTAGTATAAAATAATTCATAAATCATAAATCATAAATGAAGTAACAGTTTGTAGGGAACATATTAAAAATGTAAGTCGTGAACACTAAAAAACTACGCAACTAGGGGCACCGCTGTTTCGATATTATTGTTCCTCTTCAGTGCACCTTAGTTTAAATAATGATCGTGGAGTATGCAGATCTGGTATCAAAATCTGGGTGAGTAAAGGAAAAAGCAATACTCGTGCTTTCAACTTTGAGGTGTACAATATAATGCTATTAGTACAAAATATGACTTTAGTGGTTTTCTTTAGTTGTTTAATGGCCATCAGAATTTCTTGTAATTTGATGCACAAAATATGAATATTATATAAATGAGACCATTATTCTCGTTTTTGGTTGGTTTTGATAAAAGAAGTTTAAGAGCGATTACAGCTTTATTTAACAACAACAATTATTTGAAAAATATTATTAGAAAAACAAGAAATATTAGAAAATTTCCCAGGAAATGTTTTATTCTTAATATTAAAATATTGTTGATTTGTGTAATATCTCTATCTTTAGAGTACACCAAGTAACATAGGTCAGCCCTCTTGTTTATAATTCAAAACACTGTTCTATGTTTTTTGTAATAATTGATATTATAACTCATAAAATAAATGTTGTTTATGATACATACATATTATTTATAGATTTGTTACAATTAATAATTGTAATTACTTGCAAGTATTTCAACACCTGTAATTTACTTTTTACGAATTAAGAAAAACTGCAAGAAATATAAAATTTATTATAAAAGTACTTTTATTATTAAACTAAAATAACAGATGTTCCATTGTAAACGAATGCGTAAAGTGAATGTTGTACTGGTCTAAGGACATTTACCACTGAAGTGTTTTGTTCCTAAAATAGGACAAAATTCTACGAGGTCTAAATTATTCTTATATATTACCATACGTAATATGCTTTAAGCAGATAGAACAATAGTATCCGTATGTAAATATTAGTCCAAAAATACTCGGTATGATCGGATAATAAATAAAAGACGGTTATTTTTACTTGTTGACATTTCGATTAATTTTTTAATCTTCTTCGGTACTAAAAATAAAATTTAAACCTACAATACTGTATGGTTACAAAATTATTCGATATAATCAATGGATATTGGATTTTATAAATTTTAACAAAATATATATCGAACCCTGTGCCACAGACCAGATCTTTGCAAGAAGTTATTCGATTTATGACCACGATACTGAACAAATTGATGTCGATTCTCTAGATATGACTGTATTAAAAGAAGTAACGATTTTGTCAAGTTTAGAAATCAAAGCACCGTGGTCAATCCTGTCAAAAGCCTTAGAAAAGTCTGTGTAGATAGTATCTACCCGACCCCCTCGATCAAGACCTTCGCAAAGAAATTGCGTTTTACACACAAGGTTTGTTACTGTAGATCGACCCTTTATAAAGCCATGGTGATCAATAGATATTAAGCCAGACACGTGAGTGTACATAGAACCGTGAAGAAAAATTTAAAAAATGTTCCCGAAGTTACAAATAATAGTGATGAGCCTATAGTTTGTTATGTCATTCTTTTCCCCCTTTTTGTACACTGGACACTGAATTTTTCCATTTTTGAGGAAATCTCGAAGTACTGAGAATTAAATTGAAAATTATTAGAAGGGCTTTAGCCAATACAGTTGAACAATCTTTAATTAGAAATGCCGGATTTATATCATGGCCTATGGTCATTGTGGCTTTAATTTTCTTTATAGATTGACATATTTTCTCCTCAGTGATGACAGATAAGTTTAAAGTATTTAAATTCAGACTACTCACGTCGTCAAATTTACGGAGTGTAGGGGATGTAAAGGATTTAGAGAAAAAGTTCGCAAAACTATCAACTATTACTTGAGGGTCTTCAATCATTTTATTCTCGTAAATTAGCGATGATGGAATGAATGAAGTATTGTTTTTTGAATTAATAAAACTCCAAAAATTGTTAGGATTGGTTTGCTTGTTATTTTCAATGTTGTCTAAATATAACTTGTAAGCACTATCGATGTTAGATTTAATTTTTGCTCTCAATGTTTTAAACGTATTATAATATTCTGTGTTACCAGATTTTTTATGTGTTTAATATTTTTTCGTTCTGCTTAATATCATGGATTATCTGTCTATTAAACCATGTGGGATAAGACCCACAACTTTTTTGTTTTTTAGGTACATATGTATCAAAAATATCGTATACTTTTAAATAAAGTGCATCCACAGCTGTATCTACATTGTTAAAATATTCCAGGAAAGTCCATTCCATTAGCCCAAGTTGGTTATACAGTTCTACAAAATTAGCCTTTTTGAAATTAAACTCGAAAGTTATTTTTATGCGAAAAATTATCGTGTCTGGGATTTTGAATATCAGCCTTAACTAGTAATGCAGGGTGATACCTATCCTCTTTACAAAAAAACAAGACCTAGAAGTCTTCCGTCTGTATTTAAAATATGATTATACTGGTCTAACCCAAAAAATTTGAAAAATTGCGCATACTCAGGAAGATTTAAGTCTCCTATTACCAGCAGGTCAGAATCATAAATACTATAGAGAGACACATAGTTTTTCATAATCCTCAGATTTCGCGTGAGGGGGAATATATATGGCAATCACATATAGAGAGCGAAAATAGAATTTAATTTGTATTACTACCAATATCAATAAAATTAATATCGCAAGATTTATCATCACCAACACTAATATTAACTTTTATTGCCCTATTATTTTACAAATTGCAAGTAATACACCACCTCCCCTTGCAGAATTAGTGGCATTAAAATTACGATCGCATCTAAATACATCATACCTATTAATATCAAAAAAATTTAGTTATAAAAACTATCATTTAGCCAAGTCTCCATAAGTGAAATTAAGTCGTATTGATGCAGAGGCGGTAGAATTAAATAGATCTGAGGATTTAGAGCTAATGTCTCTTACATTTTGATCGTAACAATTCAATGAAGCTAGTATATCAGTATTTATTTCACAAGTTAGATGTGTTTGATTGTGGTCAAATTTATTTAGCTTTAGTAGCTAATCTGTACTGATTCCTATAGTATTCGCCCTGAATTTCTTAAATGTCTCCTTATAAACGTGCACTGAGAAAAGCCCCAGCAAAGAATTCTTTGCTAAGATTTTTTTAACTGGCGTAGCAATAATTTTATTTAGATTAGAAGTGTCTGTCCACTACATCAGATAAAACCACTTTACTGCGTGTTTTTATTAGCCCTTAAAAAAGTACTTTTCAGCCTTTATTATTTTCTTTACTAAAACACTAAAGCATTTAGCTACCATTAAAAAGAAAAAAATATAAAGAAAAGTTTACTGTGATAGATAAAAATTTTTCCAGAACAGCAAAGTTTTATGTTGAGTTACGTCATCGCAATACCAATCGGGCTCAATCGGGCAGCTTCGACCCACGCGTCGAACATCGAAAGTTGAGTTTGTTGCTTCTTTCCTGCCATTTCTCGCTAGGATTTAAAGGTTAAACCTTGTGGCGTCGTGCATTCAAATAGTATGTATTATTTATATATGTTATGATACGAAGTGAGATTGGAAGACTTAATGACTTAAAAACATATCTAACCATTATTTTTTGTGTTATAAATAAACCACAGAAGACTTTGGTAAGTCGTTTTTTTGCTACTGGTTTTTTAAGCCGCGACGTCAATTCTATCATATATCGGCCCTTTCATACTAACAAAATTAATGACAGATCTTAACTTACATAAAGACCCAAGATTACGCAGGTGCGTGCGTGGCTTAGCAAGATTAACTTTTTTGTTTACAAAACGATCTTGTTCTCTCCTTTGCATTTTTTTAATGGTGTATTATTAATGATTATTGATTAAAATTAAAAATAATTCTACTTTAAAATTAAAAATTTGACATCTCATCTACTGCTTTCTAATCTATTCGATCATTGTTTTACGCTGGATTCATTAGTTTAACAATTTTCTTCGCAATATAAGTACCTACAATATGTCTGCAAATGGAGTTCTGAGAGATTAAAATGTCAAAACCTTCGTTTTTTCAGAAAATAGTCATTGTATATAAAAATGTTTGCTTTGACAACATTTAAGTTAAAATTTTTAATAATAAACTATTTTTTTTATTTTGACGTGAAATGTTAAATCAAAAAGTTGTTTCAAACATGATATGGGCAATCAGAGTTCAAGATTTTAAATTAATATTATATTGTTTTTTGTAAATTGAAAATTAAATCACAATTTTAAACATATTGCATTAGAGCTGATATGCATTTTGTCCTTTATAGCTAAACCTTTCTTACCGGATTACATATTATATAATTTTCCAATTTTTTTTCATTCCAAAATACCTACTCACTATCTAGAGTAGTGGAAAAAATATTAATGAATATATGATAAGGACGAAAGCTGGCGGTTTAGGAATATGATTACGCTCTTATTACCTCTAGTATTTCACAAATATTCAAAGAAAAATTTGTATTTATATGGGGTGCTTACTAAATATTAAACAACTTTTTTTATTTCATATTTTACTCTAAAAATTAGAGATTTACTTTTAATCTAATTTTATATTTTTATAATTTTTGAGCACCCTTTATAAAAAATGTAAAATTTCTCAACGTAAGTGATATTTTTTTTAAAGAAGCAAGTTTTTTTTATGAATGACTTCCTAGAAAAGTTAAAAATATTAGTACCTATTTTGTCCTTTCGTAAACCCCATGCATACGGGGATATATCGTAACTGGTTTGTTTTTATTGGCATAGGTAAATCTACTTAAGTACCTATTTTCTGGAATGGATATACATATAGAAGCAGTGACAACTGCAATTTAGGAACTTATTTATATTTGGTGACAATCAGCTGATCTTATAAAAAAAATAGTTAAAAAAAAGTTAAATTCAAATACAAATACCTCGACAAATACTAAACTAATTTAAAGAGCATTGCTGTTTAATATCTTGATTGTAATGTTTCCTGGAGGTAAGATGCTGCAGCTTCCTCAGGAAAGACTAGCTTATTCGCAAAAAAACAGACGAATGACTCAGGGAAGCTACAAAATTTACCAATATGTAACTGATGACAGAAAATATAGGCAAACGTGATAATTTGGACACATAACTTTTGTTGGTATCCAAGATGGATCCCTGAGTTATGCATTTGTTTGATTTTTGCAAATAGCTGATGAGATTTCAAAGCGGTCTTAAAAATTGCCAGGGCAAAAAGACGACTGATTTTAAGTTCCGTTTATTTTCTGTTTCCTAACTTTTTTTACTTTTATAGAAAGGGTTGTTAATTTATTATCAAAATAAATGTTTATTTTTTTTAATTGTTTTATTCATTTATGCCAAATCCTTGACCATTGTTTTCAGTGCATTCTAGGTTACATCAGTTTTTTGCTTGCAGTTTCATGTTTAGGAAGTTTAATTTTCATTATTCATTAATATCGTCTTGTTTGTAAAAAAAACATTTTCTTAAAAAAAGAAGGTTCTGCATATTATCTAAAGGTGAACTACTTATCTAGTCATTATGGCTAACATTTATTTTCCATACTTATAAACATATGAACCCAGTGAGGGAGATACAAAATTCAACAATGGTGAAAACGATGACAGACAAAATGAACAAGTGTGTCAACTGGAAGCAGTTGATGAAGTTTTTGCAATACGTGAATTTGCTGGTATCTAAGGTAACTCCTCACTGGGTTCATTTGTTTGATTTGCTCGAATACATAAAAATTTTTAAAACCTAATTTAAATTACAAACAAAAAAATTCATACATCTGTAGTGAAATATTGGTGTCAGAATTGTTTGCGTCTGAAAATTTTAGATCACTAATAGTAGATTTTTTTAATTAGACAGGAATGTGCATTTAATGTTATTTTAGGAATAAATATTTTTTTGCTGAAAACTATATAGGTGGTGGCTCATAAATGTTTGTTTATGATATTTTCTCGGATACAAATAAATTTAATAAATAGTTTTGTTATAATGTTTATTTAGTCTGTCATCATCATCAATTAATATTAATTTGTAATTGTCAATTTTCATAATTATGATAACAAGCAATTTTTTAAAAAAAAATATTTTTTCTCGAAAAATGTAAAAATTTAGGAAAACGTGAATTTATTCCGGAGGAAATTTTTTAGAGAAAGAAGCATTTTATGTCATCGTGCATGATGGCATAAAAATTACTCTGGAAAAAAATGTATATCTATAAATTTTGAAATTTGTTCGAGGAAAAATAATTTTTGATAAAAAAAATTGTGTGTATGATAATTAAGAAAATTGGCAAAGATAAACACTAATTGATAAAAAATAAATATCTTTATAACAAAATTATTTTCCTTGTAAAACATTAAATATATGTATTTCTATCCGAAAAAATTTCATAAACAGATAAACATTTTGAGCTACACGCGCCTCCATGTCGATTTTTCAGCAAAAAATATTTATTCCTACAGCAGATATGCTTTTTAATAATAGCAAAATCACCTTTCTTTTCTAATTAAGAAATTCTACTGTGACTGATCTAAAACTTTTTGACATGACAGAATCTATTTTCTGCGACAGGCTAATTTTTTACTAAATTAGGAAGGCGTATATGCTATAATAAAAAAAGTAATTAACTACAGTAGTAAAAAACCTCGCAATGGTAGCAAAACTCTTTGCTACAATACCAGAAAAATCATGGAGAGGTAAAAAAAAGTTGCTGTAAGTGAAAAGAATTAACTCTATCGTAGCCAGATACTTTACTTCAGCTAATAAATATCTTTACTGCAACAAAAAAGAGATCAACTGCAATAGTAATAAAGATATTAAGCGGCAGTAAAAATCTTTGCCAGGATAAAAAAGAACTGATGTTACGGTAGCCAGGTTGTTTACATACTAGTGATATATGTCAGTTTACTACACTAATATTACTTTACTATAACAGTACAGCTTATTTTCGGTGGCTAGATGAAAAATATTTTATAAAGTAACTTTACTGTCGTAGTAAAGTAACTTTAGCAAAACGAGTTTTACTGCCCTAGCAAAATTCTTGGCTGGCGCCTATTCAAAAAGAGTTTTTTTTTCTTCTGGCCCGTTTTTTTTTTGTCCCCCCCAAAAAACCCCCCCCCATGCCCCCCCTTCCCCCCCCAAACCATTATTTCAGTGCTTATATCAACGCGTTGACCCGATTTTAAATTGCTGCAAAGCACACATTTAAGGTAATCAGAATTGCAATCTTTTACTAAATGGGCTTCAGAGCATTTAGAACATACAGGCCTATCAAGAGAGCATTGATTGGCAATGCGATGAAAACCACAGCAATTGTAACAGCTACATCAAATCAATTGCATCGTAAACCGAACAATAATCACAGCCTATAAATAACTTACCGCACTTTAAAATTTTATTGAATGTCATTCTGTCTAATTGAAGAATGGCTTATGTCCACTTTTTAAAGTTATTTTAATTCTAAGGGTTTTTTTTGTTTAAACCATGCCTCGTTTTCCAGTCTGGATTGAATGTAAGAAAAAATAATACAAGTCTTTAGGTAGATCCCCATTTTCTAATGAGCTTTTTTATCCGACAAATACTGATAATTTCAGTATTCACTATTTGCTATCCGTGCAATTTTGGGATCCTCCTCTTGAAAATATTCTTCCTTCAAAATTCTCCCCTCCTCACCCCTTCTAAGTAGTTCAAACGTATATATGTAATAACTTACTAAAATAGATTACAGTTATTATTATGAATTAACTATAAAACAAACTTCTTTGCATTCCACTTCCCAAACCATGACATGAATTTCTTAGCTCTCCCTACAATCCTTTCCATTTTTTCATTTCATGTTGAAGACTCAATCTTCTAAAATTGTGCCAATTGTCATAACGGGAGTCGCAAGAAGAAACTTGTATTTCTTTCCACACACAAAGTCTATGAATTGATTCCAAATTGATGACTGTGTTTGTCGTTTGAATCATATGACCAAAAATTTCCAAAGGGCCAAACATGTTCCGTCACTGCTTCTACTTACATGAGTTTTATGATACGAAAAAAGGTGTAGTTGCAGAAGATTTTATCAGGGGTATTATAAACATCTTACTATTAAAAAATATTACGGTTAATATATCAACTGCTTCCATTAAGGCCTGTAACAACAAAGTGCCAATGAATCCTAAAAAAAGTTGACAACATCATTATCGATGAACATTAACAGTTTTATCAATAAATATTTAACTAGCCAGTATACGTTAAGGAAATACTAGAGGAAATGTCGAATTTGATAAAGAATATGATTGATTATGTATTATTATAAAATGTTTTCAGTTTAATGCAGTTTTGTGTGTAAATGGGTTCTGTTTATTAAAAATATGTTTGAACATAAACAACATATTTGCACTTAATTTTTATGTTTAATTTATTGTTCACTTTAAAAACAACATCAATCAGAGATTTTCTTTTTTTATTATTTTTTTTTCCAAAGGGTTGGGCTATAAAAATATAACAATTATTGAAGAAAATATACGTCGCAAGTCCCAAAAGTAATAATTAATAGGCTAAGTTTTAAAATTGTTGCTATTCTGTAAAACATTAGTTGTACGACTTATGTTGTTTTTGAAATGACCGATTCAATTAAATTTGGGTTTCTCCCGAAAATTTAATTTTACAGTTCAGTGAGTTTTATCCAAACTCCCTATATGAAGTATACTATTGCATAAATAACGTAACAAATTAAACCATTTACCACGTAATTAAGGTACCATTTAAGTAGCTACAAATCAGAACAAAAAAAAGTTCAAAATTTATTTGAAAGGAGTAAAAGTCGAAAGGTGTTTTAATTCGCTTTATCATGCATATGTGTAAAAGAGTTTATATGTTGAATATAATGCAAACGGTGAAAGCTCTTAGATAATACATTAGCAAGTGCCTAGTCTTGATTATTAATGACTATTGATTTGTTATGATTTCTCAGTCAGTTACAATAATTATTATTATAACATTTGAGAATTACATCCGTGGGATGTAATAATTATATCATTTAGAACCTAAATAATAGGTTACGACACCCTTATTGTATTGGTTTATTAATAGGCACTGATTAATCGTGAATATATTTTTTTTAATTATAATGATTGGTGTTCTAATATATCAAGGCTACTCTGCTAAGGATGTATAAAAAAATTGGTCCATGACATTTAAGAAATAATACCTCTTCATCGTGAGCAAAATGTGATTGAAATAATTTGACACGCTGAAGATTTTCAGGAGCATCTTTCACGGCACATCCTCAGAAATAACTTTTTCATAAAAAGTAACCTTGAATGAAAACCTATTCTGTTTCAAAAAATTGTGTACTTGGAGATGACTCGAATACAATTCAATAGTTATAAGAACAATGAATACAAGCTTAAAATCATACACTTTAGATTATATTACGCAGATCATTGAATTGAAGAGATATAATGTAATTAATCAATTGCTTTATATCTTAATCCTCATAAATACTTGGGCCAACTACAGACCTCGTTCCTTTTACACAGTTTTAACTACATACGAGTAATTTATAATAAAACATGTGTTGCATGTGTTGAAGACAACGTTTCCAACACGAAAATAATAAGTATGTGAACCATTATTACGCCATAATTTGAGGACAGCGAATTAGCGCAAATTAAATATTCATATCGTGTGATGCTGGTAAGATAAGTTAAAATAAGTCAAAATAATGGCTTTCAATATATTTACATACTTTGTGAATATTATATGTAAGTGGTTTACAAGAAAATGTCATCCACAATGTTCTGGTTTAGCTCTACTTTAAATTTATGTATTTTAGTTGTCCACTTAGTGGCCCTTGCTAGTATAAATGTATATTTCAACCTCTATATGTCTGTCATAGGCACAGCACATGTTGAAGGTAATAAATTAACGATAAGGCTGGAAATGAATGTTAGGAGAATTTTAGCATGTAAGTTAAAACAACTTTCATAAAAAAGACAAATAATATATCACGAACCCTTGTACAGTTCAGACCTATTTCTTTAATAAACTAAATGTTCAGTAAAATATGGATTTTACTTAATTTAGCTGTAAGAAGAAAACAAAAATAGTTCCAGTTACAGAAGATGTCACTATCAAAAATAAAATTATAGAAAAGAAATATACAGTCCACTATTAGCTCAATAAAAACAAATAAACAAAAATAACAATAAGTTTAAAACGAAGAATGTTAGCACGTTTGAGCTAGCGTGTTTAACAACATGTTTGAATCAGATCAGTCATCTGTTAATTTCAACCAAACCGCTCAACTGTGAGGTCAAAACTTTGTAACAAGAACGACCGACTTTATATGCTATTACAGCTCTACAAATGTAGCACTGCTGGTGAAATGGGTATATAAGAAAACATTTCAAATTGTCTTTGTCTTTCTCATCCAGTTAGTCTCCATTACGGCGTATAAAACAAACTGTCTATGCTGGGTGTATCTAAAACAAAACAAAAAGCATCACTGTCATATATTTCCGAGACCAAAATAAGTAGACTGAACCCAACTTGTGTACCCCAAGGTAGTGTTTTGGGGCCCCTATCTTTTCTTCTTTACATTAACTATTTAGACAACCATATAACATTTTTTTCTGTACATTTGCAGATTATATCTCTATTGTTGCCAGTGACAAAAACTTAGATGTATTAATTCAAAAATTAAATACTCCCTTAAATAATATTAGCAGCTATTTTGATAATAAAAAACTAGTGGTGAACCAAGAAAAGCTTTCTTTACAATTTCATCCAGTAAAATCACATTATTATTCAATTTTGCTTTTAAAATTGAGCGGAAAATCAATTTAACAAGTATCTACGTTTAAACTATTAAGTATTTTTAAAAATATATCATTAGATTGGAAATCTCATATTTCCTATATTTGTAATAAATGTGCAAGTTACTGTTTTGTGCTAAAGAGATTAAACACATAACCAGTATGTTATGTTTGGCTTACATTATAGGCAATCGTGTAAATCTACATACGACGAACAAAACATTTTAACATTGCCTTGTCTATACAGAGTGGAAATTAAGTAACGCATAAATTCAGTAATTCCGTTGATATTAATTTTTTGGAAAAAAATCTCGAAGGGGTATAGCGATTTTAACTTCAGCAAATATTTTCAGTCTATTTTCAGTTTCTTATGTCATTTATTTTTTAAATTATGACGTCATCGACTTTTTTTTAAATGACAACCTATATTTTTTATTATTGATTTTGGTAGCAGTTTTTATTCCGGTTCCGATCGTATAAAATTTTCAATATGTTATATTTGAAAAAAATCGAGAAAAACAGTCTTAAAGTTCAAATAACAAAAATTCATTAAATTGGAAAAAATTTATTTAGTTGCCTAAGTTTGATGGAAAGTTATCGACGGCACATTCGATTTTATTTTGAAATTATACAAATAGTTGAAAAATCGAACTAATGTGATACACCGGCAATAGATAAATTTTCCCTTTTTGGTTATTTCAACTTTGTAACGCATAAATTCAGTAAGTCCCTTGATATTAATTTTTTGGAAAAAATCTCGAAGGGGTATAGCTATTTTAACTTCAGCAAATATTTTCAGTCTATTTTCAGTTTCTTATATCATTTATTTTTTAAATTATGACGTCATCGACTTTTTTTTAAATGATAACATATATTTTTTATTATTGATTTTGGTAGTAGTTTTTATTCCGGTTCCGACCGTATAAAATTTTCAATATGTTATTATTTGAAAAAAATAGAGAAAAAACAGTTTTAAAGTTCAAATAACAAAAATTCATTAAATTGGGAAAATTTGTCTAGTTGCCGGTGTATCACATTAGTTCGATTTTTCAACTATTTGTATAGTTTCAAAATAAAAACAAATGTGCCGTCGATAACTTTCCGTCAAACTTAGGTAACTAGATAAATTTTCCCAATTTAATGAATTTTTGTTATTTGAATTTTAAGACTGTTTTTCTCGATTTTTTTCAAATATAACATATTGAAAATTTTATACGGTCAGAACCGGAATAAAAACTACTACTAAAGTCAATAATAAAAAATATAGGTTGTCATTTAAAAAAAAAGTCGATGACGTCATAACTTAGAAAATAAATGACATAAGAAACTAAAAAATAGACTGAAAATATTTGCTGAAATTAAAATCGCTATACCCCTTCGAGATTTTTTCCAAAAAATTAATATCAACGGAATTACTGAATTTATGCGTTACTTAATTTCCACACTGTATATATTTGAAATTTGTAAGAACACTTACCTTTCACCCTGGAGCCCCGGGTTTGATTCCTGGTCGAGGAGCTAGGATTTTTCTAAACCAGAAATTAATCCTAGCATACTCGGATATTGGGTGTGTGTCCATTGTCTTTAAATGTGTAGCCCTCTCTCACACAGGGTACCTTAAGGTACCTTCAGGGGTACAGATTGTATTAGCTGTGGTGTTTAATTTAATTATTTTAAATTTTAACTTTAATTGTCAATTGACAGCTTCTTAACTTTTTTCTGTATTCTGTATTCAGTTGCAATAGAAATAACTACTCTTTTAAATATTTTTCCAAATATTTGTCAAACAAAAGTTATCGTATTTACAAAGAAACTCTGGACACAACTTTTTTTTCGATATTTATTTAAGTTCGATCTACTATGAACGATAGAAGTTGTATGTGCATTTTTTTGAGACTTGTTAAAATGTCCGTTTATAAGAAAAGTCATTGTGCCAATTAAAAAAAAGCCATGACAATAAATAATGGCTCCTATTACTTATATCGTCATAACCGATATTTTATTTTTATTTCGAAATTATAAAATTAGATAAAACAAACTATAACTGCTTCGTCACAATTAAAAAAAATCAATTATAAAAGAAATCAATTATGTAAAAAAATGACTAATGTAAAGTACTTATTCCCAATTGACAAGGTCGGCCATTAAATAAATGCCAATGATCTACTTTTCTCATAGAGAAAGTGAGGGTGGTTTCAAGTAAGGTTACAATTATGATAGAGTCATATTCTTATCTCAAATCAGTTTAATTGTATTTGCTTATAAAATAGACATAGCTGTCGAAAAGTTATGTTTCTGAGGTACCAACCATGCGACTTGTTAACAATATAAAATACAAGTGATATTGAAAATGGTAAGGTTGAGGTCGTTCGTTGTCATGTTTGAATCCCTGTTAAGGTTTGGCTGTTATTTTAATAGCTGGGGTTACGGTTATTTGAAATAAAAGGTTAGATTAAAACAGGATAGAACTGTACAATTACTAGATGTGACAACTATGGTCACACACCTTTAGGAGTGTATATTAGAAATATGTCCCTTATTAATAGATTAAAGAAAATAGTTTTGTAAAAAACTACTACTTTAATGAACCTACTTTTTACTATTTAAAACTTATGTTCTATCGAAAATTATTCTACTTAAGAATATCTACTTAGTTTTGGTTTTCCAATCAAAAAAAATATTAAAATATATAGTATAAGGTACAGATAATTTGGGTATTTCTACAATTTCACAAATACCGCCTATCGTTCTGGGTTTTTGTGGCGCAAAGTGTCCTTTTTTGCAGAAAGAATATGAACTAAGATAGCCCACGTGAATTTGACCCGTATGAAGTCATAAAAACTTCATAACAACAACACTGCCTATTTGGATTTCAATTGTGGAAATTTACATTACACAAATACAGGTGATTTAATAAAATTCACCCTTATTTTGTCTAATTGTTACAAATACGTTAACCATATCTAAAACATTTGTGGAACAATGTAGGTTACACTTTTATTCCTTCAACCTGTCTCAAAAGGGTTCGACTGTTCCAGGTCCTTTTTCTGTTATAGTCGAAACCCAGAGTTTGATCCACAAGATGGTTAGATCACACCTAGGCCTGTTATATTTTTGGTTCTTTATTGATGATTTCACAATCACAATGTCCAAAAATTTTCCTCCCGATTATTTAGAGAGTTATTGGTCCAAATTAAACCATTATGTGAACCTTAGTTATTTCCTATTTTTATTGTTATTTTGTCACACCAACAATATGACCAAGTGACCACTCTTTCATCTGCCATTGGAATTGTCCAAACTTCATTTCATTCCATTTTGAACCTTATATCCGTATAATACCTATTCATAAATATGTTTAAAAACCAAGGACCACAAAAATCTTATTTTAGACCTTATTTTAATCACTTTGCGCTTTTTTCTAAAACTTGGACACTTTTAAATTTCGCACGCCATGCCTCTTGTATTGCAGAATACAACGCTGTAGTAATTTCCTTGATCACTTCTATCCATCTTTTAAGCTGCTTTTAAATAACCAAAAGACAGTATAATTTTTCCCACATTTATCTATATCCATGTTTAGAATAATTAATGGAAACAATCTCTGAAACTTGGTGTGAAAAAATATCTTTCCAAACATTAAACCACTTATACTGCACACATGGCCAATAAGTTGGCATAATAGGAGTAAATAAAATCTTCTTAAATACTTTTCATGTTCTCTAATTTAACCGTCCACCTTCTTTGATTCAAATTCCCAATCTAGTTATTACGCTCATAAAAGCTTGTAGTTCAAATCGAAAAGAGATGTTTTTTTAGTTTGAATTACCGTAAAAACCATGATGTTGTTAAGATTTCAGTACTATACTGTTGTTTGGATCTTTGCGCGTACGTCACAATTACAAGTTGTAGAAGTAAATAAAAAGGAGCAATGGCGGTACTGAGAACAATATTTTTTATATATTCCAACACTAGATAGGGCATATCCTAAATTTTACCGGCCGCACAGAGTGGGGGTACTGAACCTATTACATGGTAAAAATTATTTTGCTGAAATTTTTACAATTTTTTTAATTGATTAGTATTTAGCTTGTTTGAATACTTAATATTTGCAATTTAAAGGATAAATTATACACACATAAAAGTTCTTAATCGAATTTCTTTACTTAAAAAAGAGTTTCATAAAACATAAATAATTATAAGTCTAACACTCAGTTATTGTAACACATTTCTTCCTTTTGAGAACTATTCAGGGTCTACTGAATAATCCGGAGATAAAATCATGTATAAAGCGTCCTTGAAAAAAGTTTTTTTTTAAGTTTTAGGCGTGAAGTCAGAAAGAATCTGTTTAAAACATCAATGTTACATGCTTCCCAACTACATTCTCTGGATAAGTTTAATCTATAACGCCTAAAATATTTATTTCGGGCCTCTGAAACTTCTTATGACAGTTGACTGATAAGAAGAAGTGCTTCTAAAATAAATTTGCTTCCATAGGTTAGTATCTTCCGTCTGAAAAGAGGATACGAAAAATGTATGTTTTATTATTTTTTATTATTGCCAACAAATTTTTAAAAAAATTGTAAAATCTGAAACCGCTAATTTCTCAAATATACAAAGCCGATTTATGGCCAGGTTTTAGGTCCCAATACCCCACTGTGCGCCACTGAATACTTGTCGATGCTCACAGGGAATTTTTAGGTTATGTGATTCATACAACTTCTAATATAATGTCAAAGATATAATATTAAGACGCTGCTGAATCAAGTGACAAACAAGCTGGTCAATGAAGCTGAGACATAGGTTCATATAATCGTATCAGTGTTCCACCAATTATTAACTTATCGGTCAGATGTCTTAGCCTACCTAGATATACGTACCTCTATATTTGCTAATCCTATAATGGATTGCTGCGGACGCAGGTCGTAACTAATTTGATACACACGCAAAGATCCAAACAACAAAGTATATCTCAGTTTCCGCATAACTAAAGAATTACTCGTTATTGACCTTTAGGCTACAAATGAATGAAATTCAGCAGACCGCGAAGCATAAATATCGTTTAAAAATTATTTTGTAATGAAATATTGCCACATGTTCAACGAGTTGCGTGTTGGTATACAAATATTTCATTTTTATGAGGATTTTTGTGAAGTCTATAATACTGTCTAGACAATTTCTTAGAAGGTATTGAACTGTTGGTAAAAGAAACAGAGAATAATAGTAATAATAATAAAGTCCGTTAAGTCCATGATTAACCGAAATGTTACTGACATTTTAAAGAAAAACTTTTTAAAGTAGTAATAAATCTTGGAAAATTAAAATGTCACCATTTCATATCTATGCTGCCCTCCTAAAACAAAAGGTCCTATCTAAAAATAGGTGGAACTGAGATCATTGATGAGAAGTGGCTAAATATTCACTTAAGACAGAATAGTTTGAGAATTTATAATCCTAAAACATCAGATAGGACTTTATGATTTAGTAAATTTGTAGGTAACGTACCTATAAGTCCAAAGTAATAAAAATGAAAATCAATAATTTGCAGATAGGACCTTTTTGTTTAACGGGTATGTACATAGACTAACATCCTTAAAATTAAGCAAAGAAAATTTTCAGAACGAAGTAAGCACTTAATATAATTGCCAGAAAATAACGGCTTTGACACATCGATAATATATAAGTTGTTTAGAAATAAACAGAAGAAGGCAGTGCTAATATTTTTTGAGGTTGATTGCAAAATGAACCCTAAAAAGTGGTATAGGATAAATCATGTAAAAGACCACAGTAGCATAGTATGTAATACATTCTGTAGATCAAGCATTAAGACTATTTCATCTCATAAATATAATTTAGCTGTGTTACTAGTTAATAATAAAGAAAAACAAAAGATACTGAGAAGTCCGGTGTATGTATGAAATAAAATGTGATGATTGCGATGCCCTGTATATAGGTTAGAGCGGTAGAAGTATAGGGTTATCATAAAGTAAGGGGCCTATTTTAAATTCTTATATAGTTTTAAGAAATTATGCTAGTAGCAGAAAGTAAACAGAATCTAGTTGCCTCAATAATTGGATTTTAGTGTATCTATGGAAAACAAAAGAATTGTCGTGACAAATATTAATACAAGTGTCAAACGAAATATTTCTAATTTAGAGAATTGTTCTCAAAATAAAACTCGCGTAACGTAAATTGTAACAATTTCAATATAGATCTACAAACAAGAATTGGTTTAGTGCAATGTTATTATGAAGGCGGTAAAAATTACACTACTGGATTACGAAGATTTCGTACGAAAATGGGTTTGAGAGCAGGGCCGTGCAAAATGAAGACGTATCGTAATTTGATTGGCAAATTTGAAAGAACAGGGTCTGTAAAAGACCTTCCAAGATCAGACAGACCTAAGATTAGTGATGTCCAAGTTGCAGAAGTTCTTCAGGAAAATCAAAACGTAGCCAATACTAATCCGCTAGCAATCAGTAGTGTGAATATGATATCAAAACGATTACAAATGCCATACACCACGGTTTGGAAAATTTTACGGAAAATCCTAAAAATGTATCCCTATAAACTGCAACTGCTGTTTGAATTAAAGGACGCAGATTTTGCTCTCGGGTACGATTTTTCATTACACGTATTGGCTCAGATGAAACTTGAACCCGAATGAATATCCCGTATTTTATGGACAGACGAGGCCCATTTATCACTTAATGGTGGAATTAATACTCAAAACTGTCGAATATCGTCAACAGAAAATCCACATGAAATCGTTCACCAAGGCCTTCATGACAAAAAAGTCACCGTTTGGTGCGGTTTCACAGCTAATTTCATCATTGGTCCATACCTTTTCGAGGAAATACAGAACGGGGAGGACGTATCTGTATCTGTTACTGGTGAACGATACCTGCAAATGTTAAGGGATTATGCAATTCCACAGTTGCAAAACGAGCACGAAGGAATTGAAAACATGATTTTTATGCAGGATGGAGCACCTCCGCACATTTACCTACCAGTTAAAGAATTGTTAATTGCGGTTTTTCAAGATCGTGTTATAAGCAGACATTTTGCAAATTCATGGCCACCAAGATCGCCTGATATTAACCCAGCGGATTACTAGCTGTGGGGTTATTTAAAAAATTTGGTGTTTAGAACACGGCCAACAACGCTGGAGGAATTAAAGGACAGTATTAGGAGAGCAAATTCGTGCAATTCAACCAGAAATGTTGAATAGTGCTGTATACAATTCGGAGGAACGGTTAATAATTTTACAACAACAAAATGGAGGTCATATCGAGCATTTGCGGTAACTAGTGTTTGACATCAGAAATCTCATTATGTAAGCAACTAGATTCCATTTACTTTTTGTTATTAATTTGATTTGTTAAGAATATATAATAAATTGAAATATATCCCTTACTTTATAATCACCCGTTATATAATTAAGGTTAAAGGAACATACAAAAGATATATTAGATAATAGAACATCGACGGGTTTTGCAGCACATTTCTTTAAATACATAACGACAAACTTTTCAATTCCTAATCTAAATAAATAAAATTGGTCAGTAATTCATAGTACAAACAAATGAATTGTATGTCTATACTAGTTTTTAGACCCCAATAGTTCAATTAAATAAATAAATAAACCAGTATGCATGTAGATGTAGATACGTTCCTAGTACTAGTTTATATTAGTGATGGGACTCGATTGTGAAAATACTCGAGTGACTCGAGTCATATGGCTGTTCAATTCGAGTAAAGTTGTTACTCGAGTCGAGTTATTGCTACTCGATTCAAGTTTTAACTCGAGTCGAATTGCAATTCGAGTAAAGTTGTTACTCGAGTCGATTTATTGATATCCTAATCAGTGAGTTACTATGATTCAAGTTTTAAATCGAGTCGAGTTGCAATTCGAGAAAAGTTGTTACTCGAGTCGAGTTATTGCTACTCGAATCAGTGAGTTAATATGATTTAAGTTTTAAATCGAGTTGAGTTTGACTAGAGTCTAGAGTCAGGGCAGAGTCGAAATTAAACTCGAGACGAACTATAGAGTAAGTAGTTGAAGATGTTTCAGTGGTTTGCTAAACGGTAAGTTTTTAAAGTGTATTTAGGTTTTTTCTTTTGGTAATCTTTCAGCATTTAAAACACTACCATCTAATTCCAACATAAGTTTGAAAAATCGAAAGGATAAACATAAATCATAATAATTGAAATACAAAATAATAAATGCACCCAGGTCAAATACTATTTTTCCGGCAAATCAACACATTTCAAATACAAAATTAAATATTTAATTAAAATTGTGTATAAAATGACATTTAAAGAAAACCAACATAATTTTTTTTTTTATTAAATTAACATTAAATTAAACTCTTCTTTAGCACAAAATATTAAATAAATACAGTATGTAATATTTAATACACACCGATTACGGTTTTTTATTTATTTCGAACTAATTGAATCGAAAAACAAATCTTTATGAACATGAATGTGCCAGTTTGATTGCTGCAGTCGTGTGAGTCTTGAGTTTAAAGAATTCTAAGATCTAATTTCTAATTTTCTAATACGTCGTAATAACGTCGTATGTAACAATTATAGGTTTGTACGTAGAGGCGATTTGTGATAGTTTTCTGACTATAAAGATGCGAGTATTACGAGAGCTCTGCAATAACAAACGTTCTGATTGAACAAGCGCATCTCTACAACAATGTGCGCATGCTTCTGATAGTTTCAAACGGTTGGAAACTGCTCTACGAACAAACCTTTTAATTAATAATTATACAATCTGACCTACAAACATAAAATAACAAACCTGGAGAGGAATTCCCGATCCCGATGACCCGATGATATACCTAGTAATTGATTAGTGATTTCATTCATGGTTACATGTTTTCATCTTTATTACTTTTACAAGATTAGTGCCTTCAGTGCCTTCATGTAAATAATCTTTCATATTTATATTATATAAACAAATTACACCGGCACTAAAGAATATTTAAAAATATTAATAAAACCATAAATAATTAAATTAGAGAAACTCGACTCGAGTCAAAATGCGACTCGAGTCTAAAGGCGACTCGAGTCAAAAAGCGTCTCGAGTCAAAACGCGACTCGAGTCAAAAAGCGACTCGAGTCAAAAAGCGACTCGAGTCAAAAAGCGACTCGATTCAAAAATCGACTCGAGTCAAAAGTCGAGTCGATTTTTTGAGTTTTACTCGACCTAACTTTTGACTCGAGTTTTATAACAATGAAACCGAGTTTCAACTCGACTCGAGTTTCAACTCGAGTAAATTCGGAAACCTACCGAGTTATTCGAGTGAAAAAAAGTCACTCGAGTCCCATCACTAGTTTATATACAAATATTCCTTTTTTCAATAAATTGGTTCTTAATATAATACATTGGGAATATTAATGAAAGTATGACGGGCTATTTTTTCCACAGGAAATAAAAAGACACACCTTTCTTATGAGTATTTTATTGTATAATGAAGTGTTAAACCTTGAACATCTATATCAATTTGCCATTTTCACCTAGAGCACTTAATAATTATATATGCCATAAATTAATACACGTACAATAATCTCATAAAAACAAGCTTCTAATCGCCTTGGCAAAAACAGGTTTATCAATCAGTTTTAATTTTAAAGGTTTACGTTATTTAATATTTTCTTGTCTTTATTTGATCCAGTTTTAAAGATTTACATAATAAATTAAATTAGTTGGCATTTTAAAAGTAAAAAAATAAAAATGCATGAACAAATTTAACGTATACATTTTTAAATACTCAAATAGGATGATTTTGAGCAGTAAGTTCTGTGAACAGAACTTGTTTTGACTATAAAATGAGTCACAACACAACATGACCAAATAACTGTAATTATTGTTTCTTGATACTAGAGCAATATACAAACAAGGTGCTTTCGAAATGAGTATTTAAAACTTAGTAGCATCTAAAGCAAGTTGATAGCAATACGCGAATACTTAATGGCGAGAATTACAGGCACTTCTTAGAATATGATCTAGCTTTTTTAAGCTACGGTATCAAATAAGACAAACCATGTTGCTTGTGTACGATGGTGCACCTACGCGTTTTAGTCTGAATGTTCGCGATTTTATTAATTAAAATTATCTATGGCAATAGATTGGACGGGGTGGGCCAACTACTTGGCACCCTCGTTCTCCAGATTTAAACCCCCTAGACTATTTTGTGGGACCGTCTAAAGTCACTAGTTTTTCCGTGCTCATTCTCCAACAGAAGGTGCTGCCTATGAAGATATTCTAAATACTACCGAAAACATTCAAAGGGTTGGCCGGACGATAGTTAGATATACTGATACCTACGTGACTTCTCATGGTCATTTTGAACCCCTTTTTTTAATATTTTTAGAATAGAATAGAATCAGCCCCAGAAGTCTGTCCCCTAATTTATATGCACCCTGTATATTCATGCCTGCATCGAAATAAATAAATAAATAAATAAATCAGTTAATTATTATTTAATCTCCAATTTGTAAACCCCCAACTAATTATAATTACTTGTGTCAATTTAAAAAAAACGTGTTTTTATGTATTTTTTTAATTTACATAATTCTCATTTTAACTTTTTATACAGGGGTGGTCTGAAGTTTACCTGACAAACTTAGACACGTGATAGAGGGACTTAAAATAAGCCGAAAAGTTCCTATCAACTTACATCCTTAGGGGATTGCTAACAAAGATACAGGATGTTAAAGTTTTGTGAAAAACAAACAATTTTTTTAATAACTCTAAAATTACGAAAGCTATTGACTTGAAGTTTTAGGGGCGGTGATGATTTTTAAGGCTCTATTGTTTCATAAAATCTTATCTTTGTACTGACTCCAGTGGCGCCGCCAGAGGGTGGGGGGAGATGAATTTTTTGCCGAGACTATGTTACGCCACTGTTTTGTGCAGTTGATTTTGAGATTGTTCGATTCAGTGTTCAATTTGGAAGAAGGAAGGTATCTTTTAGTTTTTTCGTACAACACTTACTTTTCGAGTAAAATAGTAAAAAAGCATTTTCATGACTAAACTTTATTGAAAGTTTATCATTTATTTCATAAATTACAGAATTTATGTAAAAACTCAGAACATAAATAAAACTCATTACCAAACAGTGAAACACAGGAAATTAAAGAAGTTGCTCAAATTGGAGCGCATTCACTTCAATACATTTGTGACACCTCTGAATTGTGGAATTGACAGCGGCGGATACTTGATGATGATTTTCCCTCATCTCGTTGCAAGCTTGTTAGATACGCTCAAGTAGCTGATCTCGCGTTGTCACCGGTGTAGCATAAACTTTTTTCTTTTAAATAACCCCACATATAAAAGTATAAAGGCGTGAGGTCAGGTGATCTTGGTGGCCAGGCCACCGGACCCCTTACAATATTCTCCTGGGCGTTATAATTGTTTCCCACACGACCTATCCATCTCTCAGGATAATTAGCGTCCAACCATTCGCGCACCACCCGTCCAAAATGCGCCGGTGCTCCATCCAACTGTATCCAACTTTCATTTTGTACATCAAGGGGAACATCTCCCATTATTTCGAGAAGGTCATGAGTGAGGAAATCCCGAAACAATTCTGCATTTAGCCTAGGCGGCAAGAAGTGTGGGCCACAAATGTTGTTGCCAATAATACCCAACCAAACATTTACACTAAATTCATTTTGAAATGATCGAAGGCGGGTTTGGTGAGGATTTGCGTGTGCCCAAACATGCATATTATGGTGATTCACTACTCCAGCTCTTGGTAAACGTCGCCTCATCGGTCCATAATATTTTTTCTTAAGAATTCGGGATTCCCCCTTACAGAGTTAATTAGCCAACGACAAAAATTTAAACGCTTCTCTGTATCACCGGGATGTAAATTTTGTACGGGATATAAATGATAAGCTTTTCTGTGGTCTCGATGTAATACTCGTAGCACTTTAGACTTGGATGTTCCTAATTGTTGTGCTGCCCTGCGAGAACTTAAACTTGGATTTTCGCCAATAGCTCTAAGAATTCTTCCGTTTCCATTTCTTCCAATATTTCTTCGATCTTTCGCAAAAATTGCGATGGGTGTCTGTAAAAAACTTGAACATTTGGTCGTCTCCTATTTGGATACCTCCTTCGGTATTCTCGAACTGCCTGTTGAGCATTGCCATCACAAAACCCATAAATAAAATGAATATCAGCATACTCTTCATTGCTGAACAATCTTGGCATCTTGTAGCTTGGTACACAACACTAACACTAGTTTTGACAGGTCAAACATTGACTGACAACACTGTTTCATTGTTTACCAAAGGCAACTAGGATTATTAATTTTATCATTAGTGTAGGAAAGGTTTTACTGTTTTAGTAGAGAAAGCAGAAATAGCCGACTTACTCGAAAAGTAAGCGTTGTACGAAAAAAACTAAAAGATACCTTCTTTCTTCCAAATTGAACACTGAATCGAACAATCTCAAAATCAACTGCACAAAACAGTGGTGTAACATAGTTTCGGCGAAAAAATTCATCTCCCCCACCCTCTGGCGGCGCCACTGGAGGCAGTACAAAGATAAGATTTTATGAAACAATAGAGACTTAAAAATCATCACCGCCCCTAAAACTTCAAGTCGATAGCTTTCGTAATTTTAGAGTTATTAAAAAAATTGTTTGTTTTTCACAAAACTTTAACATCCTGTATCTTTGTTAGCAATCCCCTAAGGATGTAAGTTGATAGGAACTTTCCGGTTATTTTAAGTCCTCTATCACGTGTCGAAGTTTGTCAGGTAAACTTCGGACCACCCTGTATATAGCTTCGTGGTCGAACGCTAAGGGCCAGTTTTTCCACCTTCCATTAAATTTACGTGGTAGACAAATTGTTGGTACAATCGTATCTAAGGAGTACCTTCCTTTACCAAATAAATTTAATTAAAAACTGGCTCTTAAGGACACTTGCCTCTCACTCTGGAGTTCCAGGTTCGATCCCCTGTCGAGAAGCTGGAGTTTTTTATAAAGCAGAAAATAATCGTAAAACATACTCGGATTTGGGTTCGTGTCCATTGTTTCTAAATACGAAGCCCTTCCTATACAAGGTACCGCGAGGAAAAGAAAACTTTTTTTTATTTTGTAGAGTTGAAGAATTACTTAAGTATACACACAAAATTTTGTAAAAATTCGACAAAAGATTTTGATGAGGGATATAATAACCTGCTGATAATGTTCTATATTTTGTTTGATCAATAACTTATCTCCTTGACGAGCTTTGAGAATTCTAACAATTCCGACACAATTTTCTTTAATGGGGAAATGGAAGTAGCTGCGAACGAATCTAATTCTAATTTTGAGGAACTATTACAACCAGTGGACAATTTATCTCTAGAATCAGACAGTGACGTTAGTGAAATTACAGATGTGTTTGAAGAGTTTCATAGAGACAGCTTTTTAAGAGCAAACTCCGATCCGAGAAAAAAATATTTAACAAAAAAATGAAGCCGATTGGAAAATTGTAGAAGGATTTACCGATGATTTTAAGAGAACGATGCATGTAGTAAGAGAAGAGTTAGGTGTAAGTAAAACAAAACGTATTATTTCACACAAAACTTGGTTATTCTTGCCTTAAATGGGAGATTTTATACAGGGTGTATATGAAATATTGCACCATAATTTATTTTTTTAGTAACTAAAAGATGACTAATGTTTATTAGACACCACGGTTATTTCTTCTGAATTATTTTCCATTTATCCAAATACTCATTAGCCTTAAAATTATTAGAAAATTGTAAGTACGGTCCTCATCTGAACAGTAGAACCATTTGCTCGATAATCCCTTAACAATTTACTGCAGCTGTTGCTGTTTACTGGAAACAATAAGCTACTTTACCATATCTATGAACACACTATAAGTATGTCATAGGGATGAGAAAACTTTCGTCTAAAACTTGATTCTAAAACTACCGTCTGCATCACCTAATACAATTTTTATGTTAAGAAACACTTATACTGTTTTAGAATGCGATATTCGTCCTCATATGTCAATAAATCAGTATTAATTTTTAGGTGAATAAACCTTTATTTGACGAAGAATCAGATGTGGAAGAAACTTTAAAAGGAAGACAGGTTGTGCATAACGTAAATCTGAGTAATAGAGGAACACCCATTTTAATTGAAAATGAAAAGGATAAAGAGAGCGAAAGCAGTGTCGAATCAAAAGTATGGCAAATGATGTTAGCAAACAGTAATTCAAAGTTTAAAGTTAGTCCGCCAGTTTTCAACACATTCAAACAAGAGAAGAAACACTGGCTGGAAAGGCCGCCAATTTCTTGGAAAAGGGTAGACAATTCCAGAATAAAATGTGAAAAATGGCTTGACGATGTGATCTATCAAGTCAGTATGGCGCCACCAAGAAAATATTCAGTAGAAGTAATCCCTTACTGCGAAGTTAATAATAATTGATAGCAACAGTACATACGTTGTCTGAATGATAGTAATGTATACCTATGTTATTGATATTTTGTCATAATCTGCAGTAAATTATAAGAACACATGTGGCCTCAAAATAAATATTATTTACTATTGCGGCCGAGAAAATCGTAACGTTTCATTTTCTCTTTGTGACTATGGTTTTACCCAAGGGATTGCACCAAAAAATACTAATGTTTTATTCATTTTTCTTCTACCAAATTGTCGGCAATAGAAAACTAAGAAAAGAAAAGAAAACTAAGTTCTAAAGGATGCAATTTCTACAATTTCATCACGTATTATGTATTTATAATTTGTCATTACTCTCATCGCAAACATCTGCTTTTCGTAATGCTTGCTCAAGGTCAAAGAAGATTTGCCATTGTAAAGCTTGAGGAAGGCTGATCGTTACAATATGTAGCGGATGAAATACGTTGCACTAAAACCACAATTTTCAATTTGAAACGTAATAGAAACTAATGGATACTAGGAAAGAAGGTTCCGGTGCGTCAATAAAGTTAACACAAGCAGATGACGAGCAGTTAATACAATTTATGGTTGAACAGCCTCTTCCCACTGCAAAAGCTGCAGTAGAAGAACTAACTTCACTGCGTCGGTAAGAACGGCAAGGAAAGGATTCAAAGAATGATAGCTCTTCAATTATTTAGCAGCCAAAAAGCCACGATTGAGCAAAGAAGATAATGTTAGAAGAACATAATTCGCAAACGAGTATCTGGTCGGGCAACAAATTTTTTGGGATAATGTAGTGTTTTCTGATGAAAGCATTTTTCAGTTCTCTACAACGGTTAACTAAGGGGTATACTGGCCAAGAGGACGAACATTTGAGAAAGCCTACTTGAACAGAACCGATAATAGCGTTCCAGGTTGTGAATACTTTTATTAGTTTTACTGTGCTTTTAGTGAGTATTTGTATAGGTACTTTATTTATTTTTTGTTTGTTTGTTTCTTAATGTGGTGTGATAGAAGCGGCAAAGAAAAAGAAGGTCACGCTTGTTGTTACAAAAGCTGTAAAAATAAAAGGTACACTGAGACATTGGAAAATTTTTTTCTTTTTCTTGTGATACTGAAAGTTAAGTAACTTTATCTGTGTAAAATATAAAATATGAATTTGTTATTTATACTATTATTGTTAAATTAGAGATATACGATAATAAAAAAATTCTTGTTATGTATGCACATCATATTTTTGCATTTTCCGAGGCTTTTTCTGATGTTACAAAAAAAAAGCACAAGTTGTTAGTAAGAATATTAAGGAGCATTCAAAACGAAATTTACCGAGGCCATCGATATTTTGTTTTTATACGAGAAAAAATGAATATTTTCTCAACAATTTATCGTTTATTTTACTTCCACACGTTTTTTTAAATTTTAATCTATTTTATTTCCACACCACGTCGTGTATGTGTGCGCTGTACGATAATTTTTCTAAAATATCGAGAAAAAATGCTTAAAAAAAATACGAATATTTCACACTCTTAAATTTATTAACAGAAATTTTAAATCCGGCAAACAAAACACAAAATTAATAATTTGGAGACATTAATAAAGCATTTGTTTTTTTATACCTGGTTGTTTTAAAAAATGTTTAGCATTCATTATTCAATTATTAATAATAAAATATTTCACCTATTGTGTATTTCGCATCATTTATCTAGCGAATTTGCAAATTTTTTATTTTAAAAATGTAGCGTCAAAAAATAAAATGTACAAACAGCAGACTATACTATAGAAAGTTTATTAACGATGCAAGTGTACGCTGACAACCATAAACTCTTAATGGACATGATATAAGAGGTAAGTCTTTGCAAGTTATTCCACGCTCCTCAACGACGCCAATCAATTTTTTATCGATAAAAAATCGTTACGATTTTTTTGGCCGCGATAGTACATACTTATAAGAAAATTTTGTGTGTGAATTTTTTGTTCAATAATGCTGGTCTGCATGAAATATATTTCAAAAGTACTTAATAACTTTTTTTGCTTTTGGTAACAAACAAATACTCGTAATTTCAAACGTGATATTTAAAATTTTTGTTTTTAATCGGATAACAAACATTTTTCCTGTATTTTTTTGCGTATCTGAATATTAAATTTGCCGCCAAATTTCCACTCTCAAAGGCCCATTATAAAATCAAAACTTAGGGAAAAGGAAAACACAGCCTCTTTCTGGGTGATCGGTCCATATTTAAGAATCGTTCTAGTCCTCAATCAAGTTAAAAATGTATGAGGCTCATTTTTGAATTCTTTTTTTCATTTACACTTCTATATCAACAATAATACCTTATATAATTAAATAATTAGTACATTGTGGCATTAATTATTAGTTTCTATAAAAATAGTCCGTAATTTCTGTCACAGTAGAATTAAATTGATTCCTCTTGTACTGTGGTCTGGTCACTCGTCAATCACTTGGGTATTTGGGCAGGGCCCGAACGGACAGCATGTTATTATGTAATAAATATTGTATAACTCGCCGGCTTTCATATTCTTATTTTAATTTATTTTCATTTCACTTTTCTTCCAACTGAATGGAGCTCTTGGGTATCAAAAATAAAACAAGTAGTTCAGCATAATAAAATGTAAATTTATTTTGCGGTAAGATTTTATTTGATACGTTCACCCAATTAATTGCTATTATTTATTTTTAAATGTATACATAGTTGAACTAATATTGACTGTATGTGTAATTTAAGTAAATTTAAGGTATGCTACAAAGGACAATGTTTATAAAATTAATTCCACTCGTAGGTATTTTGAATTTGATTGGTTGGGATATCGAGTGAGCAAAATATATAAACTTTTTATAATCTTCAAGTTTTTAAATAGGTACTTACATTTTTGGATCACGGTGAATTATATCCTTGGACAAAATAATGATCTAATTGAAAGTTACTTATTATTATTATTATTAAATACTGCTACACCTTTCTAAAAAGAAATTACATAATATCATATTCAAAATGGGTTTAGGAAAAATAAATCAAAAATTAGTTCAATTTCTCAAGCTCTATATAAAATAATGAACTCTATAAATAAAATAAAAATACCCTGGCTATATATATCCCAACTTGTCAAAAGTTCTTGGATCGGTAGATCTCAAGCAAAAAAAATTGAAACGTAAAGCATTCAAAGAGTTGCCTATATAGTATCGTATCTTAACTTTTAAAATCAGATACACTACAAATATAAAGGGGTGTGCCACAGGGGTCGATACTGGGTCCCTTGTTGTATTATTGTACACCAATGATTTACCCCCTAGTGACCAATATTAACACCATAATGTATGCCGATAACACTTCCTTAATATTTGGTGAAAATAATGAAGAAAACCTGACGCAAACAGTTCTAAGCACGCTGGATACCTTAGGAAAATATTTTCACTCATTAAATCTTAAATTAAATAAATTAAATAAAGAACAACTCAGATGATAATTTTTTTTGTATCGGTGGCTCGGTATTGCTATGTGCTTAAAATCATAGCACAAAATATCAAAGGCGCAAATAACTTAGCATATATATATATATATATATATATATATATATATATATATATATATATATATATATATATATATATATATATATATATATGTATATATATATGTATATATATATATATATATATATATATATATATATATATATATATATATATATATATATATATATATATATATATAAACAGCTTATTTTTTATTAATGAGGATGCAGTCCAAATTTTGTTGGGTTAATAAAGAATACTCTTTTCTACTATGCCAAGCTTTCGAAAATATTTTATTTTCTTTCTCAAGACTACAAAAGAAGATAAAAAGGGTTCATAATTACATGTAAAAAAATTATAAAAAAGCATTTTTTTACCTTATGCCAGTAAGTTGAGGTTATAAGTTAAAACTAACATCACGTTACACATTAAAAACTTTTCACTATGCAATGTTGACATCTACTTTATGTTTAATACATTTTAATTGCTGCATAATGACCAAATTAATCGAATAATGAATAGGGGGTTTCAACCCCATAGTGGATGTACTCCACTACCCTAGTATATGTCAACTGGTAATTGGTTCAAATGCAAATTACTCTACACCAAAAATATTTCATGCCAACTCACCAACAATTCAACCAAAATGTAACTAAAAACCGCCGGCCATTTTCAAAATTCTACATTTTATGAAAAGTTTGAATTTATTCAAATTTTTCTTCAGACAGGTGTGCTTGAACTCGGTGGAGTCCACTCACGGGGCTAAAGAACCTCCTATATTGTCACTAAGTTATCTAGTTCCTGAGTACGCTCCCCCAAATAGAATCAACCCTCGATCTGATTTAATTTGTGAATTTGTAATGTAAACTTGGCCAGTTCTTTTCCCTTTAGGATCGGTGCTACGGTCTCCGATTCGAACGTATTGTACAGGACCACCCCCATTTATTGTCACAGGGTTAATTCCCAGCAACACGCTGAAACCAAGACTGAAGCAACGAACCGAAACGGAAAAAAACTGTCCGTCACTTAATTTATTCAACTAAAAGGTGAAGTCTTCGTTGTTAGAATTGTCAAAAGGTGTATTCAACCCCTATAGTTGTTACTGGGTCTTTTTTGCCCTTTGTATACTCCTATCAACGTGTCTTTCACTATTTATTTTCTTTCAAACACAGAAGTAAAATATATTATACATCCTCTTCCCTATGTAACTAGTTAAAAGAATGTAAAATAGAATTTTCTTCCTCTTTTCAGTTGTTTATTAGGTTAGTTTTCCCTGAACCCGATATTGCGACTCCTGACCAGACGTCCTGTTAGGATTCAACCCCCCAATGATTGTCACAGGGTTAATTCCCAACATCACGTCATATGGTAAGGACAGCAACACCGAATTCAGCGAAACCTATCCATATTATTTTATTTTAATTGTTAATTGATAAATTAAGTTAAGACCAAGAAGAAAAATATACTTTACTTTTTTCCGTGGAACAAGTTCTGAGAAAATATCACAATTGCCTATAAGAGGTATGGTTGGATTGCAGTAGACATTCCACCCTGAGTAGTGAATTGTCACTGATCCCCCACTCAATGTGCCACTCTACTGCACCCCTAAAGTAAACCAAAGTTAAAAAATGTTTTTTAAAATTAAATCAACTAAAAACATGATTCCATTTTAATTTAATAATTGTTCAAAATTCCGCCCTCGAACCGAAGTTTTGAAATGCGTTTCTTACTCCGTGTGCATACAATCTTCAATAGTTGTTAATGGGCCCTCATAAACTTTATTTTTAATAGTTCCCCAAATAAAATAATCTAAAATTGATAAATCGGGCGAGCGAGGAGGCCATAGGAAAGGTGTAAATTTTCTAAATAGTTATCATTCAAATTTTGTAAAATATTTAGATCTTTCACCTAAAAAAAAAAAAACAAAAACAAAAAAATTAACTATACATATTAGCTGAAGAAGAAATCTTTATAACTTACTGTTTAAATTTTCCGGATAAAATTCTAATGCCACCACTCTATTGTTTCTTATGACACAGTAAACATTAAACTGCCAACTTTCTTGAAAATTTCGCTCCCTGAACACATGAGGATTCGAGTCACTCCAATAATGCGAATTATGTTTATTAAGAAGTCCATTTTTGGTAAATTTTGCTTCATCTGACCATATAATATTTCCCAAATAAGAATCGTTCTTAGAATAAATTCACAAAAATTTCCTCTTCTTAGGAAATCTGTTTCTTTTAATCGTTGAAACATTTGGAACGAAAACGGGTGAAATTTATGTTTAATTAAAATTCTATGAACTGAATCCATGCATAGTCCCGATTCCAGAGTAGCTTGTCTTAATGACATCATTGGAAATGCATGAAAATATCCCAGAATTGCTATTTCTACGTTTTCGTCATCAACAATAGGCTTCCGCTTTTAAATTCTTGCCTAGACAGAGCCATAGTTTTTAAAATTATCCAGTATGCGTTTTACAGTGTTTGGTGACGGTTTTCGTTATTGTGGATATCGACTAGCAAATGTACTACAAGTTCTTGGTATTACTTTATCACATTCTCCATAAATAATAAACAAATTCAAAAAGTCTTCGTGGGTGTAATTTAAACGCGGAGGCATTTTTTTTATATAAGAGAATGACTGATATTACTGATTGTTCCTAATCATGGCTGATTTGATAAAATTTTTATTAAAAATTCTTGAATTTCTAAGAAAAACGCAAAGATTTCAAAAAGTTGTAACTTAAATCTCCACAATGCTTATGTCAGAAAAAAAGGAATTTATTTATATATAACTTGATGTAAAAAATACAGGGTGTTCCATTTGACTTAAGCAAGTTTTTGCGGTTTGAAATTTACAAAATGTAACATCAAAAATGGAACACTTGGTATATTATTATTCAATTTCTTTAAACAGTAAAGCGTAGCTCACCTTATGTTCTTTATGTGTGCCAAGAAGCAAATGAGTATCTTTTAGACGAAGAAAGTTATAAAGGTAAACAATTACACCTGTCAACATTTTTTTAAAATGTCAAATATCTCTGAAACGGCTGGGTTTAGGCATAGGGTATCCTACATACATGTTTTTGACTCAGAATTTATGCTCTTTTCGAGAACCCTAAAATATATAGGGTATTCCATTTAAAATAAGCAAGTTGGTATCGACTTCCGGTATAACCGAAAGTGCCAGATGCTTGTAATTATTTTAGTTGGATTGACCACACTGCCTTTAGTAATTCCCTGATTTTTTAAAATTTTCTGGTGCTTACTTTTCCCTATATCGATCGATGCATATCCTGATGAGATACCCTGTATATTACAATAATTTAACATGTGCCAGTATCTAGTTGCCCAACCTGTATAACAGCGTTTAAAATTTAATTTAAAAATAATATCTTTCACCCATGCATATGATGTTGTTTATACTAATCAGCAATTGAAACAAAACTACTTAAAAAAAGTTAAAAAATACAGGAAGAAATCTAATTTTACAGAACTAAAAGATCTATGAAAAATACATAAAACGTAATGTTTTAATCATTACAAATTGTACAATTAACCAAGAAAGGAAATTGCCATTTATGAAATATGGCTACAAAAATAGCCAAAGGATCGAAAGGATAATGTTTTAACTTCCATAGTTTAAATACTTTGACCTCATATTTCCTACGTCTATTAGCATAATCAAGTCAAACACCATGTACATTACTGATTGTCTCTCACTAAAAGATCGCCGATCATAAAAATTGTTGGGATAAATTACATTGCCTGCATAAACATTATAAAAACAGGTCCACGAACAACCCACCAGCAAATTCTTAATTTATAACCCGTGAGATATATTTTTTTTAATTAACAAGCATGTAAAATAACAACTTTTAACAAGAAAATCGACCTGGTTTTTGTAAACAGATATTTTTTCTACGTCTGTTCAAAATTAAAGGTGATCATCATTAAAACAAGACTAATATAATTTAAAGTTGATCTTGACCTACATTTTAGATTATATCAGTATGTTGTTTGACCTGATATACGTGTGAGTTATTTTGCACTTAAATAAAGCATGTTGGTAATAATGGCTGTCTTAAAATGTGCGTAACAAGAATTTTATACGAGTTCTTTATGTAAATATGTTGGGTGCAGTGTATTTGTGAAGATATATGTAACATGGGAAGAACTAATTGAAACACGTGGATTTTTTGTAATACATGTGGAAGGGTAGCTAAATAATTTTTTCTACTTCCTACATAGAAAATGCTATTTTGCTCCCTCATTTCAGGGAGCAAAGTAGTACTTTCTCCTTCCTCGGGAGGAAAATACTTTGCTTCCCTAGGGAGGAAAATACTTTGGCTCCCTCTGGAAGCAAACAAGTAAAAACTTCAAATAGCTGTAATAGTAGTGTATAGACTTCTTTTTATTGATACACAAACTTCCTGAAAATGCATGCTTTTCTATTAAACAGATTTTTTATTACTTATTTTTATTTATAAGAATTGAAAACAGTTTAAATCGAGGTTTAAATTAACATCAGTAACAAGCAACCTTAGCAACGTTCCATGTACAATATTTACTTATCTAAATACCTATTATGACATTTTGACATATTTGGTTTTTTGATTGTCATGCATAAGAAAATATAATAAAATATATGTAAAACCAATGTAAAACACTGTAAATGGTCGTAGAAAAAATCATATGTATTACACAGGAGCAAAGTGGCATTTCCTCCTTGGATATTGATCAAACTATCCGCGGGAGGAAATTATGCACTTTTCTCCCTTGTCATACAAATAGCTATTTTTCTACTCCCTACATAGAAAATACTATTTTGCTCCCTCATTTCAGGGAGCAAAGTAGTACTTTTCCTCCCTCGGGAGGAAAATACTTTGCTTCCCTAGGGAGGAAAATACTTTGGCTCCCTCTGGAAGCAAACAAGTAAAAACTTCAAATAGCTGTAATAGTAGTGTATAGACTTCTTGTATTGATACACAAACTTCCTGAAAATGAATGCTTTTCTTTGCAACAGATTTTTTATTACTTATTTTTATTTATAAAAATTGAAAACAGTTTAAATCGAGGTTTAAATTAACATCAGTAACTAAATGTTGTTAAAATTTATGGTACAATTAGTTACATTACTAATGGAGATTGCCCCTGAAGAAATATTGGCTCTGCTGGTGGAGATCAGTTCTTGTTTGTTGTTTTCCAAAGTCTTGGTCGCTGATGAAGTACTTGTAGAAACAAAATTTTCAAAAACAAGACAACGTTTTTTGGTACTTGAAGTAGTACTTTCTCCCGTAATTATTTGGCTGGATACCTCACATTTTTTAGAAATACAATCACCTAAGTACCCTTCTGCTACTGCGTTTGTTCGCCATCCCCCATGTCTTTTTAGAGTGAGAATGTCACTTCCAGCATTGACTAATAACGTAGCTGAAGTACGGCGGAAACTGTGTCCAGTATAGCCTTTCAAATCATCCAAATTTAAAATTATTGCTATTCTTTATGGAATTTTGGCAATTGTGTTTTTGCCAATTACCTGGTTTGTACATTTCCCTTTAGCATAAGTTACAAAAAATCTAGAATGACATGTTTTAGGGGGACCTACAGTCCAGATATTTTCTATACATATCCAAGACAGACACTCCGTTTAAAATCTCATTTGTTATTGTAAATGTCCTTTTGATATTAGTTTTTGAGTCAGGTATTTGCACCACCAAAATATCGCCTTTATCACTGATATCCTCAAGTACCATTTTAACTAATTCATCGCTACGGCATGCCCCAGCAATTCCAAATATAAGCACAACCTGAAAAAGGAAAATGCACTTATGATAACTGCCTAAAATGTCACTTAATTGTCATATATATACTTTCTAATAAAAAATGCTGCGTTACGTTTTTATTTATTATTCAACAATAACGATCAATTTTACCTTCATATGTAAGTAAGTTTCATCAGGAGCTTCTGCAATAAACTTGTTGATATCCTTCCTTGAAAAAGTATTGGCTTTCTTGGCTTTATATCCAGCAGATTTCCTTTTTAAAAAGTTACTAATTTAGGAAACTTAATGTCGATATTGTCTTTAATTTGGAGTGTAGATCGCAACATGCTGCATTTGCTCCATAATGTTGAGGGCTCAAATCGGCGCATTTTTTGGAAAAGTAAAATAGGACCACTTCTTCACATATTTTTCTTATTTGCCTAGTCTCCATCCAACAATTAAATAGCTGGTACTCTTTTTTCATATTTTTCACGAGACTTTAACGGTAATAGATTTAATGAAACCACGTTTGCTACTTCCAGAATATCTTGAGGGACTTCATCTTCACATTCGGAATACATTATTATAAACTTTTTGGAAGTTTGTTTATTTTGAAAACAAGAAGCAACCTTAGCAACGTTCCATGTACTTTGATTTTTAACAATATTTACTTATCTAAATACCTATTATGACATTTTGACATATTTGGTTTTTTGATTGTCATGCATAAGAAAATATAATAAAATATATGTAAAACCAATGTAAAACACTGTAAATGGTCATAGAAAAAATCATATGTATTACACAGGAGCAAAGTGTCATTTTCTCCCTTGGATATTGATGCCCTCCGCTTCGCGTCGTGCATCAAACTATCCGCGGGAGGAAATTATGCACTTTTCTCCCTTGTCATACAAATAGCTATTGGTTCTAATTTTGAAAATAATAAAAAAAGAAAGATATTTTTGTTGCCATAAGAGGGAAGGTGGTTTTGGTGACGTTCACTCCTGAAGTTTTTGGTTGTCCTACAAATTCCTATAAATGGTTTTCATAAGTGTCGACACCATCAGTCACTTTTATTTAGGAAAATAAATTAAAACGTGTATACAATTTTCTGTGAAATCACACTGATTTTAATAGAAACATCAACATCTAGTACTAGCAATTTATTTGAAATTTTGGCACAAAAACTACCTCAATGTAATAAAGAATTGATTCAATATTCAATAAGAAACAGTAACAAGTAAAAAAGACATATAATGATGAGATGCCCCACCGTGTTTATTTATGCAAGCATTTACTCGGAGAGGTGGACTTTGTATCAGCTGATCAATGCCACCTTGAGGTATCTTATTTCAAATTTTTTAATGTGATGATCCTTGTTATTGACATTGTCTGTGAAGTGGGGAAAATTACAGATTATATCCCAGATATGTTCGATCGGCGATAAATCGGGTAAACGTGCAGGCCATGGAGGTACATGCATATTAGCTTTTTCCAAAAAATGTGTAGTAAGTTTTGCGGTGTAGTGACGGGAATTAATTATCTTATTGGAAAAATTAGATTAATCAACCCCCGGATATGGCACTATAACAGGTTCTAACACGTTGGTTATGTAACTGTCTGCGTCCAAATTGCCCTGAACAAAAACTAAAGGTAACGTACTGCCAAAATATATTACACCCCAAACCATCACTCCACGTGTAATGGAAGTATGACGTTCAACAAATAATTGTAAATTTCTACCTTCCCTGTAGAAACATCTCATCCTCCTTCGCACACCAATGCACTCACTTATTACACCACTTCAGCCCGCAGGCGCGATGAAAGGCATAAAAATGGTTAGTACAAACGAAGCCCAAAATATCTTCGTCGATATATGGAGCCATAGATACTATTTGTCCTAAAGTTTCCATCCAGTCATTTCCCACATCTGGTGTTGTGGAACACCTGTCTTTTACAGCCAATCTTGTCAGATGTCATTCTTCATGATCTGTCGTCCTCCTAGGATGTCCGGATCCGCAACGACGCTCATGATGATCTTCACACCACCTTAACCAATATTTGACCATAGTTGTCACGGTATGGTCTACGTGGTTGGCAATTTCCCTAATAGAAAATCCGGCCTCCCTCTTTATCACTCATTATTTTGGAAAACAAGTTTCATAATCCGATTGCTCAAATAACAACGCAAAAAAGGTAAGCTTGTCAAAAGTCTGTAATGATGACAGCCATTTACATATACTTACGAAATACCCTGTGTAAAGCGCATGATAAACACTCTATGGTAGTATTTATAAAGGAAACTATTAACACTAATAATTCAATCAACAATTGTCAGTGAAGCATAGGCGATAAATTACGTTTAGACACTGACTGTGTAAAATATTTTGCTAACAAAGTTTGTTTTAATTTTTATCACTTGGTACACTCTTGTATGTTTCTACTGTGGACTTTGTTAATAACAAATTCACTACTGCTGATAATAAAAAGTTGAGGAGTTGAACAGGTGACAGGTTCGCTTATAACTTGGTCAGAAACAGTTTTGAATATGCAACTGCCTTCACACATCAAGCTATAATGACGATCATCTAAAGAACTTTATGTGTGAATAATAAATTCATTTGTTATTTTACAATGTTTAATCAATGCTGAACTATCTCTTTTATGTTTATGGAATAAATAAAATTTCTAAACTTTACCTAAATCATCTGTTTTATTTTTTAACTGTGTCAGTACCTCCAGAAAAGGGATATTTTAGAATCAGACAAAGACATCTATTGCCAAAGACACTGCGTACATGCACATTTAGTTACAAAACCGCCTTTGGCAAATTTAATAAATTAATTTGCAAATCCATTACAATTCTTTTGTCCTACCTATGCCAATCTCTGTATGATATTTATTAATTTTAACAAATTGCATTAGATTGTACAATTCCTAACTAATTGATCATAGAACAATTTTTTTTTTTTAATACTTATATTACTCACAAATCCGGTCGTTAAAGCAGAAATAAAACAATATAGTCCAGGCCAAGGACCTCACGTTCAGTATCTAATATACCTAGGCTTATTTTACAACTTCGATACCTCCCACTTTGGCTATAACAAATCCGGTGCATATTACAAATTATCTATTACATGCTGTTCACCCATTTCAGAATGATTTATTTTGAAGCATATACCGTTTCGCAGTGTGAACTGTCATTCCAGTTGTATAAATAAATATTGCAAAATTTATTATGACAGATATGTTTCAAATTATGCGCGTTAACCTGTACAAAACATTTCTATGACAAGTAAAACAAGTGAAAGTTGTATTTGATTATTTTGTTTTTAAATATAACTCTTTGATATATCTAGTGATTTTTCCAAAGGATTAAATCATAAAGACCTCTGTGTGTGAAGAACTAGTTATAGTGGGGAAACACACAATTAACAAATTAAAACTAAAAAGAAGAAGAAGAAGAAGAAGAAAACAAAATAAATTAAGAAGATTGAATAACTAACATTTTGAGAATCAATGTATAGTCTTATTACAAATTCTTTTTGTTTCAATGCAAGATATTATGAAAACGGAAATTTGTTTACAAACAAATTTGTTGAACTCAGAAGTTGAATTTCAACATGGAAAACCAAAAAGAACCGCATGAAATCGTTGAGATTGCCAATGCGACAATTTTAAACTGATTACCCGCAAAATCAAGACAATTTTAAAAGCATACAATCGGTTCAGAATATGGTGCAAGAAAAATAAGGCATAAACGCATAAGAAGAATGTTATGTTGATCTATTTTAATAAAAAAACAAAGGAACACGAGTTTTCTACGCTATGGGCCCAATATTCTATATTAAAATCTTGTATGGTGGTGAATGAACACATAGATATAAGTAAATGAAGGAAACTGAGTAGTGGTGAGAGGTATGTGAAACTTCTAATATGGTCCAAATGCTACTATCCGACCGACATCTTAGATGTCTCTGTGGCGGATAGCGATTTGCGAAGCAAGTACCGAGAGCGGCGGTCTCTAGCCCAGGTGGACTAACTACTGTTATTAAATATGATTTGAACGAAACAACTACTCAGCGGGCAAATACCCCGACCTGCATTGGATTATACCTTCAAATCATGATAGATCGGTAGCCAATATCATTGGTCAATTCCTAACCAGACATAGACCGGTTTCGAACTTATTAGTTCTCCTCAGTATGCCATAGATTATGGAACAGACAAATGATAGTGGCCAACCTGCTAGTCATATACTGACTAAGGTAAATTGAGTAGTGGTGAGAGGTAAATACTGCAAGGTGTAATTACGGCCCAAAAAACTATAAATCTAAGTAATGAAAATTGAAGAATTTGTAGCTTGTCAATACAGAGTGGAAAAATAAATTTTCTACTGGTGGATTATTGACTTTCTGCTAGATCTCTGATAGGGCTTGAATGACACCAAGATTTAACTGTAGAATGAGTTAATGGCTTGAAAATGCTTCTGATAATAGAAAGCTGCTTTAAGCTAGATTGCACAATGCGTTAAAATTATTGGGAAGGAAGTGGACAGAAGACTAACGGACGCTTTTAATACATTTAGTGGCTGTCACGAAAATATCTTTTCTTCTTGAATTTATTGCGTCTACTGCATCATCTGCTTCTAGACAATTCGGTCGAATTTCTTCGGCTACCAAATGAATTGCATGGGTTACACAAGTTACATGTACTACATTTGGCCAACTGGCCAGATTTAAAAATATACTGTGATGTATCTGCAACTTACATCAATACCTCAGAACTACCAACACCCATCGCTTCAAGCATTCTTATTTCTAATTTTTGTATAGTTTCCTCATTAACAGTTTGTAATCTTTTACTGGCAAATAAATAGAGTGACGACGGTCCATCTTGTTGTAAAACGCAAACAACAGCATGCTTTGTTATTTTCTTTTGTAGGAAATGGTAAAATTGTAGGAACTGAAATTCCGAACAAAAAACTGTTATACATGTTTGTCGTAAAATTACCTTCCTCTCGCAATGGCGGCTCAAAGAAAGGGATGAAATCTGACACGTCGAGAGAAATTCTTTTCTCACGCTCTTTATTTGTGAATAACATGAAAATATTGAAAATATACATGACTGAAATTGTGGAGCAGGAAATTCTCTTTTAAAACCAGTACTCAAAAATTTTAATAAGCAATTTTACAAAATTTTCATCTCCTTTCGCACCGCCATTGCATTTTCATTTACGGCAAATATGCGTAACAACTCTTTTATTCAAAATGTCATTTCCTGCCCATTTTACCCGATGTAAAATTATCTGTTTACTAGATAATTGCAAAGAAAACCTTCAAGGTCCCCATTTGTTTTTTTTTTAATTTGAGGTATGAAGCAACCACTTTCCCAGGGGTAGGTAAATCGACGGATATTTGATTTTTAGGTATTCATAAGTAGCCATATGAAATGTGAAAACTTTATAATTTAGTTTATTTAGAAAAACAAGCGAACAATGATTTTTTATTTTCAGTTAAAAAAAAAACAGTCATATGTCATTTCAAAATTGAAATGGATATTTTAATACTACTACTACTTAAAAACATGTTGTATTAGATCTCCATTCTGCAAATTTATTACTCTTAGCCTATGTTTAATTTGTGAAATAGCCTTTCTGATTAAATTTAGGGACACTCCTGGCCATACTTCTTCTATTCGACGACGCAGAATGCATTCCATACTAAATAGTCCAATGGATTACAATCAGGATAATTCAGTGGCGACGGATTTGCTTGAATAAAGAATGGCGTGTTCTTTTTGCAAAGAAATATTGTGTTCCTAGAACTATGTGTAACGGGGCACCACCCATTGTCGGGTATAACAGACGCATTTCAGGTATTAGATCCTCTCGTAAATAGCGGATGTAGTAGTTATCTGCACTGGTTTTTATCAACTACGGTTTAGTAAAAAATAAGCCTCTTTTGACATTCGAGGATATTACGCAAGAGCTCCTTAGAAAACCTGGACTTGTTGTGGTATAGACGTTCAGGTTGAATATCCTTTTTTCTTGTAGTTAAATAAATCTGTTATTTTGCATATTTTGAGGGACTTGAGTGTAAAATCATTTTTATTTTGAAAAACTAAACACCGTAGATCTTTATTCGAAAACTTCCTATAAATCCGCAAGACTCGTAATGATAGACGCATTTTTGCATTTAGTGAACTAGTCTATTTGACTCTTATTTTTTAAATTGTGTTAAAATGTTCATATCATAGTATTAGTCCACAGGAATTTTTATTTCGCTTAAATGAAATCACTTTATAGGATAAAATACCATTCAAAATTTCAAATATATAAATTGTCACTATATACTGTGACGTCATTCTTGTAGTAACGAAACAAGCGCAAGTAACGTTCAGTATAGTTTTTTTATTTTTATCATATAAAATAATGAGTTCCCATCATTATACGTGGTGTTTCGTGCCGAAAAGAGACTAGTGTAAAACACCACCAAAAGTTGTTTATAAAACTCCAAATTAAAAGGGAAAGACTTGATAACTAGAACCCAAAATATTGAGTATACTGTATACTGTATTTTTGTGAGGATCACTTTACTTTGATGTAAATACTATTTTGTCTTATACTTTCAATAGCTTTGATCTTTACAACTAATATAAACAAGTAAAGTCTTTCACATAACTGTCGTGTTTGTAATTTTGAGCTTATGTTGAAATAATGTTCTAATTACCTACATTATACACACTTTTATAATCATAAGTATCTAGTTAACTTTAAAATTACAGTAAACAAATATTATGTACTTATACAGATGTTTTAATGTTTCTAAATTCGGCGGATTAGTCGCAAAGAATTTAGCCAATATCATTATGTCAATTCTTGGCAAATTGATACTGTCCCCTTTTAAAAAACCCTCCACCATGATTAATTATTATAAACTTGAATAAACAACACGAAATCAGTCCAAATATTCACAAAGCAGTCACGTTAGGATAACCGTAGGTTTTGCTTACTACAAGAGTGACGTCACATTTAAAACCATCGTGGCGGGTAGCATTTTGTGACATGTCGTTGACAGACTAAAAAATTGCAATTTTAAAATTGAAATAATAAATCGACCTCGTGTTTGTCTGAATATAAACCGATAATTTCTGATGTCTTATTCAATAAATAATCTTATTCACATAATTTAATATAATTTATTTTTCATAGTGTCAAACACCCTATTGTTTTTAACCGTTTGTAGCATTTAATGCCTAATCGCTTGTGGATAATTTGTACAGACCTGCGACTGATTCTTATCTGTTTGCTATTTTACGTTGTGATAAATGAGTGACAGAGACAGTGCATGTGTCATTTCCGAATTTTCATTATTTATAACAGTTACAGGCCTTCCGTTCCCAAGTTTTCTGAAAGATGATCCAGTCTCTATCAACCGTCTAATAGCACGATTTACGCTAGAAAATGGCCACCTCTCCCTTGGAAATTCTTCAGCAATTCTTTTGCCACGACATATTTTTTTTTTGATAACAAGAAATCTCGAGATTATTGGACAAGACATTTACTAAACTTATGATAATGTAATGTTACTTTAAAATTTTGTTATTTCATTGTTGATAGGGCATACACCTATGAAATTTGCTAGGTATACCTTTCAATTTTTTGATTATAAGAGAAAAAAAATTCAAATCGATATATCAATGTATTCCAGAGTTATGGAACTTCAGACATGATTCGTTTTTTAATAGCCATCAGGTACATTTACATAGTGAATACATGCAGCAAAATTTATATTTAATTCGTTGCATACTTTTTCCCAAAGAAATTATGTTTTTTAGTTGTTCATTGTTTGCATAATATTTGCTTAAATTATAGTATAGTTAATTGATTGGTGTGCTAAATACTGATCAGTTTCAGTGAAACGACTAGCACTTGCATTATTTATTATAAAATTGAAATATGTCAAATATAAGTAGCAAAGCATTGCACTTTAAAATGTTCTACTTAACTGAAAAATCTAGTCACCATTAGATATGTTATTTATTGACACTACTGAAATTATGCCGACAGCATTTACCATAATTATGTTGCTGGGTTAATAATTAGGCACACCGTTTACATATTTTACAAACTAGGAGAAAAAAATATGAGTAATGATTGTATCTCAAAAAGCAAAATAGTAAATCTGTATCAACTTTCACTATTTCTAATGATGTTAATGATTAATAAAGAAATAAAATTGCTGGGAAATCCATATATGTATTGAAAATCTCTATACTAGTAAAGCAAAATAAATAACTGCACTACTCACGCTTTATGCCTAATCTTGAAATAGAAAAATAAGAAAAAACGTAATGAAAAAGTAAAAGGTACCTATATGCTAATCATTGTCTTATAAAATACACTATCCAAAACAATTAAGGGATCACAAGTTAAAACTTAATAAGTTTTTCTGAAATTATGGTATTTTGGTCAAAATCGGTATTCATTGGCTTTCTCAGAACTCGAACTCGTCCATCATTAACCCATAATTCGCCTCTTATTATGTCTGATCAATCTAGGTGTTCTAATCGCAAATTGACTTCTTCAATTAACTGTTTGGAATGAGAATTGAAATGTTTTAGCTCTGGAGAGCTAGAGAGGTCACTTTTTAGAGAGAGCGCAGTTAAAGAACAGTTTCGTACGACCTACAGTCTAAGAAATCTGTCATCGGGTTGTGGCCCTTTGGCGGCATTGACCAGATCTTGTGACAAGTCTTGTCTCTTGATGCCGTATCCTGACTCTAGAGACCACAAACTGAGACATTCACCACTTGGCTTACATATCGCTGAGAGCGTCCTTCTCGCAAAAATGTACCTGCTCGTGTCAAATCATTGTAGATGAGGTGTCTTCTAGCAGTCATCTTTTAATAATAGAGAATAACAATTTAGAAAACGTATGTAACGTATGTTTAATAATATTTTTTTGTTTCGAATTTTTACTAAATCACACGGATTCTTGTCCACTTTCACATTTACAACAGTGCCAACTGTAATGACAATAAATAAATTGTGCGAAAATAAGCTAGAATGACAGTAGCCAACTTGATTAATAAATTTATGAAATAATATTTCATAAGATGTGAATTAATTTTCGCTGAAAAGATATGACTTTTTGAAAAAAGTGATCTTTTAAATATGTTGGGTAGTTTATTAAGCAACTTTTTTTAATACTAACATCAAGAAAACTAAAAAAAATCGGTTGTTTTATTTGCTTTGTATTATGTATTATTAGAAAAAACAATGAATTAATTGTTTGGGTATTACATAAACATCTAAATATGATAACAATATTAATAATAAATGTTTTCATATTAGGTTTAAAAGGATGCTTATGTAATACCCAAATAATTAATATAATTTATTTTTTTCTTGAAATTAAGGGAACAATTTAAAACGTTACTGTAGGTATTTCCACGATTTCTTGGTGTCTCGTTAGTGTTAACAGTGGCATTCAATTTCATGAATTTTCTATGACTGGCGCATCCGCCTAAAGTGAGCTAATCCTCTTGCGGCGGATATATCAATTATCTTCACAAAAGAAGATCGTTTACCTTTTAATTTAATAATAATAATAATAATAATAACACGTCTTTATTTTAGTGTTACTAAAATGGCAAGGTTCAACATGGTTGCTCTTAGACCTAACCATTACTTTTAAACAACAAATGTTCTTGAGATTTGGTTTATTTAAACTAAATGATACAAATTACAATTATTCAGACATTTTGAAACTGATTAATTTAAGAAGATTGGAAAAACGAAGATTACATACTTATATTTAAACTAATGAATGGATTTACTCTATGTCCAAATCAATTAATTTTAATATTCCTGCCCTCCACCTAATTCCAAACGGCCAACTGTTGCTGCCAGGAAGAAGTATAAATACTAATCTGGGAACGATAAATTTCAAATTTACATAAAACAACAAGTCCGCTGTACGCCTACGTTCTTATGAGAATTGGTCACTTAGAAAGTGGATGACTGAGGATTGGTAGCACATACTTAAGAAGTTATGTAATTGCACCAGTTTAACAATATCGTATTTCATACGGTTTTTTTATTAAATAAACTAGTTTTTTGTTAACGATTTCATTTACGTGTAATCGAACAGCAAATTTAATTTATATAGAATTCTATATGCACTGGTTTATTGGAAAATGTCATTTAAAGTTGTTATTCTCAGAAATTTTGCACATATTTAAATCAATTACGCCAGAATTTCATCATTGATGAAGGCATTTCTATGCAGAATTAGTAAGTAATGTGTAATAACAATTTTGCACACACCTAATATAATGCTAGTCTACGATCCATTTTACGGCTAATATCTCAAAAATGGCAGAATGCTGTTCATTCTGTATTAGTTGTAAACTACTTACCTGATTGATTTATGTACGACTTTTTTGATTATTTGCCAATTTATATTGAAAATATACCAAATTTTCGTCATACTGGTGAGTCATTTTAGCACCGTATTAAGTTGATTAAACTTATATTTAATACAACTCCTGTATTCCTAAAGGAGCCTCAAGTTACTTTGTGCGGGAGGAAGTCATACATACATATAGAGACAAAGGACATGCTATTTAGACAAAACTTTAGATGCTGTTGACATACAACCTTCTTTATAGATTGAAGGTTTTTCGTAATTTTTGGTTTTTAAATTTCAAAGTTTTTTTCCAAAACATGACTTTATTTTCATCGACTTAATCGAGGTATTAAAAAAGTATTCATTGATTGTGAAGATACAGATATATCATTGATTGTAAAGATGCAGATGTATAGATTAAGCAATATTTATAGTAGTGGGACGAAGCGAGGTGAGAGGCGTGGTCATCCAGGGTCTCGTTGGTCTAAGCGAGAGAGATGATGTATTAGCTCGCTCTCGACCACAAGTATTACCACGGCCGTTATCTACTATATTGTTTGCCCATACTATACTTGTATTATTGTCACATTTTACAAGTCTATGAACTTAAGAAAAGTTGGTGTTAAGGAAGCCTTTGACGCCTTTACAGATTGTGATATAACCAGCCATTTTTTTAGGATTAAGAAAAAGCATGTTGGGAAGTGTTTTTAACATAGAGTTGTTGAAAATTGTGGGAATCACAGAATTCCATGATGATCTCTTTATGAAAATGGAGTAGTTTGTTTTTATATTATACATGTACTAGTAATAATGAAATAATAAGCTGTATCAATCAATCATTTACAGAATATTTTGGTGTCTGAAAACTATTAATAAATTACCACCAACTCCAGACAGTTTAAAATAGCATTGCTTCAAGTCAATTACTAAACCCAAATTTGATATGATATATCGTTGGAAAGCTAATTTAAGTTGTGATCGAATAATGAAATAATTTACAGGGTGTTCTATTTAAAAAAAACAAAAGTAATGTCTATATCTCGAAAACTGAGGCATGCATAATTTTTTTCTTATCAGCAACGGATTCTACTCAAATAAGTGCCTTAAGAATGTGTTACTCGATTTTCGATTCGACACGTGGTAATTGAAATATAGAGGTCATCCAAAAGTGCCAATTTTCCAAAAACGCTCTGTAGCTCGGTAGTCGAAAAAGATGATCGCGCTCAGGACACCCATATCGGTTTTTGTTTATCTGCCATAGTTTTAGAGAAAACCTCAAATCCCATCTAATTTGGTCCACCCTGTACATACAGTATTAAAATTAGAAAAATGGCATTTCTTTAAGATTCAGCTTGTGTAAGAACTAAAATCGGAGGAGACAATTTTGTGAAACAATGGTGAATATGTGCAATGGTGATCCTCTTCTGATAAAAAATATAATTTTCTCCGATAAGTGCACTTTTAAATAAAATGGTGAAGTGAATCGTCAGAACTCTAGATACTGGGCAAGGGAAAATCCTCAATGGATGTGGAAGCAGCACACACAGTATCCCAAAAGGTAATTGCGTGGGCGGGAATTATAAGAAATAGAATCACTGAACCCTATTTTTTCAATGAAACTATAAACGGACCGGCATATCTCCAATTTTTAATAGGCTATCTCATCCCAACGTTCTTAAATTTATTCCCCAGTAGAATTAATCCTAGAAATGTTGACGAAAGCCTGTGGTATCAACAAAATGGTGCGCCTTTCCATTATGCAGTAGACGTTCGAAGGTATCTTGACCAAATATGTGGACTGGTAGAATCAGCTGTTGAAACAGAATCCAAAAAATGGAGAAATATACAAGATGTTCTATTTAAAAAATATATCGATGTCGTCATAACGGAAGCAGTGATGATGCCATAACCAAAAAAAATAAAGGATAGGTTGTGCAATTGAAATCAAAACTCGACATGCCCGAGGATTGTTTCTAAATATTTTTGGTTTAAGAAATAACGAATTTATTCCATACTTTATGGACACACTGTATATAAGCGATAGTGAAATTTTGGAGTGAATTTTAAATTTACAGCACCCCGCAATTTTTGAACGACCATTAGATTTTAAATTCTAAAGGTGTAAGTGACATCTTGAGAGTGTTTGTACATTTTAAAATCAAAATTCATCTTTAGAGCAATTTTTTATAGTTGAGCGCCATGTTATGATTTAATTGAGTTTACTCTTGGCCTAACGATTTTCATAACATTTGTGAGTATATATAACATGTCCCTGTAATTGTTTATAGTTTCTACATTTATACAGGGTGTAACTTAAGTACGTTAAAATATTTCAGTTTGGCATTCTCTAACTAATTTTAAAAAAAGTTCTAAATTCTATACAAGACAAGAGATGGAATTTAAACATCAAATCTATTATCTAGGATACACTTGCAACTAATTGACAAAAAACATTAATTGCTATTTTTGCCATAATGGTGGAATAAATTGAAAAAAAAATGCTATGAATCTATGAGAGACCAAAAAAATTTAAGATAGAATTATTGTCTGTAATTGAATGACTATCTTAAGATGTGATTGCCTTTAATTTTCTACAGGAGGTTACTACTCTTTTATCAAATTTATGGCACTTCTTACCAATATCTCCGCCACTGGTTAATTGTAGATCGTGATACAATCATATCTTAAAGCAACAAAGTGTCCTGCGTACCAAATTTGGTAAATAGCTGCACTAATAATGAGAATATAAGAAAAATTCGATATTTTTTTGGAAACGAAAAATATTTTAGCACCTGTTTCTATGAACTTCTTTTCTTAAATTTAGGAATACCACCCTGAAATATTTTAACGTACTAAAATTACACCCTATATATCATTACTAAAGCTGGCCGAGGTGGCTGGAGTACAGCCACGGTCTTGCGCTGGCGTCACACGTGCCGATTTAGAAGTATTTTACGCTGCAGTCTTATTTGAAAGGTTAATGCGTGAGGTTGTACCTATAAATTAAACATAATGTCAAACATGCCAAAGGGTAAAAAACGACCGTACGCGGACACAGTGAATATTATCGGTGAATTTCCGGATTTATTCTATGACGGATGCAAAATAATTTGTAAAGTTTGCAATCAAGACTTAATGTACTGGCACAAAACAGATTGTCGTCGTAATAAATAAAAAAAAATGGCATGCCTTTGACAACTCAGTTTATGTTTGATTTATTGTTAATGTTAATAGCCTGTAATATTCCGCTACACATACTGGATAAACAACCATTTCGGGAATTTTGGAATAAATACAATCCCCAGGTGAACTTACCAAGTCGTACATCGTTACGTAGATATATTCCAGCTGTTCGTGAAGACATTGTAAATAGGATTAAATGTGGATTAAAAAATACACGGCTCTGGTTATGTATTGACGAGACGACAGATTGTAAAAAAAATTCTATTTTAAATATTATAGTACGTGTACTGGACCCTCTTAAACCAACATTTCCACTTTTACTAGCTAGTAAAAGTCTAATTGCGTGTACTGGCGAAATAATTACGCATGTGGTGTTGGAGACATTCGAAGAATTTGAACTTCCAACAAGTCAAGTATTGATGTTTGTGACTGATGGTGCCGCGACAATGCGCGTGATAGGCCGTTCTCTTCAAAGAGACAATTGTAGGTTTTTACATGTTACGTAAGTGCATGCGTTACATCTTGTGGCAGAAACGATTCGAAAATGTTTTCTAGAGGTAGATGCATTAATAACAAATACAAAAAAAGTATTTCTCAAATCTCCTAAACGGCTTCGAGCATTTCACAGACAGTGTCCTGGTATCCCTGAACCACCAGAGCCGATTCTTACACGTTGGGGAACGTGGTTGAAAACGGCTTTTTATTATGCTGAATATTTTCAACAAATAAAAGCTGTGATACTACAGTACAACCCTAACGAGGCTGCAGCTATTAGGGGAAAGCCAGACAAGCTTTCAAGACGTTTCCCTTGAAACAGATTTAAAAACTATTAATAACAATTATAGAGGACTACACGACGCAATACAAAAATTGCAAAATAGTTCGTTGTGGTTAATGGAATCGCTGCAAAATAGTGGACGACGTAAATACACAGCTACAGGCTATAAATGACGCAAAAAATAATCGCGTTAGTGAAAAATTTTAAAATTTTAGCAAATTAAGACAAATTTGTGATGGTGCATCTACAACTTCGTTAAGTGAGTTCACAGATTGTTTTACTTATGCCTGTATTACATCCGTAGATGTCGAACGATCATTTTCAAAATACAAACATATTTTTTCACCAAAGCGAACATCGCTGACAGAGATAGCTGTAGAAACATACCTGATGCTATTATACTATAGATCTTCCCCACTTTGTGATGACGACAACCAAACTACTTCATAAATCTGTTTCAAAGGGTGAGTTTTATACAAATTTTTATAAAATGTAACATTATTGTTAAAATTTATTTCCATTTATTGTACTTATTCAAGTATTATAATATGATGTAAACATATGACTCATATGACGGCTCTGTCGGCCAGGTGACCTCGGCCAGCTTTAATCATTACTGAGTAGTTGAATTTTTATCTGTTTTCAATGAATCAATCATTCCGTAACAATTCCCGAATAATAGAAACTTTGATTTTAGTTAAAGCATTTTTTTGTTTGTAGTAGTGTTGCTGAGATTGAGTCATCTGAAATACGTGCATAAGCTACAATTATTGTAGCAAAAATTTCTTTGTAAACCCACGTGCACAATTTGTAAGTGATTTTTTAGTAAACGAGCTTGTATAGCAAACTGGACCAGCGGCTGAGGCGGACAGATGAATAAGAGGCCACTGGAAACGGCCCAGATTCGCGTAGGCGCGGCGTTATGTAATGCAGGAGACTGGACTGGACCAGACAAACGTGAGTAACGTGACTTAAGTCCGGCTACTTCGGTTTCAACATTGCTATGCCTTTATTGGTGTATTGTGAAGATGTTTTTGATTACATGTTTTATTAAGGACGTTATGGAGAATATAATAAAAATATTTATATCCAGATTACTTTTTACAAGTTTCGAAATTTCAAATGGTTTTCATAAAACTTGCCTTAAAAATTGTATAGAAAATGGAGGGGGTGGACAATTATTTATCGAGGATGGTTAATTAATCAAAATATGTTAATAGTATACTTCCGGTTTCAGGAAACGGACTTTTTTTATTGGAAAGCTATATAATAAATATATTCTTCTACAAGCTTAGATGTTCTAGGGATGATCCTAAGTGGTACTTAGGAAAACGTAATACAGGCAATGACTAATAAATAATAACTATAGTATAAAAATGAGCAATGACCGTATCTATGGAAAGAAAATTTTCACAGTTTGAAACAATCTTGCATCTTGTGGTTTTGCATTTGAAGAGGATAGGTTAATGATTTTAAGGTCGTAAGTGGATATTAACGACCTCTATATTTTGAGACCAATTTGGTTTAAACGATAAGAACTAAAAAAATTATAGGGGTGTTACAGTCTTAAGTGAGACACTGTAATTACAAAGTACAATACATTTTGCAACAGTTTTAGATTGTTCCGTACAAGAGAATGGACAAAGTTGGTGGAAATTAAAATAAAAATGAACGCTCATTGAAAATAGTCTCGTAATTCTAAATAATCTTAATGGACCTGTTCTTTCTGTGCAATGGCTTTGAAATAATCTTCATTATATTTTAAATCAAGGTCACGTAAGACTGAAGGAAATCCTCCTTGATGATTTTCTCTCTCTCTACAAAATAATTAAAGTCTCCCCTCCCTTCACCGCACCTGTCCTATACAAATCCTATATACGCCATTTCCTAACATACGACTCTCCAGTATGGTATCCTTTAACTATCCCATCCCTACAAAAAATCCAAATCACCTAAAGCAAGGCCCTACGTATAGCTACTAATACACCCAGATGGACACGAATACAGACGCTACATGACATAACAGGAACTCCCACACTAGAAAACCACATCCTTACTGACCTTCTCCCAAGATTTGAAAACACCCTAGTCCAATCCACAAATTTCACCATGCAAGATCTCCAAACTCCAAAGTTTGACAACCCTCCTAAGTATCTATCCCATAACCCTTAATACTAATTTGATGATTAGAAAATACTATAACAAAAAAAAGACATAAAATAAAATAAAATAAAACAGCAACAAAAATACACAAAATACTCAAAAAAATAATAATTAGATATATACTATAAAAAAAAAAAGAAAAGAACCCTACAAAACCTCCCCACACACAAAAGAGTCATAACAATGGGATAACCAAAAGACACCAACGCTAAGTAAACTAACAAACAAACTTATAAAATAGCCAGTAGAATATAATTGTAAAATACTAACACATCTTCACAGACAACTAATCCTATACAAGAAACCCAGCGATAAAAGTATAGTCAAAACTAACTAAACATATCCCGTGGTAAACGTCGTCATAGATGCAGAACCACATGTCTCGACCAACCACTTTCAACGATATTCTTTTTCGCCTAAGTAACATGATTTTATGAAAGGTATAGAATGCATAACAACCTTGTATGCATAACGCAGTATTTAAAAGAAAAATTAGACCGTTTGTCAGATGGACGTAATATACACTGATTTGTCAAAGTCTGTCGTTGATCATGATGTTCTACTTTCAAAACTTACCGCATTAGGATTGTCAATGAATATACTAGATCTAATTAAAACATATCTACAGAATAGATACTAATACGTGTAACATCGTGGTTTCAAGTCTGTTAAATTCATACAAGCGTTAAGAGTGTCACAGGGTTCGGTATTGGGACCGCTTTTCTTTATAGGGTGCTGTGTTGCAAAGCCCAGCCTTTATTAAAGATTTTAGAGTTCACTTTGACCCTAAGCACAATTTCATTAAACGTATTGAGACTTTAAAATGTGGTGCCATTAAGAGTCTAGGATTTTTTACATGTAACTGCGAAGAATTTGTTAACATTGATACTTTCCGTACATTATATGTCACATTCGTAAAATTCTGTTTTGCTTCTGTTGGTTGGTATCCTGTAATGTTTATATCTTTCAGTATTGAGAAAATTTAAAGTAAATTTCTTTAATTAGCTGTACTAGTGATGGAATATATTCGCAAGTTGGATTCCCTCACGAAGTATTGCTTTAGCGGCTAAATGTGAACTTGACAAAAGGGAATAGTTACCTCTGTGATATTCTGGTATAAAATAGTAAATACTAAATAGTCAATTGGATTATACTAAACTTTTGATCATATAACTTGCATAACATGAATAAAATAGGTAAGACTTACTGTATGCTCATAATTTAGTAAGTTTGTTTATTTAAAATATATTACCCAAAGCTATGTGAACCAGTTCGCTTCATGCAAAATAACATAAATTATATAAACAAATCAAAATTTGCATAATACGACATGACATTTAAATACAGTAGCAATAATCGCAGAGTACTATTACGGAAATTTATGCACAATAAAACACTAGATACATTTATAATATTGTTAATATTACCCGGATCTACTTTTTTAATACTTGCTAATTTAATTAGATGTTGATGACTAAGACTATTTTTTCCTATGCACTTATGCACATGTTTTGTAAACGTTCATCGCGATAATAAAAACAAACGAGTGTTACACCATTGCTTTGCAACTGACTGACTAATGATCATTGAATGTGATGAAAGGATATGCCCATTTCAATTAAGATAATTTTTCAGTGGGTAATGATGACTAAACACGTGTGTTTTAGAAACGTTCAAAATGTTTAAACAAAAATCGATGGGTCTGTAACTTGATTTATTAAAGTAATAAATATATAGGGTGGTTCTTAGGTACATCGACAAACCTTAAAAGGTGATTCTATGGCAAATTTTAAGCTAAAAAGTTCAAATGAAGGTATGTCTTAAACTGCTTCCTATGGAAGTTAGAGTGCTCTACAGGTGGCACCTAAAAAATGTTTTTGACAGTTTGTGGAAATACCATTACTTCCTCTTAATTTCATTCAGGTAATAATAGTCCGTCTCGACATTCCAGTATTCTCTCATCATATCCAATTTGAAATGAGTGAGAAATAAATTATTTAATTTATTTTACATCGTTTCTTTCGTTTGTCTCGTTTATCTTGTTTATATCGTTTATTTTATTTATCTTATCATGTTTTTCTATTAATCTTATTTATCTCATTTATCGTAGTCATCTAATTTGTCTCATATATCTCGCTTATATCGTTTATTTTATTGATCTTATCATGTTGTCCTGTTTATTTTATTTATCTCATTTATCGTAATCATCTAGTTTGTCTTATATATCTCGTTTATCTTTTTGTATTTTTTATCTAGTTTGTCTTGTGTATCTTGTTTACCTTGTGTTTCTTGCCTATTTTATTTATCTTGTTTATTTTATTTACCTTATTTGCCTCATATGTTTCATTTATTTCATTTATCCCATTTGTCTCATGTATCTCAGTTATCTCGTTTATCTCATTTATTTTATTTATCTTATTTGTATTATTTGCTTTATTCATTTTGTTTAGTTTGCTTATTTGATATTAATAAATAAAATAAATGAAAATGACATTTTAAGTTAAAGTAATTCATTTCTTTCATGTCAAACTGAATAGATGATGAGAAAGTACTGTCGAGGAGCACCGACTGCGATCGATTTTTTAATTCCGTGATAGTTCCATCCATAAAAAATTGTTTCTTTTATATTCGTTTCGTATGCACATCGTGCGAAATTGGCCGAGGAATATGACGATGGGTTTTGCGTTTTCATTTTCCAACAAGACGGCCCACTCCTCAGAAGTGAGGCAATATCTCTACCAATGGTATCCTGGCAGATGAACTGGACAAAGAAGGTCTATTGGCCAACATATTTGTCGGATCCATAGCCACTAGATTTCTTCTTATGGAGATATCTGAAGAGTGTCTTCTACAGGAATTAGAACGTAGAATTATGAAGGCCTGTCGACATATCTCTAACGAAACATTTCAGAGAGTGGCGGACAAATTTTATAATCACCTAGCAATATGCCAAGAACTGAATGGTGCTCATTTAGAACATTTATACTTCGATTAAACAATGAATCTACTTGTAAATAATACATTTCATCTTATTCTCGTAAATTTGTCATTAGTTATCCGAATTTCATAATTTTTGTAATAAACTCCTATAATTAATAATTTTTCTGATGATGGTTTAATAAACCATTAGAAAGAAAAGTTTACCAGTATATCTGACCAAAAATCTCAAAAAAATACTCTCAAATATTATTTGCTATCAACAACAGTCAAGAAAAGAAAAAAATATGTGTTATTTAATCTGTTTTTATGTTATATATCGTCAAATATTCATAATACTATGAAATTAGTTGTTTGGCAAATGATATATTAACAAGTAATAAACACATGCAACGAGAAAAATGTACGATATAAAAATAATTGCGGTAGTTTTGTATATTCAGGACAGGCTCAGTTCGTTCGGGTGGTCAATCAGAATGTAAAATATATTTTGCTACTTTCTGTATTCAGGGCCGGACTTATATTATAAGGGTTTTAGTCATCCCAGTAAATGGATATTAAATTGACAGACATACAACTCATACGATCCGAGCAAGGAAGTTTCGTACTTTGGAGAAAATAGCATTATGAAATTCTAAACATTAATAGTGACGGTGACAGTTTAATAACATATCGATCTAAGCCCTACGTTTCATTTGCATGGGTAACTTGACCTCTTTTTTTAACTTTCGTTACTATTTTGGCTTCAACTGAAAATCTATTCCCCACACCATTTTACAGGAAAGCGTAAGTGAAACGAGCGACACATATTTATACGATCACATTTAGAAGAACAATATGCAAGACAGTTCCAGTCCATATCCAGTTTCAACTAAATAGGTAACTAGTTTGGAAATTTTATAAAATCAGAGTTTTGTTTACACCAATGTGTATAAATTACTATATATAGTGTAACTGTCAAGATATTTGTATCAAAGATAAAAAACTAAGTTTCCACTCCTATTTGAATGTACTGTGAACCCACAAAAAAAAGTTACATCAATAATTAAACACATTATTTACACTTTAATTTCGTCACTGTAGTTATTTGTGTCAAACTATATATTTGTCATTTTCCCAGTTTCTCGGCTGAGTAGTGCGGCCCCGTACATGTTTTTTTATTGACAATAATTAACACATTCGTTGGATATAGAAAAGATATGACCCAGGAATATCATAATAAGCGAAAGTGCTGAACTATATTTATAGAAAATGCAATAACTGAAGCTAAATTTTAAAAATAAGGCTCTGTTTTGCTAATTTGACCACTTGATTTGAAGAGACCATTTTTTAAAAACAACCCGTACAATTACAATAATTTGAACAACATACACTTTTTTTCATAGAACAAAAAGTATTTTATTTATTCAAATAAAAAAAGTTGATTGAAGATGAAGTTACTTTGTGAAAATCCATTTTGATTTAAAAAAATTATAAACACTTTTTATTACTTGTCTAATTTTCACTTTATTTGTTATTTTACAACTAGTTTCATCCTATTCGGACATTTTCAAGTAAACTAAATTATACACAGATTTTACTTTCATTTAAATATTGTGATTTTTATTAGCAGCAGTTTATCTGAATAAGTTTAATAATGGAGAATTATTTAAATCTATTTGGTCATTTAATATGTTGTAATTTTTATTCCTATTTAATTTATTAATTTCTAACACTTCTAATAAATTAAGTTTTTTACTTTTCCCACAAATATGTAATATTTTAGGTTGATGGTCGTCAGTTATTGTATGACCAGAATCTGTTAGATGTTTATAAAAGTTGGAATGTTGTTTTTGTGTGTGAATATGTTCTCTATATCTTACTCCGAACGATCTACCTGTTTGACCTACATATGAGGCGTTACATTCTGGGCAATCTAACCGATATACACCACATTTTTTAGAGAGATCAGTTTTTTGTTTTGCATTGAAAAGATATCTGCCTATATTTTTGTTAGAACTAAAAGATGTTTTAATATTAAATTTGGAAAAAGTATTGCTAATTGAATAGGAGAGTTGGCCTTAATATGGTAATGAAATGTATGTTTGAACTTTCTTCTCGTTAATAGTGGGATAAAGTTCTTTCAAGAGGGACTTATTTTGTTTTTTATAGATTAAATTGTTGATTATATTTTTTTATTCAAATAAGTCAAATTTTGTGCGAGAGATGCGTCTACCTGAAGAACGACTTAGTCCTGAAAAGATATAAACACCGTCCAATGACATTTAACATTTGTTATCTTTTGCCTTTATTATCTTCCTACTGTTGTTGTATGTCTATTTCACCTAAATTATTATTTATTAGGAATACACAAGAAAATTAGGTTTAATTACAATAAATATAAAATATAGCTAGAAAATAAACAAACAGAAAATAAAATTTTAAAATATTGCAGACATTTTCCAGGAAACTTAATGGGATTATTTTGTATTTAGAATTAAAAATTTTCAAATAACTTTTTGCGTTATCCTCAATGCCAGTGTCATTTTTCGAAAAAAACTGTTTATTTTGCCTTATACCGGACCTGCTACCGTACATGCCTGTTTACAGGCTGTTATTAATTTTGTATGATGAATGATCACTCAATATTCGACTGTAGTCATGACAGTTTATTATGTAGGGCAGGATAAATCCCGCAATAAAATAAAGATTAATAACAAATTTAAAATGTACAAAGACGCATTTTTAACAGAATATGACAAAAATGATTACAAAATTATAAAATTTTGCTTTAAATGGTGGAAGTATATCGGTGTGACTCCCTTTAACATACATGAAGGAAAAATGGTAGCTAAAATCATGGTTCTGATAATGATGTTTGTTTACATTTTCCGCGCATATAAACGCGTGAAATATATTTTTAACAGGACTGCAGGTTTCAGTTTTATAACTGATCTGCTTGATACGTCTGTGACGATATCAGTATTACTTATTCAAGAAACCTGTTTGCTTAACTCAAATATTATTAGAAAGGAAAACTGGAAAATACTTAATTTCACTATTCATGAGGTGGAGCGAGTACTGTGCAAATTTGACTTTGTAGTAACGAAGAAAATGTGGGTATTTTATTTTGAGATGTATTCATTTCTTTTTGCTAATCTTGGAGTAAGACTTCTCCAGTCTTACATTTGGTTAATGTTAGATAGCTGGAATGTGGCAATTCACGTTTTTGAAGGAGTAATTGCAATTTTTTATTCAACTTGTTCGTTATTTTTGATTGTTAATTTGACACAAATGGTGAAAAGAAGATACATTTACTTGGAGAAAAATTTAAGGCGTGTATTACGTGATGCAACTTCGGTTAAAGAGTCAGTGTTGAAAATTAAAGAGATAGCCAATTTGTTAAAGATGTGCTTTATTATAACAAAAGAGGTTGACACAATTTTTAGCTGGCATATATATTTTCTTATATGTTATGCCATTTTACACATTTTGTTGATAATTATAATTGTGATAACATCCGTTGAAAGGACATATAGGCTGATTGGCCAACTATTAACTTGTTACATACTACAGACATTCCTATACATAGTAAGTATCATATGATGTTTTGTTAGTAAGTAATACTAGATTTCGGCTATCTCGCATATGTAGTGTCTTATGTGTTGTAAAAGTTTTGGTTTGGTTGCTCTATGTTCCATTCTTTATGAGCCACCCTGTACAAGAAAAAACCAAAAAATAAAGGTACTGAAATACCCTGTGCTTCAAAAATTTTTGTCATAAATTAGTATCCGAAGTTTATAGCATAAACAGTTTTTTTAAACATTATACAATTAAGATTTAGAAAAAAAGAGCAATCTCCAATATAGGTTAGTTATATTATAAAAAAAATTATTGCACATAATAATAAATACTTATTTATTAATAATAATAAATATTATTACGGCAATTACCAGCTGATGGGGAACATCCTTTAGAGTTCACCGATGTAGACTTAAGGACGAGGGTTAGCCTTAACACCAGGGCTAACCTAAAGCCACAAGACCTGGCTAGAATGGACGCGGTCATCGATGAGGAAATTCCGGAAGATGTAGACATCTGGCAAATCAACTGTGCCGTGTACAATGCCGCGAAGCAACTCATCCCCCGTGAGAGGTCAACCAATCACGGGGTCGAGAAAGCCAAGCGGCGTGTACAAAAAATCGAAGGCAAGATACAGTCGGCCAGACAACACGCTTCTCGGATCCAGAGTGTGGTGGAATATAAGACGACTGGTAGAGTTTTTACTCCCAGGATCCGGCGCATAGCTGCCGGATTAAGACGTCAACACCATACTCTAAATCTGACAGTGATGCTTACCATCAAGCAGCACTGTCTAGATAGAATCCGAGCGCTCATGGCGATAAAGAAAACATTGAAGAGGCGGGTGAGGAGTATGGAACAAAACAATTTGTTCCGTACGAATCCATCCCGCCTCTTTCAAGAGCCACAGAGTGTTGTCGAGAATCCGCCGACTGTAGAAGATGTCGAAACCTTCTGGAAGGGAATCTACGAAACGACGCGTCCATTCAATAGCGACACTCCATCAATTGCACACTTCGAGGCTCTGTGTCACAGACATCTTGCAGAACCAGAAGAAGTGTACCCGGCAATCAGTACGGAGGAAGTACCAAGAACTTCGCTGCCCCGGGCCCAGACGGCATTAACAACTGGTGGTGGAAGAAATTTCCTTCTACTCACCGCCGTCTGGCGCGAGTTTTCAACTCATGGTTGAACTAGGGGCAGCAGATTCCGGACTGGTTTATCGAGGGACGTACTGTGCTTATCCCCAAAAAGGGGGATCTTTCCGACCCGAGGAATTATAGGCCGATCACTTGCCTTAACTCCTGCTACAAGATATTTACACGTATCTTGTATGCTAGGACGCTGAGGTCTGTTGATCCGGTCTTCCAGCAGATACACGAACAGTGTGGTGCCAAGAAGGGCATGGCAGGTTGCAAGGACAGCCTGCTGATAGACCGCTGTATTACACAGGATTCTGTGCAATACAAGCGGAATCTATCGATGGCCTGGATTGATTACCGCAAGGCATTTGATACAACATCACATGAGCTGTTGTTGTACTTGCTCAAATGTCTTGCAGTACCAGCACCACTAGTGAGATGCATAGAACAGCTGTTGCCGCTCTGGAAGACCCGCTTCACCATAACATCAGGTGCACAGCGGGTCACGACAGAGCAGGTGGCATTTAGGAGAGGAGTTTTCCAGGGTGACTCCCTGAGTCCTCTCCTCTTCTGCATCTCACTGCTGCCGTTGTCTGTTGGGCTCCGCCAAACCCGCGGATATCAATGTGGGCCACCCAGCGACCGGAGGCATAAGGTCACCCATCTATTTTATATGGATGACCTTAAACTTTATGCCTCCGGAGAGCGTGAACTACAAAACGCTCTTAGGGTGGTCGAAGAATATACGCGGGCAATTGGTATGGAGTTCGGGTTGGACAAATGTGCAGTCGTCCACCTCAAGAGAGGACGATGCGGGGAATTCTCTGATGATGCGCAGCTCGCAGACGGAAGCATCCTAAGACATCTGGATGCCGGAGAGACCTATACATACCTGGGTGTGCAACAAAGGCACATCCAAGATGTGACACAAATAAAGGATTCTCTCCGCGGCAAGTACAGACACCGCCTCCGAAAGATTTGGTCTTCCGAACTTTCGGGGAAGAACAAGGTGTCTGCAACTAATATGCTTGCCGTTCCGATTCTGCTCTACTCCTTCGGAGTAGTAAAGTGGAGGGTAGATGAGCTGCGCCAATTAGACATTGATACCCGCAAGATGATGAATATTCACAGAAGTATTCATCCTAGATCGTCCGTTCCTCGTGTGTACCTCCCACGTCAACGGGGGGGCCGAGGACTCTTGAGCCTGGAGTGTACGCATGGCAGAGTAGTACTGAGTATGGCATGTAACATACTCAGGAGCTCAGATCCCCTCTTGCGGTTCGTAAAACATCACGAAACTGTAGGAGTGGGAGCAGGATTGTTCAAGGCAGCAAAAAGAGCCGCAGATGAACTCGGTCTCGCATTTGACATCAGGCGAGGAGGCCGGCGAGGTGCTGATGTTGAGTCAGTCACCGAACTTCAGCCAAATCGTCTGAAAGCCCGAATAAGAGCTGCCGAACAGGAAAATCTGTTTCGGCAGCACGTCGATAAACCCCAGCATGGTGTCTTCTATAAGAACATAGAAACACTGGGTTTATCGACCAGGCTGACCTTCGCCTTTCTAAGGTCAGCAGGGCTTAAGTCGGAGACCGAGGGATTCATTATGGCCTGCCAAGATGGTGTTATCAACACCTTGGTCTACCGTAGCCGCTTGTGGCGTGTAGAGGTCCCTGACCGGCATCGGGAAACCGAAAAAAAAAAAATAAATAAATAAATAAATAAATAAATATTATACTGTATGGTTGTTGAAAAGAAAAACTTCAAAATGCTCAACCTAAATGATATATTGTTATTGGAGTAGCGAAAACCTGCACTAGACTACTATACTTGTTGAAACAGACACATTGAATTGAGTTAACATAACAGTTAAGTTTCTAATATATTATCTTCATATTATTTACTTGTTGCTTCGTGTTTAAAAGAGTATTCTCAGGGTTAACTTAGCCTTACCTCAACATAAAATTTGTTGCATAATTTCAGTCTAATAACTCTATTCTTTGTCTTTCCGAGTATGTCCACGTAGCACAGGTGCCTTTAATAGTTTGCCGAAGTTGAACGAAGTTCCTGGCGCGCGTGCTGTTACCGTATATGTGTCCCGCTCAATCGAAATTCCGATTCCGGTATTTCGTTCCGATATCTTCATTTGTTAAGGTGATACAGGGTGTTTCTCATTTTACCCATTTTCTATGATGTTCCATAACGTATTTTATTTCCACAAAAACATTTTATATTCAGTTTCTTGCATAGAGTGCAGCAGAGTAACAGTATTTTTCTAGAGCTTTCGGTTTTTTGAATTGCAACACACACTTTTGTTTTTTTTTAAATAGAGCATCCTACATATTTTTCATTTTTTAAAACTGATTAAAATTTTACTTATAACGATATAATGTAATACTTAATATTTATGGTAAAAGCTTTTAAAGATATTAGAAATTAAAGATCGTTATTATTCTTTTCTTACATTTTTTACCGTATTCAATTGTTTCGTAATTTAATACATATATACAATCGAGTGTACCTAGAGTTAGCGGCTGATTGAGAATAACGTACATAAATAATAAAAAAATTAATAATAAATTTAACAAAATATTATTTATTCATGTTAATAAGTTGACTTTGTGGTTAATTTCTCCCACAAGTGTCATTTCTTCTAACTCCATCTCTATTATCTCTTTATTATGTATTTCGTTATAATATCTAATTATTGTCATTTAAAGGTCGCTTGCACCTTGCACTAGCAAGAATTTTCACCTAATTTTAATACAATACCGATTCTTTCATATTATAGTTGTAAAATATTTTGGTTAATTACATTTATTGGGACTCTCGAATTCTAATGAATAATCTAGGAGGCAGGTAAATTATTCCTTGAAACGATGTAAAGCAAGTAACATTGTCAAAGTTTGATTATTGTAATTATAAAGTGTTTCCGTTTCAAGGAGCCTTTTAAAAAAAGTAGAATTTTGTTGAGATGTATATTTCTTGTGTGTCCCAAATTCCATGCTCACCACTGGGATCTCGAAAACGATAAGAGCTGATTTGAAATCCGTTAAGAAGTCAGGGCTAACTGAAACCGTTTTTGGGATTTTCCAAAAAAATGAAAATTTTATGATTTCTCTTTTTTGGCTGTAGCCAAGTAATCCTTGGTCAGGCAGTTTTTAGACTTTTCCATTATTAGGACACTTTTTGGAGACTAGTATTTTGATGTAGAAACGAATGTTCGATATTCCTTGTTTTTCTTATGACAGCCATATTGGGTTTTTCGTTTTTCAGATTGCGCTTAAAAAAGAGCTTTTAAATGATGTATCACTTGCCCAGAAAAAACTATTTTAAAGGGACTAATTTAAGAAAAGTTGTCTATTGCTTAACAAAACAAAATAGTAGGCCATGCAAAATCAAAACGTTTTTGTAAAGCCAGAGACAAGGAAGTTGTTAATTCAGACGGCGACTAATTATTATCTATATACTTAAAATATATTGTAAATTGCTTTATTTGCCCAATTTTTCAAAAAATATCAATTTTTAGACGATAATTAAGGTTTTATTTGTCATAAAGATGTCAATAAAGCGTTCAAAATTTGAACAAAGAAATCCTTTTCATCAAGGGCATTCTTGCATGCAAAGTAGTTAGTAATTAGTAAAATTTGAAAAATGCTTTTTTTAAAAACGATCAAATTCACACACAACTTTCAGTAAAATTTAGTAGGCTGTGGTTTAAAACAAATAATAACCATTACTGTTAGTTGACAGTTGTTCACTAAATAGTAGTGGCATTATTATAAATTATTTATAAATACTTATTATTGTTCAAGAGTGTGATTTTTACAAAATGGTGCACAAATTCTCAAATGAAAATTTTTTTTTATGTTATTTAAAAGTAAATGGAAATTCGCAAAACGCATCATCTTACTATCTGCCTAAAACATTTCCAGAGAGAATGCAACCACACAGAACAGTTTTTGGAAGAATTGTAAGCAATTTGTTAAATTACGGGAGTTTTGATAATAAAAGAAACCGGTATGATTTTGATAATGTTAACCGCACAAATAATATTCTCGAAGCTGTTAATAATAATCCCCGCATATCAATGCGACAAATAAGAGAACTGTACATAAGACATTAAAACAAAGGAAATGTCATCCGTACAACCTACGATTGTCCAAGCTTTAAACAATAATGATTTTGGTAGAGGTCTTGAATTTTATCGTTAGTTTAATCAAAAATGGGAAGAACAACCTGATTTTCAATCGAGAGTTATATGGACTGATGAAAGTCGGTTTACAAATTGTGGAGTCTTTAACAAGCACAATATTTATCTCCACTGGGCCACAGAAAATCAGTATGTAACTAAGCAAAAAGCTTCCAAACTAGTTTGGATTCAATGTTTGATGCATCATGGTAAGTATTACTGTTTCTCTTCCTATTTTACTCCTATGATCTGCCTAAAAGACTTTTCTTAATTATTATTTTTAGATCGCCATTTAATTGGTCCATTCATTTTTCACAACAATTTAACGGGCGCAGCCTATCGTGAACTTCTAGAAAATCAAGTTCTTCCCAAGATAAGACAGCTTTTTACAGAATAAGAAACAAACGAATTGTGGTTCCAACAAAATGGCTGTCCTGCTCATAATACTAATAATGTTAGACGGATATTTCAGGAAAATTTTGGTAACCGCATAATTTCAAATAGAGGGCCAGTATTGTGGCCTCTGCGCTCGTCTGATATAACTCCTCCTGATTTTTATTTGTGGGGTAAAGTTTATGATTTTGAAAGCCCGGAAACTATTGATATTTTGGAAGAAAGAGTTAGGGACGTTTTCGGTACAATAAATGCCTATACTCTCAGAACAGTAATCAGCTCAGATAGGTGTAGATGCCAAAAATGTATTTAGCTAAATGGAGGTCATATTGAACAGTTTTATTAAATCTTCTTATCTATCATTTCTTCTATTATGTTAATTTGCTGTTATTAAAAATATTTCGCCATATCGATTATGTTCAGTATTTTAACAGAAAATTAAATTTATTTAAACATATCAAACTGGTAATCTTAATATTACTGTTATTTTTTATAATGGTTGGTATTAGGTATATCCATGCAACCAAAATAACTTTTTGATTTCCATTTTATTTTGTCAGGCAATGGATAACTTTTCTTAAATTAGATCCTTGAGAAACAAATTTTCCTCGGCATGCCATACATCATTTAAAAGCACTTTTTCAGCGGAATCTGAAAAACAAAAAATCCAATATGGCTGCCATCAGAAAAATAAAAGTTACCTCGGCTATCTCGAAAACAAAGGAATATCAAACATTCGTTTTTACATCAAAATATTAGTCTCCAAAAAGTGTCCTAATAATGTAAAAGTCTCAAACCCGTCTGACCAAGGATTACTTGGCTACAGCCAAAAAGAGAAATCACTAAATTTTAGTTTTTTTTTTTTTTGAAAAAAAAACCCAAAAAACGATTTCAGTTAGTCGTGATTTCTTAACGGATTTGGAATCAGCATAAAATTTTCTAAAACTTATCCTATTTAACAGATCTTGTAGCTCCTGTGGTTTCCGAGATCGCAATGGTGAGCATCGAATTTGGACACACGCATTTGCAACCAAGTGGAAGTAAGTATCAGGAGATATAGCTGTCTCCAGCGAAGAACTTTTCTGGTACCTACTATGTGTAATAATTTGATTTGTCACCGAAAGATGATTTAAATCTTTTCTATCGTCATTTATACTAGTAATGATATAAGTAATTTATCACTAGTTTAAAGTATTCTCAAGAGAGATAATTATTCTATTTTTAGAGTGGCATTATAATACTGACAATGTCGGGCGAATCCATGGAAAAGAATTGTATTCGTATAGTAGAAACTTGTTACGATATTCACGATAATGTTAAAGATGAATATGTAAAAGAAGAACTATTTTTACTGGCAAAATGTTTGGGTTATTGGAGGCCAACAGTTTCTGCAGCTGGGTTCTTCAATGTAAATCAATCAGCTTTGTCATCAATTTTTTCGTCTACAATTAATTACATAGTTGTAGCGATACAATTTCATCATTTTCCCCGAAATAATGTAAACTAAATGGTCTGCTAAAAATCAGAGATATTTGGTTTTTATTGTACTGCTTACTTAATTGAGACGTCAAAGTTCTACTCCACATATTACTTCTCAAAGTAAAATATTGTTGTTGCAAGTAATAGTCACATGTCCATCACTCCCGCCCTGCTTGGTCTAAAATTGGAACGATAATTTTTTACATAGACGTGGTTTATTGTCACCCTAACCTGACACAATGTTATTATAGTAAAATAAATAGTATATATCTAAGACACTGTTTCTAATTTTTTCATGGAAATCAGTTGTTCTTGGAAAATGCATTCCATCTACAATAATTAAAACAGAAAAGCAAAAGATTAAAACAATTGTAATGTTAAAAGTGTACGTTTAATTTTTCCTTGAAATAGTAAAAAAAAAATTCAAGAACAGCTTATTTTTAGCACAGATGTTTACTTTGGCCTCTTTTATGATACACCAAAAGTCCTCAATGTCCATATGAACTTCCGTCGCCATATTGGAGAAAAATGTTAACAATATTTTACAAGATAGGTTTTGCAGCTGTACGAAAGGATATAGCCAGGAATACGGGTACCGAAAAACTGGATTGGGGTACACAAATATTTGACTAAATTGTATTGGAGTTTCTAGTCTTACAAACTTAGAAGATCACCAAGATGCCGACGAACATATCGACGAAATACAGAAAATGCTAGTGATACAAACCCAGATAAAGATACAGGCATTGACATCAATAATGACTCGGATAATTCATATAAACAGAGACTGGAGTGAAGGGAAGGATTTTCATCTGAATTTCTGACCGAACCAATAGCTACGAGTACGAGTAGAGCAGTCAAAAGACTAAAATTGGATTGATTTAAGTGATCTTCAGTGGAATAGATCTACTGAGGACACATGCTTTACCTTTAGGTTGATATATGGTTTTATAAGTACGAATATAGTTATTGTATCACTTATTGTTGAAAAGGCATGTCATTTTTTGATGTTAGATAATTAATGAACATTTTTTGCCACTGACGTGTCTCTTTTCAACATTAAAACAGTAAATTAAAGTGATAAAACATAATACAAATGATTAAATAGTTACATATCCCCTTTCAACAACAAGTGATTCAATCATATGATGCAAAAAAAAAGACCTACATATGTAATATATATACGGGGTGTTTAGAAACTATTGGAACACCATTTAGCTAGTTATGGATGTTAAACCCAAACAGTAGTGGTCTAACTTTTTCATTTTCAAGATACAGGGTGTTAGATTAAAATTTTTTTATCAATTTTTCCTTTCTATTTAAGCAACACATATCGATTCATTCAAATATGGTATGCATATGTTTTGAGGTCGATGATTATAACGGTGGTATTTCCCACGTCACAGTTTAGAGAGGGCGCTAGTTACAATACTTTTCTCTGACAATTTACACCATAACTTTTTTGAGGTTAGGTTTTGGCCATTGTCAGATAAAAGTACTGTAACTAGCATCTTCTATAAATTATGATGTGGGCAATATCACCATTGTAGTCATGAACCTCAAAAACATATCCTTACCAAATTTTAAATCGATACGTTTCTAAGGCATGAAATACATGACACTCATTCATTCCTGTATGAAATACATAAAACTCATTCGTTGCTAAGTGGCGGCTGGTGTGTCGTCGAAGAACGACTATACATACTAGTCTTAAGTTTCTGAAAAGGGACAAAAATGAATAATAAATATTAACTTTAAACCCTGTATCTTGAAACCGAAAAAAGTTATACACCTGCTTCTTATCTTGAATCGATTTGGTTTGACGGTAAAGCATACAGCTAAGCGGTGCCTCAATCTTTTCGAAACACCCTATACATATACAGGATGTTTTCTATGTATGTACATGCAGGAGGTCATTCCTTAGCATATTTTAAGGAAAAAAAGTCTACATAAATATGTGTTATAAATGCTTCGTCTTCGAGAGACATACTTGTATTAAATTTGGTGTGAAATTTTGTGTTGTTCTGCTTCACTATCTAGGAGTAAACAACTAAAAATTGCCAGAACCAGTGACGGAGATATGGGGTTCTCCCTAGCTTTGCTAAAGCAAAAACTAGCTGCCACTGTTTTTTTTTGCAAATTTGATGCTGTTTTTAAATGTTTTGTTCCGTTCTGAGAAAAAAAGCATTCTTTAATTTTTTCCGAATAAAGCACCGTTTCCGAAAATATTTGCCATTTTATTACTCATTTAGGCGATAAAATAATAAAAAAATAATTTAAAACAAATTAGGTATCATTTTCGTGGTAAAAGTTTACAATATGGAATGAAATGAAATAACATGAAAAATAACGTTAAAAATTTTCTTGCTAATTATTATTTTCTAACTTTTACAAACACTTATCACTAAGTCTGGCCAAGCGATGGTAGATTCAGGTCGGGCGCAAAACCAATGCCATAGCGCGCTTGTTTACGATGACGATGACACGACACACTTCAGTTGTTATCTGTCGGTCGATGCATAGAGTACTAATAAATAATAAATAATGTTGAGCGTAAAGAATAGAAAACGACCGTACGCTGATAAAGTGAATACATTTATCGGTGAATTTCCGGATTTATTCTATGATGGATGTAAAATAATTTGTAAAGTTCGTGATCAAGACTTAATGTGCTGGAATAAATACGGCTGCAAAATTTATGTAAATAGTAACCGGCATAAAAATAAAAAAAAATGGCGTGTCTTCTTTGGAACCTCAGTTATGTTTGATATACTGTTAATGCTGATTGTCTGTGATGTTCCCCTGCGCATATTGGATAAACCAGCATTTCGGCAGTTCTGGAATAAATACAATCCCCAGGTGAATTTACCAAGTCGTTCATCGTTACGTAGATATGTACCAAGTGTTCGTGAAGACATTGTAAATAAGATTAAATGTGCATTAAAAAATACACGGCTGTGGTTATGTGTTGACGAGATTACAGATTGTAAAAAAAAATCTATTTTAAATGTTATAGTACGTATACTCGACCCTGTTAAACCAACATTTCCACTTTTACTAGCTAGCAAAATACTAACTGCGTGTACTGGCGAAACAATTACGCGGGTGGTGTTGGAGACTTTCGAAAAATTTGAACTGTCAACAAGTCAAGTGTTGATGTTTGTGACCGACGGTGCTGCGACAATGCGTTTGGTGGGCCGTTTTCTTCAAAGAGACGATTGTAGGTTTTTCCATGTTACGTGTAAAGTGCATGCGTTCCATCTTGTACCAGAAACGATTTGAAAATGTTTTCCAGAGATAGATGCATTAATAGCAAATACAAAAAAAGTATTTTTCAAATCTCCTAAACGGCTTCGAGCATTTCACACACTGTGTCCTGGTATTCCGGAACCACCAGAGCCGATTCTTACACGTTGAGGAACGTGGTTGAAGGCAGCTTTTATTATGCTGAATAATTCAAAAAATAAAAGTTGTGATACTACAGTTCAACTCTAACGAGGCTGCAGCTATTAAGGAAAGCCAGACAAGCTATCAAGATGTTTCCCTTGAAACAGATTTAAAAACTATTAATAACAATTATAGAGCACTACACGACGCAATTGCAAAATACTTTGTTGTCGTTAGTGGAATCGCTGCAAATAGTGGACGACGTAAATACACAGCTACAGACTATAAATGACGGAAAAAATAAGCCCGTTATTGAAAAATTCGAGAGTGTATTACGGAAAGATCCTGATTTTACCAAATTAAGACAAATTTGTGATAGTGCATCTACAGCTGCGTTAAGTGAGTTCACAGAGTATTTTACTTATGCCTGTATTACTTCCGTAGATGTCGAACGGTCTTTTTCAAAATACAAACATATTTTTTCACCACAGCGAACATCGCTTACTGAGACAACTGTAGAAACATATCTGATGCTACACAGTTATTATAGAAGTGCTCCAGTTTGTGATAACGACAACCAAGCTACTTCATAAATCTGCTTAAGAAGGTGAGTTTTGTACATATTTTTATAAAGTGTACCAGTATTAATAAAATTTATTTCCATTTATTTTATTTATTTATTTATTTATTATTAGTTATCAGTTAGATATACAATGTACATGTGTGAACGTCATTTAACAGTTTAATAATAATGTGCAGCACTAAGCTTACAAAATATAAGGAAATACGTAAAAAAGAATTTAAAGCGAACGAAATAGTACAAAAACATACATCACAATATATATAAAATATTTTTGTTTTTATTATTGTACTTATTCAAGTATTATGATATGATGCATACCCAGTACGTCTCTGTAGGATTAATGACTTTGGCCAGGCTTACTTATCACAGTTAAGTATACCATATATCTTTTTAAATAATTATTTTCCCGGCTATTTTCCAAAACGCCGAAATAAAAGGATAATATGTGCATTAGGTTCAGTACGACTGACTCAATAATGTTATTTTTAATTCTAACTAATACTAAAAATAAATAAAACAAAAGTACTCACCAGTTGAACATTCACTCGAAAATTTTAAAACTTCTACTGACACCTGTTTTTACATTTTTGAGTCATCGGTATAGCCCTTAGACAGTCTCGAAAGTAACTGTGAATCTAGTAAATCCTAATGTAATAAATATTAATGGCTTATGTTCTCTGAAGTTATTAATATATTACATTAGGATTTACTAAGATTCGTAGTTACTTTCCAGGCTTCCTAAGGGCCATACTGATGATTCAAAGATATAGAAACACGTGTCTGAATTTTTTAAAGTTTTGAAGGGATTGTTTAACTGGTGAGTACTTTTGTATGTATTCACTTTTTGATTTATCATAAGTAATACCACAAGATATTCCAATTTAATCAGATATAGTTATTTTCCTAACAAGTGCGGAAAATGGTACTTTTCCACACGCGACTGCCGTTGACCCAACAACGACCTGAAGCAGAGTTCAGTCAAGCAGTCGAGTGCGGAAAAGACAGTTTCCGCATGTGTTAGGAACAACATTCTTTTCTACGAGCGTGATGAAAAACGTTTTTTTTTAAATTAAGAAACTAGGCTTTACTTTAAAAAGATGCTACTGTTGTTATGTGACTAAGAAAGGTCAAAATCAGACAGTCATGGCTGCATGTTTAATGAGAAAGGTAGAATGCTTGATAGTCATGGCAACATATTTATTTGATATTTAAACTTATAGGGGCTAATTCAAAAGGGTGAGTGTAAATAAAAATTACTGTAATTTCACTAAATTTATGTAAAATAGGAAAACATAAAAGAAAAAACTTTGGCATATTAACTAACACGTTTTCAAAATGTAATTATAACTTTCCCAAAAATGCAAATAAAAATATAATTACATTTCTGCACCAGTGCGGAAAAAATTTACTTTTCCGCACTAGTGCACAAAAGCACAACTTTAGAAACTATAATGCGTGTGGAAAAGCAAACTTTATCCTGTTGAAAATGGAAATCTCGAATGGTATTTGGCATGACAATTTATCAAGTGTGTTATAATATAGATAATAAATTAATAATTAATAACAAATTTATTTGCTAATGATACAATTATTAAAAGTAAATAAATATGACATTAGCTATAAGTTAATTCTTACAAAGAACAATAGCATTTTTATGGTTGTAATAATGAAGGTAAATAAAAATTGTGCCGTGAAGAGACACCAATTTCTTTCAGTTTTGTTGCTGGTAAACATTTTGTAGAGAGTCTAAAATTTGACAGGAGTGGAATATTCAAATAAATACAACAACACCGCACAGAGTACGTTTAATTGGCTGAACTGTTATTTATTTGACTGATGGTCGAGAGGCAAGAACAATGTCTCTCACCCAAAAGTCCCGGGTTCGAATCCCGGCCGTGGCAATAGGATTTTTCTGTGAGAGAGATTAATCGTAGTATACTCGGATATTGGATGTGTGTCCGTTGTCTCTAAATGTGTAGCCCCCTCTCGCACAACGTCAGATTCGAGATATAGGGAATTGTATTATCTGTGGTGTTTATTATTATTATTATATTATTATTATTTGAAGCAAAATACAAGTGAATCACTGCAATCTAGATTAAATAATTAATTCTATAGTTGAAGAGACTGAAAATATTAGTGCATTGAAAAATAATGGCGAATATCTCTAATTTTGTCCGCTATATTATTCCAGTTTTCTTATAAGATTAAAAACATAACAATTTAAAAAATATATATAAAGCCCCCAATAACTAATGAAATATGGTTAGTTTGGACGCGTCCTATTGGTGGGAGTTTATCACTACACAAATAAGGCATATGATGATATAATGAAAGTCAGTTTTTTTTATATTTAATAGTGATAAACAACAAATTATTTGTACATAAATTTATGCCTGATTACCGTAAAATGCACATAATAACATAAAATTGCTTTTTACATATTCGTAAAGTATATAACACGCGACCAGAAAAATGTAGATATATAAATAATTGGCACTTTTTATATCCAGGGCCGGCACAAAATCAATCGGAGGGTGTCCAACCAGGGTGAAAAAATATTTTCAAACTTTTTATATTGCTCATTGATTAGAATCAATACTTCTGATGAATTTGACGTAAGACCATCATATCTCTGCGTTGCAATACTAGTGTCGTAAAGAATCCTCTAACCGAAGATACGATCGCTGCAAGTGAAATTTTAACAAATCTAACCAATTTTGCCGTATTTAATAATTTCTTTCATATTATAATCAAATAAATCAGGGAGACCACTTTTTTAGAAACAATCCAATGGATTTTTTTCCATTTAAACGAAATCGCGTTTCCACAGAACACTAAATGAAAGTAATTTTTTCTTTAATCAAATACGTTTTTGTGTAAAGAATGTCTGAATGGTAACGTAGTCAGTTATTCTAATGAAGTTCAACCAAAGCTCAGCTGACCTTGGTTTTAAATTCAAGGATACCGTTTTTGTATCATTTGTTTTATTAATTAACTTGTTAAAGAAACAAAAATTATCTTTCGGTCAATACTAAACATGACCTATGTTCTTATTTAAAAGAAGTCGATGACAACATTACTCTATATTTATGACGTCACTATTATAAAACGTCCATATTTCTTGGTAACCATTCATTGTCTCTAAATGGGGAACGTGTTACATGCACAATGTGAATGCAGTCTACCGTGTTCATGAGTTCAATCCTGGCCCAAAACTGGAGCGATAATTTTTTTCAATTACATTATAGGTTTCCTTGAATAAGAGGTATTTGAGGAATTTCTTTTGCATACTTTAACACGGCAAAGCACAGTATTATTAACTGTATAAGGAAAATTTATTGTTTGATTTTATTTGAGAATGTCATAGCTACACGCTTTTTAATATTTAGCACCATCTTGAGGTCATTGCAACACACACAAACATTATAAATGTCTTCCTGTAACAGATTACATTTTCTATTCTACGATATAGTTTGCAGTCATCTGCGAAGAGAAGGCAAGTAGTTATTGAGTACGTCAGACATCATTAATAAATATGAGAAAAAGTAGTGGACCCAAATTGCTTCCCTGCGGTACGCCAGAACTAGCTTCAAAGTATTATGACTGGTAACCATTTAATTTGATACAAACTTGTCTCCCATAAAGATAGCAACATAATAAATTTAAAATGTTTATTTCATATTTATTTAATTTAGTAATCAAAATATGATGGCCCAATTCGTCAAATTCTTTAGCTATATCCGTGTGAATCGTATCCAACTGTATATTATCTTCAATGGCGTTTTTAGTATCTTGAACAATATTTAAAAGATTAGCATTAGTAGATTTCGCAGGAAACCATGTTGAGAAATGGAGACTATAGGTTTAACTGAACTGTAGATATTTTCATAAAGTACACACTCAAATAATATTAAAAAGGAATATAGAACAACAATGAGTCGGTAATTTGTTATTGTTTTTTTATCACCCGATTTGTGAACAGGCAGTAGACGCCCTGGTTTCCACTTTGACGGATAAAAGACATTTTTTAAAGCCAAATTAAACAGAATACTCAACGGTTTTAAGAGAAATTCAACACATGCCTCTACTAGGTATGCCGGGATACCATCGAGATCTGCAACACTTTTGGGTTTCAAAGAAACTAGAAAAACCCTCCACCATGATTTGACCACCCTTCAAGGTACACTTATTGTAAATCATTTCATTAGGAATGTTGGAATTGCTGTTTTTTGTTTTAATAAATGCCCAAAACTGTCTTGGATCTTCGATTAAGTTAATCTGAACTCGAGTGACATAATGTTGGTAAGCTAATCTAATTTGTTTTTTTAATTCATTTTTAACTTCTACGATATGAGGAATTAACAAGTGGTTGCCTTTACTAATTCGTTTCCTGTACCAAGCCGGATATTTGGAAGGTTTTAACGATTGCATAGGAGCACAAGAGTCCAAGACCATATAGATTTTATCCACTGAGGTAAATGTATTAAGAAATAAAAAGTCAATATCCAAGAATAGGTTATACAAGCTTAAAAAGTCCGCCCTTTTAAAATTATATGTTAGTTTAGAAGCTCTATTATTTTTTTACTCTTTTTACACTAAATGTGAGATAAGATACCCCCGGTCCTTTGTACTTTGTGTATATCTTATTGTTATGTCTTTCCAGTCATATTTATACTACGTATTATTTTTTAGACGATGACTGGACTATGGTGAAATTTTAAAATCGATATTATTTTTATTTTTGGTTTTGGCTCAATTCCAAAAATAAATAATGCTTAACGTATATTAGTCGCAATGTTATACGTTGTAAATGGTTCACAGAAGGTTTTATGAATGTTTAAGTAAATTTTATTTTTAGCACAATTAAATTCGATAAAGCAAACGTGGTAATGAGTCAAACTTCCAAATAGAAACCAAATAGCTATTCTTGGAAAAACCTACAGTTACGCACGCACCATGTGATTTCTATAGTATATATCTTTTAATTAATAGTTTCATTATAAATTCCAACTATTACTGAATTAAAAGAGATATTAATGCTATGAACTCAATCTCTTAAAAAATCTGTATAAATTATTTAATCTTTGAACTGGAATTTTACTCGTACCTTAATCAGAAAGTTGCACTATTATGTAAGTCATATTTTGGATTGATTCAATATTTTAATTTGGTTATGGTAAACAGGAGCACCTCGTAATTTTTAATATAATAATAAAACTAATAAATTATTCATCCACTGATTTGATTTCGAATAAATTGTAATTGTTAATAAATATGCAAATAAATATAATAAAATTAGTGTTTACACAACAATATTAATCAAGGCCAATTTTGGGTGGTGCTGATAATCAAATGTATACCCGTTTGAATAAATAATATAGTCAAAGAATATAGGTTGATTATTTGGCAGTAGCATGAATTTTTATTAGGGTATAGAAGTATATATAGGGTATAAGAGTGATGTGAGTGTAGGAAGGAGACACCTATTGAAATAGAGATAATATGGAAAGATTACCAAAAATGTGACGCTGTTCCAGATTCTCACATACAGTGTGACTCACTTAAAAGCGACACACCCCCATAAAATTTACATTTATCGTCAGATTTTAACTAACTTTTTTTTAATTATAAAGTGCGAAAAACTACTTTAGGACGAAGAGTCACATTTTTTTTACAACAACCAAGGCCTATTGAGTAATTTTCTGGGTTTAAAAATTCAAGAAACCGTATTAGTGATTTTTTTACAAAAAAATCTGAGTACACCACTGGATTAAACGCCCCCCTATAATGGGCCTGTACTAAATTTCATAAAAAAAATATTACATGTTAATAATTAAAAATCACATTGTTCTTGTGAATTTATTTCTTCTGATCAAATAACTCATGGAATAAAAAGTGAAAAACAACTGAAATGTCACAAAGTGACTTAAAGCATTATTAGTCCTATCAGATTAGGGCCTGTGTACGAGAATATTAGTTAATTGGTAGTATAATTATGGAACAATTAAATTTGAGGGACAAAATTGAAATTGTCCGGTGGGTTTTGTTGACGATAATGTTCTTTCAGCAAGAGATGCTACCAAAGAATTTAATAACAGACATCCCAATAGATCTACAGTGAGCAACAGTACAGTACATCGCATAAATAAAGTTTTCAACGAAACAGGTAGTGTATCAAAGCATATTCTTAAAGATAGAAATAATCCACGTTATGAGATTAGAAATAGCGAACGAATACTGAAGTTAGACCAGTAAAATTAAGGGTTTTTCAAAACGGTAAATTCCAACCATTCCCGACCAATACCATTTGGTTCAGTATGTTTTTGAATTCTCATGGTCAATTTTGCCGTACGTTATATGAGCAAGAATTTAATTTATAAACAATTAAAGTTGTGAAAATGATGAAAATCGATGTTTCTGAATGTTCAACTTCAAACGCTGCGAAAACGGCAACAGATAGAGAAAAATTGTTCAGAACATTTTTTATAGAGCGTTCAATTCCCTTCAAAAAAGTCCGCGACGGCATATCTCTACGATGAATAGTTAAGGCGTTACAATGAGTTAAATGTTTATTATTTTTCTGCTGTATATCAGTCAGCTGTACAAGTAACGCGCATGCGCGATCAACAGACTCGTATGCCGCGTAATGGCCGCCTGCGCAGAACATTTGAAAGTAGACTTGCTGTAAATCTTTCATAATTTTCTTATTTTTACAACGTTAGCAAATATATTTATCACTTTTTTGGTCTAGATATAATTATTATATACTTTTATGCATACTCAAAGACCTGGAAAATTATTATTAGGTAAGTTATAAGATAAATTATTTAAGTTATGAGCTGTTCAGTTTGATGCTAACAGTCGTCGCAGTTATAACGCAGTTATACAGTGTACTGGTTGTGAGCAATTTTTACATTATCATTGTGGTTGTGCTGTTGATTAATATAAAATAAACCGATCAAAAATGTCACTAGAAGAAAATTGTTTTATATGTGAAGGAACTCTGCAAATGGACAAGACTGTAACAGTAAAACAAAAGGGAATCGAATCGTTTATAGAAAACAGCAAGAAACGTGAGGATAAGAAATGGAATCAAATAGAAAATGTTAATGAAGTTACTGTTCATGATAAGTGTAGAAAAGCATATTCCTCAAAAGATAATTTGAAGCCTGGCTCTGGAATTCCAAAAGAGCGATACCCACGTCGTTTAAGTGTGCCGCAATTTAATTTCGAAGAAAATTGTTTCTGATGTGGAAAAAGTGGATACGCGTTGCGTATACAGCTGACCAGTACGCAGTAGAAAAATAATAAACATAAGAAGGTTTAGTGCCATATCCCCAAAAAAACAACTATGCAGCTACGGACACGTGTTTCGGAGTTATTGCCCCTCATCAGCGTAGCGTAGCTAAAGAATTGGATCTAGGATCTAAGTTGTTTTTTTGGGGATATGGCACTAAACTTTCCTATTTTATTTTGACCCCCATAAATCTATATTATTCTGTTTGTATTTGCCAGGTGGAAACGGGCAGTACACATAGAGCTCTGTGTGTTGACTGTGATCATTGAGGCCCCAATTGTGGTACATGGGAACATGAATGCACTAATTGAGTACTGTGTACTGTACTTTCCAGCTTTATTTTAGTTCTTGTTCCAGATCTATCCCATCCTAGATCCAATTCTTTAGCTACACTACGCTGATGAGGGGCAATAACTCCGAAACACGTGTCCGTAGCTGCATAGTTGTTTTTTTGGGGATATGGCACTAAACCTTCTTATTTTATTTTGACCCCAATAAATCTATAATAATAAACATTTAACTCATTGTAACGCCTTAACTATTCATCGTAGAGATATGCCGTCGCGGACTTTTTTGAAGGGAATTGAACGCTCTATAAAAAAATATTCTGAGCAATTTTTCTCTATCTGTTGCCGTTTTCGCAGCGTTTGAAGTTGAACATTCAGAAACATCGATTTTCATCATTTTCACAACTTTAATTGTTTATAAATTAAATTCTTGCTCATATAACGTCCGGCAAAATTGACCATGAGAATTCAAAAACATACTGAATCGAATGGTATTGGTCGGGAATGGTTGGAAATTATCGTGAAAGTGGGCCTGATTTTTTGCTTATTTTGATTGGTCTAAGTATTTTTACATTAATCCTAATTCTAGATCTAAATATCCTTAGAGAAATTATTTGAATGTACTTGCAAAAAAATTCAACCATTTAAGTCTAAACCTTTACACAGTCTGGAGCCGGGAGATGTGGAAGGAAGATGGGATTTCTGTTTGTGGGCCTAGGTAGAATATCTGGACAAAACGAACTTTTTTGAAAGAAATTTTGTTCAGCAACGAAGTCACGTTTACTACAAATGTGGTTGTATAGTTACGATTGTTCCAAAATTTAAGGTAGTGATATCCCGAAAATCCTGGGTCATAAACATAGAAGCAGTATTCATATAAAATACACGTGCGGTGCAGAATACTTGATAATAGGATTATTAGTTCTTTTTCTTTGAGAGCAATTTAAATGAAAATCTGTTTTGGACTTTCTAAGAAATGAGTTTTAGGACGCACTATGTGACTTACCAGGTCAGGCTCACCTGAATTTGCATAACGCATTAGTGGTAAAGAAATGGCCGAATGAAAATTTTGAAAATCGGTGGATAGGTCGAAACACTCCTCTTATTAGTTGACTGCGAAAATCCCCGGACTAGCGTCAAGTCCGTCGACTTTTTCTTTGGAGTACACTAAATAAATAGTTTACAAGTCTAGATCGCAAACAGCAGAAGAATTACGCGTATGGATAACTGAAGCATGTGCAGATATTACCCCAGAATAACTAACATAAGTAACCATAAACGTACGAAAAAAGCATGTTATGTGCAATGAAATAAACGGTTGATTGGTGGAAGCAACAGGAATTTGATTAGCGTTTAATTTTTTTCTGGCATTTTAATAGTTTTGTTAAATGTTGTTAAACCCCAGCATGGTGTCTTCTATAAGAACATCGAAACACTGGGGTTATCGACCAGGCTGACCTTCGCCTTTCTAAGGTCAGCAGGGCTTAAGTCAGAGACCGAGGGATTCACCTTGGTCTACCACCTGCAAAGATGGTGTTATCAACACCTTGGTCTACCGTAGCCGCGTGTGGCGTGTAGAGGTTCCTGATATCAACTGCAGGACCTGCCATCAGGCGCCGGAATCGCTCATGCACTTACTTTCTGCATGCCCCATATATGCGATTTCGGCCTACATCCACCGACATAACGCGGCTTTACGAGTGCTATACTACCATCTAAGGCACTCGTACGGGGTAGACCAGACACCAGTGCTGCCTTACGTCCCCGGAGATATTGAGCCTTGTCGAGAACAGAAATGCCGGATTTACTGGAACTACTCGTTCCCGACTGTCAGGCTAATCCAAGCCAACAAGCCTGACATAGTCCTCCTCGACCATCAACTCAAGGTGATGTATGTTATCGAGTTCTCGGCACCTGCGGAGAAAAACATCACCTTGAAGGAGGAGGAGAAACGGACCAAATATCGCGATCTCCGGTACGAGCTCCAAGTGCTGTACCCAGGCTACTCGGTCAAAATGGTCGTCCTTATTATCGGTGTACTCGGAGGGATAAAGCCTACGCTGCTCTCGGAACTGAAGATCATACCGGCCTGCCAAAAACCAGCCGAGTGGCTGGCAGGTCAAATGCAGAAGGCGGTCATTCTGGGTTCTCTCTGTCTGCTTAGGGCACACGATTCTGGTATCTACAGTCACTAACGCTGCGGGATGTGGGGAGTGGCTGTAGTTGATGCGCCGGCGCGACTCCCGTGAGGCGTAGGAGGCCACGGGAGGACTGACCGGCATCGGGAAACCGAAAAAAAAAAAAAAAGTCTTTATTCCACAACAATATATGACATACATGAGCAAAGAATACCCACCAACATGCATTAATATTAGTGATTTGTGGAACAGGCGGAGTTCAACCATTCTGGATTATGACATCCAAAATGCTTGCTCTTCCAGTTGTGTGTGAATTCAGTTGTGTACTCAGATTTTTTTAAATATCGCTAATAAGATTTCTTGAATTTTCACCCCCAAAAACTTACTTGGTTTTTTTTTAAATGTGACACTTCATCCTAAAATAGAGTTCTTCGTATTTTACAATTCAAAAATATCTGACGTGGACAGCACATAACTTTCTTATACCAGTATATCATCCCGATCTGAAAAAATCGTTCTATTTAATTCTTCACTTACTTCAATTAAATATTAATAGCGTACCTTGAAATGTTTCATTAAAATTTTTAAATAAATAATTATCAATGTCGTTCGATACTGTCAATAGTAGTTCATGTCAATTTTTGTAAGTAAATTAGACATTTCAAATGTCAAACTGTTAAATTTATCCTAACCCCATTTTATGAGGTCAAATTTGTAAAAATTTCAGATTACATCAGCTTTACCTAAGTACTTTGAAAATAAATTTTATTGGCTTGATATAGTAGACATGGTTTATAATCTTTCATCAAGAATATATTTTTTTGTAAAGGCAAATACAAAAAAGTTTGGATCCCGTTGATCTCCTTTCAGCTGACAAATTTTGTTCATCACCGAATTTTTCGTTGTCTTTGGCCTTTAGAACATGTGTTCCAAATTTGAAAGCTTTATCTCAAAAACTGTGGCTGCTATCACGATACTACAGACATGCGGACAGATTTTTTTTTCATAAAGTTATGTTTTTTCATTATAACTCGTCGAAATTCGTCCAGAAATACAATGAAAATTTTATACTCATTTTGTGTTTTAACGATATGAAAACACACCAAAGGATCAAAAGATCGAAAAGGAATATAAAAATTGTTCACTGGAAGACTACCATTACATAGGCGCCCGGAGGGAGGCAAGACAGGGCAGTTGCCCCCCTTGGCAAATCTGGTTTTCGTTTTTACCATGCCGTTAAATTTTTACAAAGCTCATATCGCCCCATCCCCATTCCCCCCCACGGACCTTATGCGCGTGTGCAAATACATAACATGTACCCGTGTGTACTTTTTTTTTTCTTTCAATCATTATGTCTCATCTGGTGGTACCACATTCACCAAATTTAATGTGTCACCTAAAATGTTGTTGACAATCTTCACGGCCAAATTTGGGAAATCCCCAATTAGTATTTTCTGAGTTGTCGCGGATACACACATACACACATCCACATACACCACACATCCACAAATACACACGCACTGACAGACATCATTCGGAAAGGATTCAGGAGGGTTTAAAACGTATATATCAATCAAAATCTCGAGGTAAAAAAAATCACGTTTACTATACTTATATTAGGTATAAGAAAGAAAAAAAGTTAGTCAAAATCGGAATATAAATAAAAATATACACTCGAGTATTGGTAGATATCCAACATTAAACTTATGCCATACTTATGAAATAATAGCATTGTTGAATTCGTTATAGAATATCTCGAATACGAATCGACTAGTATGGCAAAAACAAACAGTCGTTATCAGGGTTCCCATGTTCCCATGTGAAATTTTTGAAAAGGCGAATCTACAAAGAAGGAGGCAATGACAGTTGACGGTTGTATGTCAAAATATGTCTTTCTAAAAATGACAATTCTGTCATTTTTCATGAAATCATTTTTTCAGAAGTTATTTAGGGTGTTTCGTTTTAAATGGAACACCCTGTATATGGTTTTACAGTCGAAAGCCAACAAACATATTGCTATGAGTAAAAGGTGTGAGAATCTCTGTGGTAGAACATTATATGTAAAAAAATGCAACAATATGAAAAGGCTGGCAATGGTAATAATAAAATATGAACCATCACAGAGAATAGAAGAGAGAAAAAAAATATGTATACAAATATTTATTGCAAAATAAAAACAGCACACCTCATACTATTATTTAAACATTTATGTTAATAAGATTTCCGAAGTGTGCATGACGAACGGAATGATCTCTTGTACATTTCAATCATATAGTCGCGGTACAATCTATATAAAAACTGGACATTTTGACTATAGTCCATTCCAGATGTTTTTAATTTAGAGTAAATTATATTTTCTTCGAATTTTCTAGCAAAATTACTGAAAAAGATATCTAAAGCCATCTAATTTATTACTTTTTTTTACTAAAAGTAGTTGAATTACTAGATTTAAAAACAGACCAAACAAAATTTAATTAACAGTTGAATCAGTGGCGTACTCACGGGTAGGGTTGAGGGGATAGATCTCCCAAGGCTTCCGCCGCAACAGAAATGTATATTTATCTAACTGAAAAAACAAACTCTATTGCATTAACAAAAACAGTAACTAACCGTCCAGATATATAAATAAATATTTTCTCTCATAAATAAAAGAGACCGACAACATCAAATACCGAGGAATCATAGATTAAAACCTTAATTGAGACTCTCAAATATGCTATATGTAATAGCGTATTTGAAAAAAAAACCTTAATTTAAAAATGTTACCTTAAAAGCATAGAGGGTGAGGTAATGAATTTATATTTTAGCTTGAATTATTATCTTAAGAGCAATAAGTTTACTGAACTAAATTTAATAACGGGGAATTATTTATATCTATCTGATCGTTTAATATGTTATAATTTTTATTTCTGTTTAACTTACATATTTCCATAGTTTCTAGTAATATGTAGTATTTTGGCATATGATTATTAGTTATAGTATGGTCAGATTCTATTAAATGTTTATAAAAGTTGGAGCGTTGTTTTTGTGTGTGAATATGCTCTCTATATCTTATATCAAATGATCTACCTGTTTGGCCTATATATACTGCATTACATATATGATGCCGACGGCATGAATGCGAACTTTTCTATCTTCTTGGACTGTGGGTTAGTTGCAAGATCCATAAAGGATCTTGGACTGGTCGAACTGTCGAAATAAACAAAATCGAGATGCTAAACGCTGAATGAGTACGCTCCAGCCCTTCACTAGCTGCTAAAAAAGCGGATATTCTCAAAGCGACTAGGAACTGGAATTGATATTTGGACTAGGTATTTGTCTGGATTGAATCAGGTTGGAACTGTTCCATAAAAATGTTTGCATCAGCCATCCCTATCTGGCAGTTAAACTACCAAAACAATTCACTGATTATTTTGTAGAAATCATGCGAATCGTTCGGCTCCAATAGGAGAGACGACTTGGCGTTTAGTGTGGCACTATCGTCTACAGATAGGTTGAAATTGGCGTTGAAGCTCCAGAAGACATGCGCGAGATTGCGACCATGAATTTTGTCTAGACGAGTCCATTATGAACACAAAGGGGAAGCCTAACTTAGTTCATAGATAAGTGTTAATAAATATTTTGGAATCGTTTGTTAGCAAGGAACTCGTTAGACGATAGAGAAGATACTCGCCTAGCACGCGGTAGGTCCAGGGTTTGATTCGCAAACTTATTATTTTTTTTTTAAATAAGTATTTTTTAGTTCGTTAGTAAGATTTTCCTTGCCCTTTATAGGCGAGTATCTTCTATAAACGATTCCAAAAGGATTTATTAATACTTATCTATGAACTAAGTTAGGCTTCCCCTTTGTGTTCATAATGGACTCGTCTAGACAAAATTCATGGTCGCAATCTCGCGCATGTCTTCTGGAGCATCAACGCCAATTGCAACCTATCTGTAGACGCTAGTTTTAGTGGCTACATTTGAGCAAAGTAGTACGAATGTGGTAAAATTTGAAGTTCTAAATAAACATTTAACACCAAGCACACAATTGTTCCATACATATCCTCACTAATATAAACAAAGCAAATCGGATACTGACATGCGTCACAGTTTACTAACATAAAAAAAATATTAGACTAAGTGAAAACACCAAACTACTATTTATGGACTTCTGTAGTATTCTTTAACTATCAATAAGTCTTATGATAAAATAAATTGCGGTTATATTTTTGACTTGTTAAAATAACCTCAGTAAATAAGCACTGTCACTGAGTGTCATTCACACCAACACAATTCAAATTTCCCACAGCCTTCTCTAATTTAAAACTATCTGGAATAAACTATACAGGGCGTGAAAAAATATTTAGGGCGTATTGTATTTACTAAATTAAGTAAAAAAGTTCCTGTAAAACCTAACTAATTACATGATAACAATGAACATTAATGTTAAAGAAAAAATTAAATTATTATAAAAAATAGCATGGAGATTCACGTCACACCAATGATGATTTTTGTGAAAATCAGTGAATCCATCACTTCAGCAGCCTGCTTCATCAGTGGCTATAAAACTTATAAAAACTGCAATCCAATGGCATCTTGCTCGTAGATGAAGTAGTTGTTTTAATAGTTTCAGCGATAAAATGTATTTCAAGTGTTGCTTGATTTATTATCTACCTAAGACTTTTATACTAGCACATTCAGATAAGAATGCCAGTATAAATGTAATTGAATTGTTTAATGTCTACTGATGAATTTTCAAAGAAAATTTCCCAACGAAATTTTATTTGTGTATAAAATGTATCAATTCCTGTTTTTGGCAAATTACCAATTGTCTGTTTCTAAATAAAACTAATACAAATACTAATCTGACTCTATTGTCAACTTTTTTAGCTGTTATATGTGCCAACTATTTATTACATGGCAATAAAATGTCTGATTTCAATCAACTTTACCGCGACTATTGTGTTAATAATTCATTAAGAAAGAATGCATGTAAACATTAATATTAGTCAAAGTGACTTTCAATGCAGATCACTTTTTCCTCTTACCGTTCAGGGAGACAACCCTACGAGTTAACTAAACTCACTGCTAAACCTCAGTTAATCTTGAGAGATCGACTCAAAAGGATCGATCGCCAAAATAAAAACCACTTTCGATTTCATCGAGTGGAGTGCATGACAGCGGAGCTTTTAACGATACGGAACGCGACGAAAGTGACTAATATACCGAGTGTTTCTAACATCAGTATTTGATATAGACAATGACTTTTACGGTTTTATAATAGCGGGAAAATATTTAATAAAACATGAAAATATTTAGTGTAGTATTTTTGGCTGTTTTGGCCTCCGGTTTGGCTAAAAACTGTCCAAGTAAAAAGTCGAACTCTAAGTTACTTTGTTACTATAGTAAACTAACCGATGTTGATAATTGTTATTGCACTCACGCAATTTTGCCGGCAAATGCAGATGTTAAGACGATCGACAGGGTTAGAGAGCAAATTAAGGGGGGTGAAGATTTTAATTACTGTCAACGAATTTAACCAGGTCAGTACTCTTTATTATTCTAGTGTAGAAATATTGCGCATATGCAATGCAATTTTTTGTGAAAATGTATTACACAAATTATTAAAAATTGTGGACCACCCTTAAAACTGGAGCAATTTCAAACATTGAAAACTGCTATAAATCTTAATAGATTTTAGTGCAATTTATATGTGTATATAAAATTGCATTGGCTTGCAAGATAATTAATTCAGATTTTTCTGGATTACGAAAAGTAGGATACACGGAGTGTTGAACTAAAGTATGACATTAACATTAAACTTTGAGAAAGTGCCATTACATTTTGCTGAAATGGTATGTTTTTTTTTTAATTTTATGTGCATTTTTTTCGCAATACCAAACTTTTCCTTTTATTGGAATTGTCTGCATTTTTGACATGTTGGGTCCATGAGTAAAGAGGTCAAATGATTTAAGTACTCAATAGATATTTCTTTTTCACCGAGCCCCTTGTGTTCTACAGGGTGTTCAAGTTTAAGCATATATTGGAATTCGCCAAACCCATGATTTTCAATGAAATTCATTAGAATTTCTCAACAATGTCAAGTAATGGCCAGAATTAAAAATAGTATGATAATGATAACCATAAGTTTTGTGTTGCGAAAAATGCATATACAATTAAAAAAAAAAACCTCCGAAGAAAGAATCCAGACCGATAATTCCAACACCGTTTCGGCAAAAGAACGTAGGTAAGCTGAAAATAGCATAACAATGAAAATAAAAAATTCATTTTCGTTCAGCACCCTGTTTTTCCTACTCTTGGCAATCCAGATAAATTTGAATTGGTTGACCATAAAACCAATGAAATAGAAATAAAGTATATTAGAAATAAAGTACATTAATATCGATCCAGATGTATAGGAGTTATCAATGTTTGATATTGACCCAATTTTAAGAGTGGTCTACCTAAAATTTTGAGTAGTTTAATATTAATGGTGGGGCATTTTTTCCGTTTTATCTACAAAAATGTATCTTGTGTTGTATCACGTTTAATAGTAAGTTTCTAGTTTTATACATAATTATTTTAAGTTCCTTCAGAACAATCCCTTATTAAATAGTCCAATAAATCTTCAAGAGAGATAGGGGTGGGCTCTCCTTTTTTATCTATTGTTTTAAATCCCGAACAACCTCGACCTCGTTGAACCCAACAATTGCCCAAAAATAGGCCTTTATTTGAGCTCGTTCTTTTAAATTGAAAGTTGTCAAAATGACAGATTTCAAAAAAAATGAACTTCTCTTTACATTTTTTGACTACGATGAGTTATATAGGTTTGTTGATTTTGGATATATAGCGAATTCAATAAAGGCCGAATTTCATTAATATCTACTATCTAATTATGGATTTCTGGTGAAATTTCTCTACCATCTCATCGTGTTTTATACCTAGATAAGATTTTTATAGTTCATATTGTGGATATTTAATATCTTCTAGTAGTACTAGTATAAGCAATAGAAGTATTAGTAGAAAATCAGTATTGTATGTTGACATTTTAATAATTTGTTCGCGGTTTCTTAGATCCGATTCTATTGCCTACATAAGAAGACCAAGTTTATTAAAATCGGTTGAAAATTAAAGAATTAGCAGGCAAAGTATTAAAGTTTGTTTTTCGTTCCAGATTTTAGAAATGGAAAGTAGCCCTTTTTTGAATTTGTTGTATCTTTAAAACCAAACCTCATAATAGTCTTAAAATATAGTGTTACTACGTATTTGCGAATTGTAATTATGAAATTTACGAGTATTAGTTTGAATAAAACCCACAATTAATTTGAGTTATTTACTCGGTGAATAACTATAGTACAATGTCAAATTCTTATCGCTAAGGTATGAAAAAAAGTATGTACAAAAAACGTGAATAAAAACATAAAGGATGAATATTCTTTTAAAACGAAATTACACTAAAATGGTTATTTAATACTGATATAATCTAATACACATTAATATATAGAGAAGTTCATTCTTTCGAGATATGTCATTTTGACAATTTTCAATTAAAAAGAACAAGCGTCAAGGAAGGCCTATTTTAAGTTGCGTCCGTCACCCTGAATTTTGGTGTTTTGGCCGTCTTGATATTGGGATTTTTGTAGCCTATTCAAACAGCCATTTATTGGCACTAATATCGCTAAAATCGGCTAAGAAACAATAATTTGGCAAATAAAAATAAAAAGTACGTTTTCTTTGGCTCCCTGATAATATTGTGGAAATATATGTAGACAGTAACATAATAGTATATTAAATTTAATCTTATTCTATTGCTCACGTAATATGCTACACGTGTTTTGTGAAGCACTGATTATTATTCAATATAACATGTCATAAAGATACAGGATGGCCAATTATTAGAAATATTTTTTTGTTATATTATGTACCGGCTATTACACCTGAAAGTTTCAGGGACTATCTCAATTTTTGTTATGCGAGGTAACCAAATAAAATTTTGAGTAGTGTCAGCAATATTAAAGATTTTCCAAGAAAATTACACCATCATCATCTGATGTGTCAGTAGGTATGTACAGTGTTATTCATTATAAATTACCCACCCCTTATCATCGTTATTATTGCTATAGAAAAAAAGTTTTAATAAAAGTGTGTTCTGACTGAATTTTGTTAAAATGCTATCAAAAGTATAGTAGCGTGCAGATTTCAGGAGATACAAAAAATAATATATTTCTTAAATGGAATACACTGTATGTTATTAAATTTTTGGAATGATCCTTTGTTCCTGATTTCAGAATATACTACATGTTAGCCCTACCGTATACCGTTTTTGAGTTATTCAACGTCGAATATCTTATGTTAGTTAAACTAGTTACTGTAAATATGGAAAAGTTAACATTATTAAAGTGAGCTATGAAAATGACAACTATTATGTTTGATAAGTGACATTTCTTTAATGAAATAATCAAAATGGTTTACAGTGAGGAAGAAAAAACAAATATTTATACAAAATAGATAACAAAGATTTATTTAGGAAATTTAAATATAAATAAATGATAACTCATAAAAGATGTACGATGTGTCCACTATTATTGTCAATGCATAATTGATAACATCTTCTTATATTTATAATGGCACCGCAAATGGTTTAATTATTTACATTCAGATTGTTTATTTTAAGTCGGATCCTATCTTTAATGACTTTAATACTTTATTATTATTATTATTGACAATATCTTTTAGAAATCCCCAAAAAAAATTAATCCATAGGGGTCAAATCCGGACTGTTAGGTGGCCATTTAATAGGTCCATTATTCGCTATCCATATTGGAGATACATTATTCAAATGAACTCAAACGGATAGGACACTATGCGGAGTTGCTCCATCCTGCATCCAAATTATATCATCAGGTTCGGCTTCCGGAAAATTCTACAAAAAAGAATATTTTCTGCTTCTGGGATAATTATTTCCAGATAAGTAACTCCAGTTAATGTATGTAAAATATAAGACCAAAAATTTTGTTTTTGAAAATTTCACACCAAATGCTAACAGTTTTTCTTCCTGATTTTTTTATTTGTTTTACCAATCTTTTTCTGTTGTGCTTGTTTTCTCACGATCTTCGATTTTTCCTATTAAAAACTCCTGCCGCAGAAAAGGATGATTCATCGGTCCATAATATTTTAGTAAAAAAATTAGGATCTTCATCCAATTTTTGAATCATCTGGCAGCAAAAGTCCAGCCTTTTCCGTTTACGAGCCTCTGTTAAAACTTGTACGGGTAAAATTTTATATCGTCTGTAGTTGGATTTTGGAATAAATTTTACCTAATTGATCAACTGCATTATTTATACTACATTCAGAATTTTCTAAAAAATAATACAATGTTTTAAAAAAGTCTATTCGCGAATAAATATGGATGGGCTTACCTTCGAAATGAAGCTAGCTGTTCTTCCTGGTTTGCTTGAACTACACGCTTTTTTCTATTAAGACTGGAGGTATTATTCACCTTTCGGTAAATATTTTTGAACGTATTTTCTGATGGTGTTGGACGATTTGGATACAACATCCTATAAGCTCTTTTTGCTGCACGTTTATTTTTGTTATTTTGTATATAACAAGTAAATATTTGGACTTTTTCTTCCTCACTGTAAACCATTTTGATAATTTCATTAAAATAATGTCACTTATCAAACATAATAGTTGTCATTTTCATAGCTCACTTTAATAATGTTAATTTTTCCATATTTACAGTAACTAGTTTAACTAAGATATTTGACGCTTAATAACTCAAAAACGGTATATGGTAGGGGTAACATATGGTATATTTTTGAAATCAGGAACAAAGGATCATTCCAAATTTAATAATATATAGGGTATCCCATTTAAAAAAAAATATTATTTTTTGTATACCCTGAAGTCTGCACGCTACTGTACTTTTGATAGCATTTTAACAAAATTCAGTTCAACCACACAACTTTTGTTTAAAACTTTTTTTCTATAGGTAATAATAACGATGATAAGGGGTGAGTAATTTATAATTAATAATCCTGTACATAATATTTTAAACTCATATTTTTAAAACTATTTGAATTCTAAAAACAAATCACAATAAATATAGTTTAAAAAAACTAAAAAACACGCTTTTAAAGCACATCAAACTAAAAAGTGAAAAATAATTATTAATATAAACTGAAAATAATAATGAACGAAAAATGCTAGTATTATTGTGAAAAAAGCGTGGGGTGCTTTGTGCAATATTTTTCGTATATCGAGCACCCCACGCTTTTTTCACAATAATACTAGTATTTTTCGTTCATTATTATTTTCAGTTTATATTAATAATTATTTTTCACTTTTTAGTTTGATGTGCTTTAAAAGCGTGTTTTTTAGTTTTTTTAAACTATATTTATTTTTAACTTTTTAGTTTGATGTGCTATGAAAGCGTGTTTTTTAGTTGTTTTAAACTATATTTATATTGCTTATTGATGCTGATATTATAACATATTACGATCCAACAGATATTTCTGAAAAAAAAAAAATTTTTATTTCAGCCGTGAGGTTCGAACTCACGCCGGAGGGGTCTGTCGTTTCGCGTCGAGTGCCTTAACCAACTCGACCACCGGGCTAATTAACAATTATGGAATCTACTGACATATTAAGCCTTTACTTTCACGCAGGGATACGTGAGGAAAGGATTGGCGATCCTGAACAGGATAATGATATAAACTTATCAAATTATTGTATTGTTACCGGTTCTTAATAAGTGTACAAAGTTTCAATTAAATCTGTCCGTTTAAAGTGGGTTAAAATCGAGTCCAAAGAGTCGGTTACAAACAAACAAGCAAACAAGCAAACAAACAAACAAGCAAACATACAAGTGAAGCTAATAAAAGCGTGTTAAAAAAGAAAATTACCAAAAATATCTACTAGCCAAAATTATCATTAAACATCTAAAAACTGTCATCAACACCAACAATTTGTTATTTTTGAATACTATGTATAAATGAGTGGACACGATTCTGTAGTTTGTTGAAAAACTGGTTAATTGATCTCATAAGGTTGTGCCCATAAATGATGCAGTGATATGTCATAAATGCAGTAATTTGTTTACTTGAATTTACCATTGCAATTAATACATGAAGTATTCACTGATAAGTCTATATTATGGAGCAAGAAAATACGTAATATACCCACACAGCTAAAACCAAGGAGAATTATTGTATTTTTTGCAGCTGTAAATGGTAACCCTTGAAGGTGTTTGTAGTTTTAAATTATTAAGATTTATAATCTCGTTTTGATCTGAATTATTCTCGTGCAGATTCGCACTGAACACGACTTGATCACCAACATTTTGAGTTTCATTTTTCTTAAAAAAGTACAGTGTTTTATAGAGGGAATATTTTGGTTTATTAGTTTTCATATTGTATCGGGTGGATATTAAAAAACGAATCCTTTTGAAGCTCCCAAACTACGGAGTACATTGAGATATTGATTTGAAATTTTTCTCTCTTACAAACAAAACAGTGAAAGGAATTCCAAGCAAATTTTATAGGTGTATGTCTATCAATTCTCTTGATTGTCATCTACTGGACTATCCAATATAGAATGCAACACAAGAAAAAATGTATGCCGAAAGACGATAACTGTTTGCCAACCTGGAAGATCTGCGTCGTCAAACAGAAAAACTGTGCTCAGAAGTGTCCCTAAATTTAATCAGAAAGGCTATTTTACAATTTAAACATATACAAAAATTATCGAGGAAAGATATTTACAAGAAAAAGATAATATAACGAGATAGTAAAACCAGGCCTAAGAGTAGTAAATTTGTAGATGTGGAGGTCCAATACAACATGTTTCTAAGTAACAGTAATATTACCATATTCATGTCAATTATGAGATTACGTATAATTGTTCTTCTTTAACTGAAAATAAAAAATTGTTATTCATTTGTTTCTCTAAATAAATGCAAATGATTGCATCTCCTGTGTATCATTAAGCAAGTAAAGATCGTTTGTGTTTTATGTTGTATTTACTTCCACCTACGTTTTGTACCAGTTTCCGTTTGTTTAATGTATTACTGATTGTGAACAAGGAAAACACAATCTAACTAGTCCTGAGGATGCTAATAATCTAGCGAAATGTCGACTAAATTAAGAAAGTAATTTTACTATTTTGATTGGGCTATTCCCAATATAAAGCAGGTTGCTAAACAATAGAAATATAACATATGCCTAGGTCCTTTTTGTAGACATTAAACAAAAATACTTAGAAATATATGTTAATTATTGTAATTTTCAAATATTATACAAAAAAAGATTCCCAAAACTGTCTTAAATTCAATAAGCAGACTTTCACTTGGATTAATAGAATGTTTCTAGATTTGTATGCAGGTATGGTGCTAATGATAACATATTAGAAGATTTGCAAATGGGTGGCACAAGTATTTGAAGGTTTTAAAAAATAATTTGAAAGATTAGACGTTGTCTCTTGCTCTTTATAGCATATGGTGAACCATCTATGTGGTGCCTATAGTATTTGCTAATGTGAACATATACATATCAGATTTCTAAAGTTCTGAAACAAGAAACTATATAATATATCCCAAGATGGATTTAACTAAAAACATGTTTTTATATTTGCCAATAAACCTAGAAAATAATACATTTTTTTTATTTTGTAGGGGCTGGTTGACTTACTGAAGAACAGCAAAGTCGACGGTTTAGAAATAAACTTGAAGAAGCTGGATTCCAAAAAATGATATCAACGATTTCATCTCGACAATCAAAAGTAAACTGGGATCCGATTTATATCTTGTACTTTCTGTTCCACCTAAAGCAGAAGTTTTGGCAAAATACTACGACTTCAAGAGCCTGAGCAAATACGCTGATCTCTTCATTCTCCAGACAGCGTTCTTGGGCGCTTCTAAGAATGTTACATTTCATCCCAGTCGGCTTTCGGGAATGTGGGATATGCAGAATACGGTGAGTATTTGAAAACTTTCATACTTACCAACATATGTCTGTTGTCTAATTTATCAACAAATTAATGTTTAGTACTTGCCTGTTCTTGTATTGGTAACTTCAATACACTTTCTATAGTGCTAGATATTTTTTAAATCAATATAGACTAACATTATTTTCTTCGGCAGTTGGAAAATTCATTATTTTAATTTAGTTGGTTTATCTTCTTGAAAATTCACATGTCAGATTGCGCTTATGCGAAACAATCCTAATAAAATACTTAACAGAGAGTTCCATCGTCAAGTTGTCTTACAAGTCACTGGTTTAATACAGCTCTAGGTGAAGTCAGAAATTCTCTTGCAATAATGTTAAAGGTAAAAGTCATACAGCACAGTCTATACCATCTGTGGACGGTATACGAGTCTGGTTACCTGGAGGGCTTCCACGACTGGATAGGTTGCTGTGTTCTAGTGTTTTTGCAATCCTCTAGTATTCATAATATTTTATTATTGGAATACTACATTTCAATAAGACGCGCTAGAGACTAGATTTCTACATCTCTATAGATCTCTTTTTCTCTGGTAGGTTGAGTGAAAGAGAGTATATTTCCTTTTCAACTTTAGCTAATCTTTCGCTTCCCTCACCTTTAGGACAGAGATGGGGATTTCCCTCTACGCCAGTCTAGCAGTTGCTGGGTGACCTTCAGCTCTTCCTGAATATCGTCAGCTTCGAGAATACCGCAATCTCAAATAGGCCTCCACAGCTTTCCTCTTTATCCAGGAGGGAAGCATTGGTGGACCTAGCAGAACCTCCAGAGCAGCTGTTGGTGTGGTTCTCATTGCGCCAGTGATTTCTAAGCAAGGTAAACTTTGGAAATTTGTCAGCTTTAAATACGTGGTCCCTCAGACCACAGATCCGCACTGGAGTTTTCGTCTGATGACCGCCGTGTACAGCCAATGTAATATCCGTGGGTTGAAGCCCCAGTTCCTACCAACCGCCCGATGCAATTGCTAGAAGGTTGCAATCGACTTTTTAATGACTACAGCCCACACGATAATTTATAATCTAAGGTCACTTCTAGGTGTTTGACCTCCTGCGCGAGCTCAAGAGGTTTACCATACATGATTCGTGCCCTAAAATCCTCTATTCTTCTTCTCTTGGTGTAAAGATCATCTCAGTCTTAGAGGGATTGACTCAGAGACATATTTCTCCGCACTACCTTTCAGTTAATCTACATGCTATCTGCATTATGTTGCAAACGACGTTTAGAAATCGGCCGGTCACTAGGATCAGTCCATCCGCATATGGCTGCGCTTAGAATCCTTCCGATGTTAGGTGCTCTAAGAGACCATACATTATTAGACACCATAGATGAGATGATAGGCAGCTGCCTTGTGGACAGCCGCCCCTCACCTCGACGTCCAATTAACAGTCTTCTAAAGCAGGACTAACTCGTCTCTCTTCCAGCGCAGATTTTACACGCATCTGACCAGTGCCTCTCATTAAAAATTCTCTATAGAAATAAACAAATATTTTTATTGCATAGAGAATAGTAAATCTAATCTCTATTTGCGTATAAGTTTATTAAAATTAAATATATTTAGAATATTTCCTTTATGTGTGTACAGGTAAAGCTTACTCGATGAAAATAGTTAGTATATTTAAATTTAAATAGTTTTATCGAATACTTTTCATAAGTAAACATTTCGCAGTTATTGTTGTTTAATCTGCATACCTTAAAAACAGATTATGATGACATATCTGCAGCTATAAATATCCGGATGACTTGTAACCGCATTTTCATTTGCTTCGATATCAATCATTATTTTTAGCACCTTGCGCAACAAGTCATTCATTATGCTTCACTTACTATTAACAATAGGAATACATTATGCATATTACGTATTTGTATATCATGTTAAATTGGGATAGTTCCTATTGTTTCAATTAATATTAGTGTTAACAACAATATACATATCTGCATACTTACATGCTATGTCGACAAGGTATAAAGAAAGTAGTAAACGGGAATGATCGAACGGAAATGAAAGATAATAATAATTTTTATTGTAAAGTAGATACTTAAAATTACTTATGTTTTATAAAATATTCCTCATTTTTTTTAATTAATTAATACGGCATACCTGCTTTCGTCTTTTGTAGTGTTTACCTATCCTCTTATGAAAATCTTTAACTTTTGTTGGATACATTCTAGAATTTGTAATGTTTCTAAAAAGGGTGATAAAAACTCTGATTAAATATAGGCCTATCACTGTTATCTCTAACGTTTCTAAAGCTTTTGAAATATGCAAAGCAATTTATGCTAACACTCATGGGTTGATTAGCGACTTTTAGCATGGTTTCACGCAGGGTCGATCTGCCACCGCTAATTTTTTTTCTTAACGCAGTACATTTCCAAACCAGTTGATTCTGGTAGACCAGTTGACGTCATCTATAGGTTTTAGTAAAACGATTGACAATGGCAGTTTGGCTTTTCAAATAAACTTATAAGTAAAATGTGGTTTTAACTTTGACGAATTCATAGCTGCTGTTCTCATTTACCACAGGGCTCCATACTTGGGCCGTTTCTATTCGTTATTTTTATCAACGATATTGTATATTTGACTGACGCCAATTGTCTTCTATATGCAGACGATTTAAAAATTTATTGTGACATTAATTTTATCTGCGATTCTCTTCAATTGAAAATAAATTTGAATAAAATTTATGACTAATGTATAAAAAATAACTTGCCATTAAATGTGCAAAAGTGTAACGTTCTGTCTTTCACGAAAAAATGAACCACATATTTTATAATAATAATAATAATAATAATAACGCCACATGTAATTACAACCCCCTTTATCCATGAAGGTCTGGAATGACATTGTGCGAGAGAGAGTTACACATTAAGAAACAACGGACGCACATCAAATATCCGAGTATACTGGGATTCATTTCTCTTTCCGAAAAAAATCCCAGTTCCTCAACCTGGAATTGAACCCAGGACCCTGAGGTTTCGAGGCAAGTACGTTACCTCTAGACCACGGAGCCATTTACAATTGTACACTCAATAATATTTCTCTAAATAGAGTTACCGAATTTAAAGATTTAGGAGTTACTTTTGATTCGAGCTCAGTTTTAATCTTTATATTAATGCTGCTGTACTTTTTAGTTATAAAAATCTTGATTTCGTTAAAAGGTCTTCACGACGGTTAAATGACTATCGTTTTGCTTTTACTATTTAATTCTTTTGTTCTGTCTTGGAGAATATGTTATTATAATAATTTGGAATCCTGGGTATCATACATATAGTAGTAATATAAAAAGTATTCAGCGGAAATCTTTAAATTATATGTCCTTTAGGATTGGTGGCATTTGTCCAATTATTGAAGCGCTCCGTACCAAAAGCAATTAGCCTGGCATGATATGTTGAGTCTAACAGATAGAAAAGGAAATACATTCTCTTATATTCTTGTGTAATATTATTCATTATTCATACTATCTATCTAATATCTATCATAGTATAGACTGCCGTTCCGTTTCAAGTCAACTTAATTTTAATTGTGTTCAAGATAATTTAAATATTTTTATTTGAAGTATTAACTCAATTAAAAAATGATTTATAAATAGTAATGTAAGTAAGAGCTGTTTAATGTTTTTTTTCTACAAACACCATTAAAAACTAAATTTTTAACACGGCATACTTGAATTAAAAATGTAATATTAAAAATGATCACATGATTTACTTTTAACACTAGTGCAAAAAGTAAAATGACAAGTCGTTTGTCATAATGACATTTATATATTTATTAACAAAAAATTACAAGTTATTTAGAAATATTTATATTAATTGTACAATTGGAGCAATTAGTAATATTAATCCCTTGTGAGGAAGCTACGATTCGCTTCCTTCTGGACTATAATTAATATTGGAACTCATCATATTGCAATAGTTTTTCACATTTGACAAGCATGTGTCAAACAACGGGCAAACTTGATTTATTTAATTCATAAATCCTACAAACTACTAGAATTATGAGGTAACCATCAAAAGGATTTGAAATCTTTTTAACGAAACTTTATTGTTCTTTTAATGGTGTTTGTAGAAAAAACATTGTATGATACACGTGTTAAAAATAACTTTATTTTGTTCGTGAAGTGAAACTTCTCCACTCACAAAATAAAAAGTCATTTTTAACACTTGTATCATAAATAACTATTTTTTTGTTGCTGAAAATTCTTTATAATATTCATTGTCAATTTTTAATTCCCTAATTATTATTATGATTATTTTTTTATGATTAATGCTATTTATTTGTTTTTGTAATTGTGCTGTATTCCCATCCTATAGAAATACTGTTGGATGGTGTATCTGAAATAAATAAATAAATAAATTAAAGAATCAAATGAAAATATAAAAGTTACAAAATGATAGTTTTTATTTTCTATAGTTTTATAAAACATTTATTACAGATAAGTACAAAACATATAAAAATATAATATTCTGTTCAGTATAACTGAGACAATAAAAATTTAAAGTGTTGAAATAATTGTTATATTGATGAGTACCTTTTTTTATATTTGTTTTTTCGGAACAGATTAGTTTTGACTAAAAATGACATTATTATGTCAGCTATACTGAACATAATATACATAGTATCTTTTATAATTCAATATTCATCGTGGTAACCCGCCGGGAAAGAAGTTGTTTAAAGAGGTATACGTTTTCTACTCCTTATCATAATCACTAATATTGTTACTAATTAAACCATTAATTATGTTGATCACACTTTTACGCCTGTTTGATTTCATTATTCTAATTTTTAACGCATTACGTAGCAAAAATTGACCTTACTAGTTCCAAGGATTTTTCTATTTACTAGAACTAAGACAACGTCTGGATTCAAACCTTAAATGTCAAGGCGCCTAAAAAACTATCATGTTAGTGAGTGTACACCCATATTTTGTTTCCCATCTCTAGTGGTGTAATTAACACCCGGATCCTATGAATATGGATCGTTAATTATATTATTGTAATTATGAATTGTATGTAGGTGACTTAATAGATGTAATAAGTGGCATTGGTATGGCTAAACATCCATATTTAGAATTCTGTTTTGCAACAGAAGTTACTGAATCGAATATACAGGGTAATCAGAAATCGAGCATAGACCCAATTTAACGAATACAGCTACGAATGTGTCCAAAATAAAGTTTGATAGACGTTATAAGATAGAAACAAATGTTTAATGTATGCTTATATTGAGAATGCTAAAGATGATGAGATGATATCATTTACATATATTTTTGATAATACATTTCTTTTCCTAAGTTATTCAAAATTGTGTTATAAGAAAATTTTATACGTAATAGCATGTCCATAATTTCCAAACCTGTCCAAGAAAATGTATTTTCGTTTGTGAACTATAGTACTTTTTAACATGTAAATTTCCATTCAATATTATACACAAGAAAATAATCAGTATAAAAATAATACAAAATTAAATTGAGGGTTGCAAATCGGTTAAGTTCAATAATATGTATGTCTCCCATTTGCATCAATAACAGCTTGAAATTACCTAAGCATACTATTAATGAGATTACTGATGTGATCTTGAGATATATTGGCCGAAATTCCTGGAATTATCGCTATCAAATTTCTTATTGCTTAAAGATGAGGTCGATAGTCATACATGGTTCTTTAGAACACATCCCACACATATTCAATGGGATTGAGGTCTCTTTAAATATTTCAATATACAACTAAATTTTGAGTCTTTGTCTGAGTGTTAATACTGGCTCACCCAATACAGCTCTGAAAACCCCAAAAAGTTACATATTATCTTGGCGTCCAACGTGGGGCCAATATTCTCAGAAAGTCCAAAAGATGCTGCTGAATATGGTGCTCGAAAAGATGCCATCACAGTACAGTTTGAGGTCCAGGAGGAGTCACAATTATGAAAGAATGTATTTAGGACTGGATGATTTAGATCAAATCCCCGAGAACTCCAAAAGTTTCATTTCAAGGTATTTCACAAGATTATTTCACGAAAAGAAAACAGCAATTGACGATGTTTATCTGTCATTTCTGTCAAAACTAATAAGTTAATCAGTGACAAAAATGTTTTTGCAACTTTATTATTTTCATCATGAGGGATTCTTTGGCATATATTTACAAATATGAAAGGTCCCCCATGCCAGTCTTGAAAAAAAAAATTAAAAGTTTCACCTTGTAAAATTTTGTGGTAAAATTATAAATTTCTATTTCCAAGCGATTCTAAGAAACTTTTTTGCATTCTTCTGTAAAATTAAAACTGACATCACTTTACTCTTAAGTCTTTTCCATATTACTCAACTTTTGGGGCTCCCCAGTCACACACTATATATTACCGATTTTTAGGGTGTAATAATTACTAAATAATTTATCATCTTAATCCACAGCATCCTTATTTAGGAGATTTTCCTTTTATCGTCGTGAATCGACTTTAGTTTCCCTACATAAAGACATTTTCGAAAATGATCAATTCTTAATTTAAAATTATTTTTTTACAAATTATTTTGAACACCTTGCATAAAATAAAACTATTTTCTAATAATTTTATTACATTATTACGGTCTTTGATTGTTGTTTGCTATACATATTGAAGATCAAATCAAATTTCTATTAACACGCTGAATAATTATGTAAATTCTCACATTTAATAACCATATGATCTTGACATACAGAAATAGATAGATAATTTCCCTAAAGGGATATCTAGAGCTGCCGCTTGTATTACATGACCTTAACATTATGATTTTACATGTTTCATTTAGATAAGGAAGATTAAAAACTAGTGGATTACTGCAATTTGAGTGTAATTAACCGTTTTTTTTGTTTACATAACATTTTAGGTAACTCGATAAATCGCAGAATTTATAAGCCGCGGATATTACTAGATTGTACCAAGATTGATTGTGTCTGGGGATGCTGTCACCAAGGGTGGCATCTCCAGATTCAAACATCCAAGACACTATAAAACAGTAACTGAGATATTATCATATGCCTCAACAATGTGATACTTGATTTGGAAAATATCGATTGACATTTTCCAAGTAAACCTATTTTATAGCTTTGATATCTTGGTCCCATTGCATTGGTAATTCTTAGTATTTGACTTGTTGGATTTTGGGATATGTCCATAAAAAAGTATGACCGGTCTCTTATTGAACGGTACATTAATTATTCCTAATATATAAGGTGGGACATAGTGGGTGTTCCTCTTTTTGTATTTTTTTTTGTTTGCGGTAAGATCTAACCTTCACGTCTATCGCCTAAGTACCACCTTTATTTTTTTTAATAAATAGCTTACTATGCACGTGAATAAATAATAATAATTATTACGATTACGGGAACAATGCTTCATGTAGGTGTTGGTGTTAGTATGAAAAATGGCATTAGTTTAAACACGTTTGGTTATGTATTTATATTATACATTTAAAAATAAGGTAACACGTTTTTGTTTAGATAATCGTTGTCTACTATGACTGTATAATTTATACACAGTGTGTAATATGTAATACTATACACAAAATGGAAAGTTATATTCTTGAATAATATTACTATTTATGAAAAAATTATAATTTGTTTTTTAATAATATGCATTATGGAACTGGAAAGTCCAAATAACGAAGGGTATTTGTCTACTCACTGAAAGGTGACATCCTTTCGCAGATAATTCGCGCGGTGGACCTCAGCATAATCGGACGGCGTCATGATCGCCAGTTGCCCGACACGCCAAGAGGCCAAGGACCCATAGGTCTGTAGGATTTCTCTTAATTTTACACAATTTGATAATTAAAATTTTTTGTATTTTAATTTTTTTTTGCGAATATTTTATCTGCAAATACTTTATTATTTATAAGTTTTTACGGTAATAAATTTGCCTGGTCCACATCAATATCATTTTCTCTTTTCTTCTTCTTGCGAGATTCATTACGTTGTTCTTAATGGGTTTAAGTCTATTGAATTTATTGCCACATCTGAGGTTCCCCAGGGTTCTATTTTAGGGCGTCTGTTTTTTAATATATTTATTAATGATATAAAAATTAGGGTTTTGAATTAAATAGTGATTTTATTTAGTTTTTCTTTAACTCAAATATAATATTTTAAGATGTTTCACTAATTGTATGATTGTCTAATTACATATTCTGTCAGTTAGGTGTAGTCTACTTTTGCATGTATTGTTACTTTCATTGTTTATTGCTTAATTTTAATCTATTTTCTCTTTCTTTTTTTTCTGTTAGCTTTATATTTTATATCGTATCATAATATATTTTGTATATACTCTGTTCTGTAATTGGGTATTTTACCTGTTGAACAGTGTATGTAAATAAATAAATAAATATTCCGTCCCAGATTTCTTTTCTATCCATAATATTCAAAAAAAAAAAACAAAAAGTTTTTAAAATAGCAAATAATAGAAATTCGCCAAACTCCACAAAAAATAATTACAAATGACTCATCGAGCCTGTCCATAAACGCAGATCGCTGAATTAAAATATATTACCGAATAGTCGAAGATAGTATTAAATACACACCCAACAACGGTAAGTTATTACTGTTGGAATAAATACATGTCAGTATTGTCAGGCGAGAATTGGTTAGTGGCGCCAGCTCTGAAAGGCGTGAATTATTTAAGGTGATATTAATCCTAGACAGAGACAACCACGAGACGTTCAAGTACTTGCATTATTTCTATTCGGAATATTGCACTGGTCTACTGTTTGGGAAGGTGAGAATAGATGGCGTGCGCGATGATGAGCCGTGATTTAAAAAAGCGCGCGATGCGGTTTGTTGGCTGTTGTTATATTTTCAATTACATTTTAATGAAGAAATAAAACAAAACAGGTAAAATAAATCGTTTATTAATAGAAAATCAATAAAATAACAAGCCACAACGAATGCAATAATTATGAAGATATTTTAAATAATCTAAACCACAGAAAAATAAATGGCTAAACAAAAAGTTGAGCATTTTACAATTAAATAATAACGATTATAATATTTTCTTGAACAACAGGTACCTATGTAATACAAAACCTATATGGTAAGTACAAAAAATATATAAATAAGCCTACCAATAAGGAAAAAAAAGTACATTTGCTTCCCAACATCCCAGATATATGTATCAACATCGATTAATGCTGCACATTATTTATACAATGTGGTCTGCAATTTAACAATACTTTTAACAAATATAATAGTAATATTTAATTGCTTAGGTAAAGCTTACATTAAGAAAACATATTACAAACACCGATAGGTTTTTACAAATAAATATACATATCCTACACAAGAACGAAGAAGTACTTGCTCGTAGGTACATAAATTATATACCTAATTAATAATTATTGGGTAAATATAAACATATTAGTTAGGCGCATATGTACATATTACAGTTTCAAGCAACATCAACACTTGAATTTATAAAAAAACATTAATAGCATTAAAGTTATCAAGCCATAAGAAGCTAATAAAATAAAACATATTTATTTTATAGTTTGCAAACTGTTTCTGACTGCTGCTGGAACAAAGCTCATATCAACAACTATCGATGCTGGAATGTCCTCAGCTTATGTTTAGATTTCTTTGCATCCTTACGATTCTGGATGTTTTCTTGGTTTTTTCTTTTACACCACCAAAGAATACCAATTTTCCACACAGCTTTCACGATCTCCCTGGTTACAATTTCATAATGGTCAGAACAGGAATACCATGAGAAGTTCACATTATCAAAGATGAATTCGGTAACTATGACAGAAATCTTGGGTTTATGGCAAAAGGTGTCTAATGTGTTTTCTAATATTGTGATGGCCTGACCTACAGCCACCACTAACGGTTCTGAAGGATATAGCAAATGTTCTGTATCTGACCATTCCTTAAAACTTATAAATAAATTATGAGGCGACTCCGGACTTGACAACAACTGGTAACAGCAGGTTGCACAATCTATATGCTCAAGAAGCTTTTTCACAATGAACCCACTGACGTAAGCAACTGATAAAGTTGCCGTTGTTCCTTGCTTTTTGTTTCGTCAACCCCTTTAAAATTTGAGTTTTTAGACTGGCTGAAAACTGCACGGCTGTTGGATTGTCTCTGCACCCACAGCCAGCGCGAACAGCTTTCTAGGAGAAGCATCAACACGAGAGACTCGAAACATGGAGCGGTGCGTAGGGGACCTTGGCACCCTTGCAAACTGGAAACGGCTTGAATTGGGTCCTCCATTTACTGCTCCTCCTATACAACATTACCATTTGGTCCCAAATTCAGATAAAAATGTGATTTTGCTAAGAAAACAGCCACAAAGCTGTACATGAAAAAAATATGTCTTTTTATACATATGCAATCTTGCAAATTAAGTAGTATGATGTTTGTAGCTTGACAGAAAATAGAAAAATGGGTATGTGATACAGAAACATCAGCGAATCTGACTTATCAACTTACAATCGCTGAGTAACACAGTACAATAATAAGAACGTAGAGTGTACATACTCCAAGTAAAAGAAGTAATTAACCAATAACTATAACATACCTATGCCTGTATTAGTACTTTCTAAAAGCTCTTGATTACTTGTAAGCTCCACATTTCTTTGAATTACCATTTCTTGTGAAGGATCCAGATGTACTTGGCATGAGAATAATGTGGGAACAGCATCAGCACGCAGCCTCCGTGTTGCAAGGTTCATGTAACTGTTTATAGAAAAATGACGATTGCAAATCAAATAGTTGCGAAGAGATATATCAGGAACACATTTTATTCCCATCATTTCTTGCCAAATTTTGGACCTAACAAGAAGGAAACAATTTTATTTAAATACCTTTAAAACACAAAACACAAACTTACTTTTGGTCATTGACTGGAAAGTAGTGCATTTTTTCTACCTGATCTATATTGAATCCACAAATAAGACAATGTTTTTGTGGCATGGTTATAATAAAATTAAAGATTACACTAACACTAATAAAAAGTTCAAATAAAATAGTATTTAAAAGTCACAGTATTTTACAGTTCGTAATCCAATATAAAATAAAAAACGACAGGCACCACACAATATCAGCAACAAAACAAACAATATGGCGACCGGATCCAACATCAACGATGACGTTCACTGTGCTGCTATCGCCATCTACGAAAATCTTCCCAAACTGCAACAAAGATAGATTAATTGAGCAGCACCTATGTACAACAAGGATGGAAGTATATCAATAATTATACCTAAAACGAGTCAGGCAGAGAATGATCAGTATTTTCTGATCATTCTCTGCCTAACTCGTCGAACTACACGTACATCACATACCTATCAAATAAAAAAATGATGAAAAACAAAATAAAATCCACCCATATAATGAAATTAAAATAGTAAATTTATATTAGCTTTTAACCTTGAAAAAGTCCGAAAACTCGGACGAAACGTAGGATAAATTGTTCATGTACCTGGCTGGAAGTCCTATAGAAATAAAAAATAGGAAATCAAGTTTTTTCTGTTTTTTATTGAAGAAATAATTTCTACTTTAACAGCCAACAACTTGTGTAAAATATCATCTTTAATAACTAAAGGGAGACCGTTGTCATGCAGGGGCCGTTGTACAGTTATAATGTACGCAGTTGAGTGGCATGCGTCGAGAACTTCGCATATCAACAGGTTTCCTTCCACTCCTGCGATCAGTCAAACACAGTGGCTGTTGAGGTACCTACGTATGTACATCTGAACGGAGATTATAATATAATATTTTCGCAAGCATATACAGTGTCAAAACTCAGACATTCTTTACTGGTTACCTTTATCCGAATCTTTTGAAATGGTGAACAACGTAAATATGACAAATGACGTTAGTGTTCTTGTTGTCGAGAAATTTAAGGATGTTTTAAGAGTGCCCTTTAAAAGTGTGCAACAAATCTATAAATAGCTGCTCATTTTTTTCTGTTAGTACCATAAACAACTGTTAATGGACATGATTAGAGCTCGTATCTCGGATGACATTCCCAGAGAGGGATTCTGATTTACGTGTTATTGGTGATGCGATATACAGTGATTTTCCCATGTCATCGTCATTATTAGTAAATTACTTTATTATCAGTTGCCAATCATAAAAAACAGTTCTCTAAAAAATAGCGTTTATTAGATCGGTGAGGCGGAGCGCCGCGGCGCGGCGCCACGCAAATTCGCTCCCAAATAAAATACATGTAGAAGAATGGAGTCGTGTCGATTTGGGCCCTCCGGGCACGGCCGGGTACCCCCGAGATAGTTGATAGATAATAACGGCAACCCGAGACGCGCAAGTACGTGCTAAAATTAACCGCAGAATTGAATTGGCTATGGAAGGTGAAAGTAGTGGCGCAGAAGCAAACGCCGGCGAAACCCCCTTTTTTTTTTTTTTGAATTATTTATATTATTTGTCGTATTGTTTTTATTTTAAGAAAATGAGGATTCATGATAATTAATTTTTATGTTAAACTAAAAAAGTATGTACCTTGTTGAACCACTTAAAATAAAAATTTAAAAAAAAATTTTTTTTTTTTTTTTTTTTTAAAAAAAAAAAAAAAAAAAAAAAAAAAAAAAAAATTTGTCAAAATTTTTAAAAAGATAGTTATTTAAAAAGAGGAAAGGATTTTAAAAGGGTGATTTTAAACTCAAGAGTAAAGTCCTTTTGGGTGTGTTGTGGACAAAATTTTTCCTCCAAAGGGCCCCCCCCCCCTCAAAAAAAAAAAAAATAATATTTTTTTATGGATTGTAAAAAAGAATAAGGATTAAAGTTTTTTATTGCGGGTTTTTTTCCCAAATTGGCCAAAAAGAATTTTATGATTTAATTAAATTTAAAATTTTATAGTTGATTGTTTTATAAAAATTAAGGTTCTAATTATCGAAGATTTTTCCCGCCCCGGGCAAATTTTTTTATGATTCTTTTATTCATAGTGCCACGAGCAGGAAGATTCTGGTGAGAGCGCGTTTGCAGATACTGGTCAAATAACCCAAAAAAGGCGTACCTGACACTCGAGATAGTTGATAGATAATAATTAGTCATATTATGTAATACTATTTATGCGCTGGTTTAATGACCCCTCACCCCCAAAATTTTAAACGAGTGCATGTGCAGGGGAGTCAACATATGACTCACTTAGGTCGACATAACTCTCAACAGTAAAATGGGGGGAAAATTCCCTAAAATTTTAAAGGGTTTTTTTTTTTTTTTTTTTTCCCCCTTTTTTGCGCAAATTTGTAAACCTAAATACTAAATTTGTGCTCTTGGACTTAAATCCGATGGTGCCTTTACGGAATCATTCGTGACGTCCATCTCAAACAAAAAAATAAAGGATACATGTTCGCAATTGAAATTGTATATCGAGTTATCCGAGGAGGAAATCTTTAAAATTTTCAGCTCTTGGTTAAGATATATGGTTTTATTCCATACTTTACGAACGACACTGTAAAAGAATGGAAAAATTTTTACACTTGCACGTCTCGGGTTGTCTCTGATAATAATTAGTCATTTTATGTTAAACATAATTCCCCGCGGTGTTTTAAAAATTAAATTAACCCAAAGTAAAAGTAAAGATTTTTTTTTTCCCAAAAATTTTAAATCCAAAAAACATTTTTTTTTTTTTTTTTCTTTAAACCCAACCCCCCCCCCCCCCCAAAAAAAAAAGCACCCAAAAAAAAAAAAAAAAAAAAAAAACCCCATAAAAAAAAAAAAAAAAATTTCCCCCCCGATTTTTTTTTTATTACTTTTTTTTTAAAAAAATAAATTTTTTTTAAAAATTTCCCCGAAAAAAATTTAAAATCTTATAATGTAATATACTATAGCATGCGTTTTTCAGAATATAGTAAAAGCACTTTCTACTCAAATAAAGTAGAAATTTTTGCAAATCCATAAATTCATTTTCAGTTATACGACGTAATATAGTAATATTAGACATATGCCACATTTATAATCTAATTATAAATAATAATGGCCTCCATTTGATAATTTAATATAATATAATTAAAATAAAGATCTGTTAGAATGTTTTACTATTTATTTTATTATTATGTAGTCAAATGTGTCGAAATGATTACTTCCGAAGATAAAATTATTTTGCCGCAGTCGTTAAAAGACGTAGGAATTACATTTAAATATAATCATTTATTTTAATTGGACTTAATCTACTATCTACAGGGCGTTTTGTGTCTGGAGAATGTGCTATAATTTGAAATGTGAAAATGAAACTGCATTATGTAAGCAGTTTTTGTAATAACTAAAAGTCTGGTATATAAGATAATTAGAAAAAAATAAAAAAGCATGTAATTCCACTTACTCCGTTTACAATAGTACACTTGATTTAAAAAAAAAACTGGTACAACTCTTGTAATCGAAAATCTTAATAGTTTAGTTGTGTGCATATGTCTGTAAATAGGGCTGGCCAGGCATGTCGAGAGGGGGGTGCAGAAGAGGTGATTTACCCCGGACCTGGGTTTTTTGGAGGAGATCGGTTTTCTTTGTGTTTTTAAACTTATTAAACCTTTCTCTTTTATTTTATTCAAATGGAATTTTAAAAAATAATTAGAAAATAACTTTTTCAAAACATTTTCAAGCCTGCCATATTATTGTTTAAAAAATAATATTTGTTACGCATAATTCTACTAATGGTTGTAATTAAAATACTAACTGAATAATGATAATTCTATTTTTAAAATAAGAACACAAAAATACCACTTGAGATTAAAAAAAATGTAAACAATGCAAACTGAACATAAAAATACAATAAAAAAATAAAATAAATGAACTTCAATTACGTAATACAGAATTAACTAATATTTTGTCATTGCTCCATTAGCGTCTAAAACTGCCTGAAGTCTTGCAGACATGGGCAAAATCACATTTCTTGCAAGGTCAACTTCTTGCAATAAGTTCTCCCAAGAGTCTTCAATTATCCATTCCAATTCTTGGGCATTATTTGGATGGTTATTTAATTTTCTTATATGTTTCACCATTAGTCCCCATACATTTTCAATTGGATTTAAATCCGGACTTTTAGATGGCCACGGTAACAACTCTATGTTTTTAATAAGAAACCATTGCCTGACACGATGGGCCGTATGTATGGAGCAGTTGTCTTGTTGGAAAATAAAATTATTTTGCGGAAACACCTCTATTACTGACGGCAACATAATATTGTCTAATATTTCAATATATTTAATGGAATTGAGATGACCACCACTGTTCCAACACACACCTAACCCATTTAGGCTCATCCAAGCCCAGACATTGACTGAAAACCTTCCTGATATTTGTGGATCGAAAGTATATTTTTCGTCGTATCTAGTGGAAGGAGGCCTATATACGCGAACATGTCCATCGTTACAGGATTTAAAAACCTTTTCGTTAGAAAAGACAACTTGTCCCCAGAAGTTTTCATCATTGATTATATAGTTGAGTGCAAAAATAATCCTACCCTGCTTCTTTTCTTCTGAAAGTTTGTATTTTTTAGCCGCTGAACAACTCTTCAAGTCGCTTTGTAGTTTTATTCTTCTGCAAGCAGTAGATACCGAAGCAGTGAAATTTGTCTCTGAAATTGCATTTACTGCAGTCTGAAAAGGGTTTTCTATTATTGCTCTTTCTGGGCCTACCGGAACCAACTTTACGGGATACCGTTTGGTTGGTTTCCCATTGTTTTTTAACACTCATTATCGTGGTTTTACTCACATTGTATTCAGCAGCAAGTCTTCTTATGGACCAACCATCTTTAATTTTAGAAACAATTCGAAATTTTTGAATATCTGTTAGATGTCGAACCATTTTTAATAATGACGCCACCGATTAACGTCAAAGTGACATTTGTAAGATTATTAATATCAATCAAAGAACGAATGATTTACATAGCTAAAAGAAAGTGTACCAGTTTTTATTGAAATCAAGTGTACAATTCACATGTCACATAAAAAATTTTTCTTGTCAAAACAATTTTTAAAGATTTTACCATACTTCCGTCATCAGAAAAACTCTGACCGCGGATGTGGGCTACTTAAGACATTTTTGGAAAATTTGTCTCAATGAAACCAAACCAAAATTAACTATTATTGAGTGTATTATAGTGTTCTATCTACTCCAGAAATTTGCAATTTGAAATAGATATATAGAACATCCTAGATGCTTTTAAATTAAATTTGGCATTGATATTTTTTATTTGATTGGATATTCTAGCAAAACTATTGAAATAATTCTATTTATGTGGTATGTGTTTTTTTATGTTTTTTCATAGGTCTATAGAATTGCCTGCGAATTTGTCAATGACTTTATTATTTTTATTTACTGACTTATTTCAGATACATCATTCAACAGTAGTTGCATATCAATTATAGGATGGGAATATAGTTAGTTACAAAAAAAAAAATGGGCAATAGGAAATTGACAAATATTATATCGGATTTGCAACAATAAAAAAATAAAAAGAAAAAACATTAAACAGCACTTACATTACTTTTGACATATAAAATTTTGATTGAATTAATACTACAAATAAAAATATACAAATTATTATATACAGTGATAAAAATTCAGGGAAAAATGTAAGTAAACTAGTCCTTGGGATTGGTAAATAAAAAGTGACAATGTGCCTAGTTGCGATTGAAGGAATATTAATAATAAGTTGACCTAAAATTGAAGGATAGGCTAGTTTATTATTAGTTATTAATTATGAATAATATTACATGAAGATATAAGGGAATGCATTTACCTTGTATCTTTTAAACTCAGCATATTATGCCTAGTATATGGCTATTAATGTAAAGATTCAACAACTGGCTAAATGCTATCAATCCTAAAAGATATATACTTTAAAAACATGCGTTAATACTTTTTAAATTATTACTATATATTTGATAACCAGGATTTCAAATTATACTAGCATATTCTAACATCGACAGAACAAAAGAATTAAACAGTAAAACCAAAATGTTAGTATCATTAAATGCTTATGAATGCCTGATTACGAAACCAAGGTTTTTATAACTAGAAACTACAACAGCTTTAATATGAAGATTAAAACTCAATTTCGAATCAAAAATAACTCCTAAGTTTTTAAATTCGTTACTATATTTAGAGACAAATTATTGAGCGTACAATTGTAAATATACCGGTAATTATTTTTGTGAAAATAGAACGTTACAGTTTTGTACATTTAATGGTAAGTTATTTTGTATTCACCAGTCATTAATTCTATTCAAATTATTTTGCCATTGTAGGGAATCGCTGATAGAATAAATGTATTTTTTTTTAACACGCTTTTATTAGTTTCACCTGTATGTTTGCTTGTTTGTTTGTTTGCTTGTTTGCTTGTTTGTTTGTAACCGACTCTTTGGACTCGATTTTAACCCACTTTAAACGGACAGATTTAATTGAAACTTTGTACACTTATTAAGAACTGGTAACAATACAATAATTTGATAAGTTTATATCATTATCCTGTTCAGGATCGCCAATTCTTTCCTCACGTATCCCTGCGTGAAAGCAAAGGCTTAATATGTCAGTAGATTCCATAATTGTTAATTAGCCCGGTGGTCGAGTGGGTTAAGGCAGTCGACGCGAAACGACAGACTCCTCAGGCGTGAGTTCGAACCTCACGGCTGAAATAAAAATTTTTTTTTTTTTCAGAAATATCTGTTGGATCGTAATATGTTATAATATCAGCATCAATAAGCAATATAAATATAGTTTAAAACAACTAAAAAACACGCTTTCATAGCACAACAAACTAAAAAAGTTAAAAATAAATATAGTTTAAAAAAAACTAAAAAAACACGCTTTTAAAGCACATCAAACTAAAAAGTGAAAAATAATTATTAATATAAACTAAAATAATATCGAAAAATACTAGTTTTTGTGAAAAAGGTGGGTGCTGTATACGAAAAATATTGCACAAAGCACCCCACGCTTTTCCACAATAATACTAGTATTTTTCGTTCATTATTATTTTCAGTTTATATTAATAATTATTTTTCACTTTTTAGTTTGATGTGCTTTAAAAGCGTGTTTTTTAGTTTTTTTGAAAAACTATATTTATTTTAAATTCATCTGTATGTAGTAAACAATTGACGTCGATCATATGTAGAGTGCCGTTGATAAAAATAAAGAAATGAAGCGACCTAAGCATGGAGCCCTGTGGTACACCAGATGAAGCTATGAATTCGCAAAACTTGAAACTATGACATTCTACATACTGTTTCCTACACCGCAAGGACCATAAAAGAAGGTCAGATAGTTTATACTTAAAAACCAAACTATTTAAGCTTTATATACAAGACTACCATGGATCAAGTCTGTCGAACGCTTTATTAAAAATCTGTCTATACAGATTAAACTTCAACTTGTTTACCAGATTTCACTAATTCGGAAATATACTGTGTCAAGTAAAAATTGATTAGTAGTGGTAGACCGACTCTGCATAAAGCCATGCTAAACAGCCCATGAGTGCTGATATAAATTGCTTTATATAGTAACATTTTAGAAGTTTGGAAAGTGTGATAGGCCTATAATTAATCACAGAGTTCTCATCATCCTTTTTAAAAACAGGATAAATTCTGGAATATTTACACATATCTGGAAATGTGCTGGAATTTAAACGAAGGATACAGATTTTCATATGATTGAAAACTGAATTGCCAGATTTTTCTAATGAATAAAGTGTGAACAGTTGCCAAGGAATCGATTTTGTTGACAGAATATTTTAATTTAAAAATTAAACATTATTGTCGTTTTGAGATCGATAAATGTAGTATTAAAAATACTTTAAAATAAGGGTAAGTATGACAATTGAGATCTTCTTGCATATGACCTAAGACTGTCAAATTTTTAAATTTTGTATTTAGGAAAGATCTGCAACGTTTCATTTGGCAATACATTTTAGAAAATAAACACCACTCGATACTTTACTTACGGATGCAAGAACTATCTTGGAATTTAAGGGTATTTAGGATTTTACAATCTATGGGATATAAATATGCAAAATTTCATGTAAACAGCAACATGTTTTCAGCAAAAATTACATTTTTGAAAACACTTTTAGTCAAAATTCTCGTGAAAATGCAATATTCGTGTACAGTTCGGCAAATAGATATAAGATTCGTTTAGATAACCCGTGCATAACACCAGAATTCAGCCGCACGTTACGTCATTAGAACAGCCGCGTTACCTGCCGCGCTGGCCTAATTATTTTGCCCGAGAATAAGTCTATTTCCAACTATACCTTGACGAAACGTGGATTTATCAAAATGAATAAAATCTTCATCAATGGATACACAAATTTGACAAAAAATAATTCAGCTAAAATTAACAGAGGGAAACCGGTTTACAATTTTGCACGTAGATTGTTATTTCGACTTTTGAAGCAGTGCTGCTTATTGTTTGATTGAAATAAAAATGACAGAGACTACTACAAAACAATGACTGGGAAAATCTTTAAAGAATGGGTGATTTATCAGCGTATTCCTAGTTTGAACAAGTTGTAAAGTAAAAGTCTGGCGGCTATGGACAACACATCGTATCATTCGATTTGCAAACGTCTTCTGATTGACGCGCTTCTGCTGTTTCCGCTGCACTAGCATATTGCCTCGATGTTTTAAATTCATCGGTTTGTTCTTGGTTTCCCTATATTGATACCAACCGCTGTTGTTCCAGTTTATTGAAAATGTTGAACTAGCCTTCTATTGTTTGAGCTATTCAAAGTACAGCTCTGCAATTTGGGATCATTGGATCGGTGGGTATTTTTCCGTAATAAATTTACTATGTTTTTACTACCATTTTTTTAACAAAGAATATAAAATTTTATGAAACAAAAAAAGACAAAATTTTGTAAAATCAAATGATGACAATACAAGTATTGTTAAATGTAGGATGTCCGCAATGATTCATTTGTTTGAACGTGAAAGGAGAATGAATATGTGCGAATTTTCCAATTTTCGTAATACTTGCATGTAATTTTTCTAGTGGCAAACGTTCAAAATATGATTAATTTTCAAATATGATCCTCTTATGTAATCTAGCTTAATACCAAATACAGAACTCTTTCTTTTTGACATCCGGTTAGGTAATAAAAAATAAAAATAGTATAAACTGTAAACCCACAAATGATTCATGCAAAACGTTGAGGACTATCTTTGGTAACACAATTACCGTGATATTTTAACTTGTATCACGTAACCTTGACTTATATTACACTCAATTACTGTTGAAAGATGGTATAATAAATTCAAATACCTTTAACTGCAAATTGCAATGAAGTATACAGCATAACTGTAATAAAAATAATTTATTGCACTAAAAATGTTAAGCCAGGTCATTAAAAACAGGCATAAAATGGTGAAACTGCTATGGTATCATTCATTACATGCTCTTGTATGTAAAACTATTAGCGTTAAGCAAATCAGACAATAATTATTTTTTATGAATGCAGTTTGATTTTTCCAAGGTAAATCATGTTACAATATATTATGATAATGAAGTTCATCTCAAGGTGGCACCTTTATAATATATAAAACCATTGTGAAATTTGTTGAACCTTCTTCTAATTTATTTAATTCATTGTTTTTAAAATAAGATGTGGGCTACATTCTAAATTAACAACTTTATAAAAAGAAACCGTAGGGATTAAGCAAATGTATCTCACATACTTCTAAAATTTAATAAGTTTCAATAATGTACCTACTTTATGTAGGCTGGATGCATTCTAGGCATCTAGTAATAGTGGTAAGAGCTATGTGAAACTTCTCATATGGTCCAAATGCTACTACCCGACCGACATCATAGATGTCTCTGTGGCGGATAGCGACTTGCAAAGCAAGTACCGAAAGCGGCGACCTCTAGCCCAGGTGGACTAAACTACTGTTATTAAATATGATTTGAACGAAACAACTACTCATCGGGCAAATACCCCGATCTGCATTGGATTATACCTTCAAATCATGATAGATCGGTAGCCAATATCACTTGTCAATATCATACCTTAATAATACAAGTAATATAATTGGAAGCATTAGATTATAAATTAAACTCTCTTCTTTTAGGATTCAGTCGTAGACCTTGTAAATGGTATGGGCGCTCCCCTTTCAAAATTGGTCATTACAGCTCCAGTTCAAGCATTTCACTTCACTTTACAAAATAGTGAATACACGGCACCTGGAAGCCCCGCCCTCGAGGTTAAATCTCTTACAAGAAGTCAGCTCTGTGACATCATGACTGGAGGATCCAACTGGACTTTGGAAAGAGACCAGGACCAGGCTGGACCTTATATTTTCAGGTAAATTTATTTTAAAATATTTTTTATTATATATATATATATATATATATATATATATATATATATATATATATATATATATATATATATATATATATTTATATATATATATATATACGTACATAATATGATGAATCCGAATATACAATTCCCTTAACGATATACGTTTAATTCCAGTAGCTCTAAATTTTAATTCTCTCTCCCCCTGTTCTGTTTCATCTCTAATTTCCTTTTTAAAATTCTATCTTTTATTTTTGATACATTCTCTTCAGAATTTTAACCATTGACCAATAACGCACAGTTTTGCTATGTTGAAAATTACCAAACAGAACTGCTATATCGTTCATGAATATATAAATGAAATAGAAGCTGCCCCAGAATAATTCCTTGCGACAACCCAACATTTATAATTATTGTACTAGATATATACTCAATAATACTTTACTTTCTACATTGTGCCACTCATATTATATTTACAACTTTTCCATCTACAACCATAACAAAGAAGCAACACTTAAAACAACAATAAAAGATGAAATTAACTATTTGGAAATTTTATTGGTACAACTTTGGAATGGAATATTATTCAGTTCTGTACAGAAATTGAGAATATACACTGCTGAAAAATTGAAGTGACTGACTTGAAATTCTTTGAATTGCAATAATTCCTAGATAGTTTTATAGACCTGAACGATTTTTTAAAATTTTTGTTTGTAAACCATTGCTATGTAATTTTCAGGAACACTCCTTATTTTCCCCTTTCTTAAACAAATTATATTACTTCGTTTTATCAAAGTTATGGTAATGATTACCCATATCTCCGCCACTGGTTAATTGTAGTCTAAGTGTACTGCGGCGTGCCAATTAAATTTAAATAGATGCACGAATAATGACAGTATAAGAAAAATTCTATATTTTTTTGGGAAATTTTAAAACGAAGAATTTTTGGGCACCTGTTTGTATGAACTTTTTTTCTTAAAATTAGCTGAGGAATACCACCCTGAAATATTTTAACGTACTGTGACGCCCCAACCCCTTCTCGTATATTTAGTTTGTTATCCTGGTCACGACACCAGTGTAACGACCCAACCCCCTTTTTTATTTAGTATTTAATTCTTTCACCTTTTTACTAAGTCTTACCTGGTCGTGAACTGGCGAAGCGACTGAACTTACTTAATTAATTGGCCTTTCTCGTGATCGTCTAGTTTAGTGGTAGAACCCAAATTTGTTGTGTTATTGTAACCTCCCAGGTACGTTTATAGAGTTTGGTATTACTTTGTTTCATTCATTAGGTTTAATTTGTTTTAATTTGATTACATAATTTTTACCAATTAATATGAACACTAATCTGCACTGCACTGATATATGTTTTAAAGAATGGCTAGTATAAGTAAGATTTGGCTTTAGATTTATGATTACTGATTTGCTTAGAATTCACTTTTGTACCTGAAAGTAGAAATAAGTCAAGGAAATGGTAATGGTAATGTTGGGGAGGCTGACGCCTGGCAATTAGGCCACAGACGGGCCCTTTTTACCAACCCCCAGCTGTCCCCTCAGCCATGTGCTTCTCTTGCTCCCTCATTGAATCTTTCCGACCTTCTGATGAAGGTCAGGATGTCAATCATTGCGAGGGAGCTCATCTCCTGCCTTAGAAGCGCCTCAGAACCGAAGATACTGTGTCTCAGGCGCCCAAACGCTTCACATTGTCCCAGGAAGTGGTAAGATGTCTCTTCATCACTCCTGCATCTTAGACATGTAGGGTCTTCCTCAATACCTATCAATGATAGATGCCTCCTAAGTCTGCAGTGGCCTGTCAGAACACCGATTAAGAGATTAAGAGTTTTACGACTCCGTCCCAGCAACCAGGGCCGATCTCGATTTGTTCGGCACCGTCACAAAATCTCGGGTTTGCCTGCAGGCCGTGTTGGTCCTCCAGTGCGTCCTCAGTGTCTCGTGGGCCCACTTATTGAGGGCCGTTGTGACCTGCCTTCTTGAAATACCTAACATAGGCTCAGGCCCGTGACAGGGTTCCTCGGCTCCGAGTCTAGCCAATTCATCGGCCTTCTCGTTGCCTGGAACTCCCATATATCCCGGGACCCATACCAGTCTCACTTGTTTATGCCTGGCCAGCTCTTCTAGGGCATCCCCACACTCCTGGACGAGAGCTGATCTCGTCCTGGGGAGCACACCGCCTTTAGAGCAGCCTGGCTGTCGGAGCAGATGTATATTATCTGTTCCGCCCCATTCCTAACCTCAGCCCTACCTGCCACCGCTAGGATGGCGTAAACTTCTGTCTGGAAAACCGTGGTGTACGAGCCTAGAGCAAAGCTCTCCTGTACTTCTTTGCCTTCCAGATATATTCCCGCCCCGGAAGACGGTCTAGTGGCCAGCCGAGATCAGTCTGTGTACACACCAGAGAGTCCGGGCGGAAGTCAATTCTTCCATCACTCCACTCCTACCTACTAGGAAGAGTGAGAGTGTAATTACTTTCCAACCTTAGCTGATCTTTCGCTTCTCTCACCTTCAGGACAGAGAGGGATTTCCCCTCTCCGTCAGTCCAGCAATAAGTCAAGGAAACTCAAATAACGTTTTCACACCTTTTTTTCTGTGCTTAGACAACTGTCTATAAGAAATACATGAATATATAGCTAGTTGAACCTGCAAAGCAACCAATCCTGGTTACCTGCGCGGAAACTTCCGCATCGTAGTTTAAATAACAAATGTAAAACCTTACATATGGTTGCAAGAGAAACTTCCCTTGTATGAGGTACCAGAACGTCCTCTGTCAAAGAAGATAGACAGGTCAGACACCATGCTTTAATTTTATTTACGGACTCGTTGTCACCGTACAACAGCACCATAAATACAACTAACGCTGCCAATTAATATTCGTTGGGACAACTGTTCATTTATTTGTGGGCTTTGTCGAGTGCACCCCGCTTTCACGGCTTAAACCAAGGTGAAACGAACTACCCTGTAGAGTTTTGTGTAGTGGTTGGCAGGCGCTAACCGCATTTACGTCACGCGTACGGTAGCTGTAGTCATAGAACATTACTCGATACTCACTGGATGCCGGCCACTGAGCCCCCTTTCGAGAGACAAGATCCACTGGTTAAAACACTCAGAGAGTTCAAAAGACTGCATGTGGTGGTTACGGCACCTGACCATACTAATCTGCCAGCTGACCGCTCAAGATCCTCGTAGAAGAGGTGAAATTTGATAAAATTACCGATATTGCAGATTCAACTGGCCACTATTTATTTTGTACATTATCTTATTTTAACCTAACTTGATTTAGACAAGTGAATGAAAGTTCCAACTACTATTACTGATCTAATCGGAATTAATATAGACTGTACTAATTTTTAATAAACATGTAATGAGCAGTACATCATAACCATCAAAACCTTATCTGTAAATCATTCGGTACCACCGGTCAAATATTGTTAAAAACCGCGGAACCCAAGCATATTATAGTGTCGTACTTTGATTAGTGTTGCCATTTCACTCGTAACAAAGAAATTGAATTAGTTTAATGAATTTTTTGTGAGCTAGAGTACGTCGAAAATGGCAACGCAGTATAAAAAATATTTAAATGCCGTCCTTACCAATTCTCGGACACATGGAGAGTCCCGTGAGGTTTTTTTCCCCCGGGTTCTTGAGTAACCCCTGTGTTATTCGTCTCCATATTGGCGGCGGAGCCGGCGGGTCACACGCCCTATTTCTAAGGCAGTGTACAAATCCCCGGTCACAGAGGTTTCTGCAACAACTTGGGTGGACCGCTAATTAAGCGGAGCTTTCTGTACTTAAACGGTGGTTATGACAACCGGAGTCGTGATTTCTTTTTGACTTCCAGGCTCCGGAAAGCCAGCGACAAACACTAGGGTTGCCAAAGAGTTAACACGACAGTGACGACGCCTATAAGCCGGGCGAGCGGACTATCTTTGACTTCCAGGCCCCGAAGAGCTAGCAATAAACACTGGGGTTGCCAAAGATTTGCTCGCGATCGGTGACGGCGGCTATAAGCCGGGAGAGCGGTCTATCTTTGACTTCCAGGCCCCGGAGAGCTATCGATAAACAGCAGGGTTGCCAAAGATGTGACCACGATCGTACGCCGCCTCGCGTATTTATATGATTTCCCGTGAATAAGTTCATTGTTCAAGCCTGCAAACTTGACGGAGATAGCCAAACGCTTACTTGTGTTCTTCAAACTAAAATTTAACTCAAGATGCTTTAGGTGAAAAGTGATATAATGACTATGTTTATTAGCCTTTGACCCTATTCTTAGTAAAGCACTTACAACCCTACGTGTTTACGTTGGTTTGTTTATGTTATCGGTTCTCGGCTGGAGAATACTTTGAGATTTTGTACAGTTTTGTGAACGTTTTAAAATATTAAATGTATGCTGTGTGTTTTTTTACTTAGCTGAATAATTTAGACTCTATAGTTTGAATGCATACGTTTTCTGCCAAAATTATAAGAAACTGGTTTAACCTTTTTTAGGTAATAATTAATTTGGAATTTAATGATGTAAATGGTTGGAAATAATTTAGTTTTATGTAAAACTTATAGGAAATTTATTCGCGATGAAGCAGCCCAAGGCTGGGGTGATTCAGTACTTAAGTTACACCCTGTATAAATTGAAAAATATGGTATATGTATATTAGTATAACACAATTTTAATAATAATTGATGGTTTAATAAACAGGGGTCTTGAAAAACCTGTATGAAACCATTAAAATGTGTTTAACGCAGTCGGAAATAGTATGTGGTGCGTCTTTGGTTGGGTACAGACAAAAAAATATTTATTTCCCATTTTAAAGGACGAGCTGCAAATTGGTAATTTACAAGATGGCACTGAAATTCAACATATTTTAAAACAATAATAATATAATTGTTACAATTTAAATACATATTTTTCCGTATCAAATTTAAATATTCCTCTGTCAGTTTTATGAATTGCATAAAACTGGTGTTAAATCAAAATAAAAATAATACTGCCTTTATACAGAAAAATCGTAAATTGATTACGGTCTATCCGCGATTCATATTTGACTTGTTTTGATGTCGTTAAATCATCCTACTCCGTCGTACATATCGCACATTTTTAAAATTGTTTACATAATATTATAATATTATATTATAATGGCAGTAATAAAATTAAATCATATTAATTGCCGCAATTTTGACAGATCTCGCTGACCGCTCCATAAAAGACTTGATTAATTGCCTAGTCCATGGGATAAGAATATAGTAAACTGTCGTTAGACATTTACATATGTACCGGTCCCTTTCTTTAGCTTCCTGCTGAATATAGTACGGACGGACGTCCACACGGCAACGTGTTTTTATTTACTCATATCTTGACCGATCGGTAATAAACTAATAAAAACCAGTAATAAATATACCAAATTTGCCATGACGAGCCTAGTCACATCAAAAATAAGAACTGTCGAGCGCAATTTATGCATATTTTATTTAAAATTGAAAAGTGACAGACGGCTGGAGTCGTTAGACAACAATAATATATTTAGTGTAGCACTCTCGATATATCAGATGTTTTGAATGATAAGGTTAGGTAAACGTAGTCTAACATTGATTTCTCCAAAATCTTGGTAATATTCCTATAAATATTATTGTAGGAATTAAATAAATTTAAAATTCTCCCTGGTGTTCCTCAGGGACCAGTTTTGGGCCTGTAAATATTCAACAATATTGAAAAGCTTCCTTATTTTTTTTTGTATGTATTATTTCAATATAACTTAAGATTTCTGAGAGAGACGACGACAAAGTGTTTACATAGAGAAGACTAATACCAATATATTACTATTTTCCTTTGTATATGATGTACCAGGTAAATTTATATTATTGTTATTCCCTATCCACTAATTGAGATGTATTCTTGTTGGGTAATACGTAAATAAATAAATATCTATAAGCCAGATATTTTTCAAACTGATTTTCAAATATTACTAAATCCAGAGAAATTAGATAAAAATGGTCATGTCAAGGGAAAAATTCATAGTTTTGAAACTAGGCAGGAATATTATTAAAGCTGAATCGTTTTGGGTTGGTTTTTTTATTTAAAGGATGACGATGGTGGACATAAACACCTACCATGGTAGGTGAGAGAATTTTCTTTATTTCAGTTATAACGCCCTCAACGATATTGCTGCTAAGTTTCAAAACTTCATGAATTTTTTCGTTAATAACTTAATTTCGCTGGACACTACTACTATCTACTACCTTTATATAGCGTATCTATACGCTATAACTTCTCTAATTTCCATACCAAAATCTACAATTTTCCAAACGACACACAAATATTTTCAAAATTACTTATTAAAATTCAAACCTTTTTGGCCAAGTCTAATTCTTTATCTTCATTAAAGATATGTTAGGAAACCTAGTGTAAACTTATCGACATTTACTTCTAAAAATACCTGAGAAGTCATATCATGGTCACTTTTGAAATGTACCACTCAATCAAAATTATTTGTTTATATTTTCGTTCATGTTATACTGCCATTGTCACGGCCCAATATATTTGTATATTTTCAACGGTACAGCGGGCACCGCGGGCAATGTCATATTAGGAAAACCATTTCAGTTCTTGTCTAGTAAAGTAGATCAAGTTACGAAACCATTATCTCACAACGTTTGCCATGACACACCTGCATAAATTTATTACAACTATATGGTTTGAATGTTTAGGAAAATAGGATCGGCTGTAAGATTTAAAAATTGTAAGTGTATACCTTTCATATTGAGATTAATTAAGTGTAATTTTGTAAGACTTGGTACAAGTGTTGATTGGGACTGCCAATAAACTAGGTAATACTTGAATAAATTATGTTCTTTCAGAATTGATAGATAACCCAATTTAATTTAAAACTGACATGTCAGTATAGCATAATCAAATAATTAAAACACTGCAAGGCAAAGTATACCATTATGTGAATGATTTCATGATTTGTCACAACTAGTAGCTACCAAAGATATTTAGCACCTTTCTCGCATTTATTTTAGGAGGCTAGTAGTGTCCGTAAACCAAAAAAGTTGCGTGCTCTGTGTGTAAGATTAACAATCACCACCACACGCTTTGCCACTGAAAAGAGCAAATTCGTCCCCTGTTCAATGGGTGGCCAGAGCATTAAATTAATATGTAAACCGAGAACAGTAACTCTGTCTTTCTACAGATTATTTAAACAAATTATCCTTTAAAGAATTTTTTTCAGCTCAAAGTGTGTTAAGGAGTTTAAAATTCGATATGGGACGACATTTGAATTTGCTGAGATATTTTTAATCCAAAATTGTCAATTATTGACGAGTTTTGTTTTAACAGATTTTTCAACTCAAAAATGTGTTTCCAAATTTCGTTTTTACCCAGTTGTACATTTTAACAATCACCGATTCATCTGTTAAATCTTTTTCAGCAAGGACCAATGGATTGCCTTTGAGGATTCCACCAGTATGGACATCAAAGCCAAATATTCCAGAGTACGTGGTCTTGCTGGTATCGGATTGAAAGACGTTTCTCAAGATGGCGGTGAGAAATGTGGTTCCTCGATCTTGGAGTCAGCTCATAATGGATTGTCCCGCCAAGCTCGGGCACCTCGCGGTGCAGTTTTGCATTCCCTTGAAAGAGAAATTCTGGAAACCCCATCTAGACCTTTGGACAGTGTACAAGTTTCTCCTTATAGAATTGCTAGAGTTATCGACGTGGAAGGGAAATGGCATGTTATTAGACAAGTAAGTATTGTTTATGCCCTCGAAACAATCAGTTTTTATAAATGTTATATTTATAGTTAATTACATATAATTATTTCAATCCAACTCAAAAAAGAATGGAACAAAAAATAGAAATAAAATATCTACTTGTTATAAATTGATATCCTTACAAACCATATTTTCTTTTAGACAGTTACTTTCCGAGTTAAAGAACAGAACGTTATGAATTACAATTATTTAAATTAACTGCTTCCCATTAAATATAAATATATTTATTTAAATATCTTCTTCAGGTGGTCGTTATAACTCAAATACGTCTATTTTAAATATACGAAGGAAATTTGCTTTTTAATGTTTCAAACATTTTTTATTAGAAACTCTACACGTGTTTCGGCTTTTTAGACCTTTGTCAAGAATACACGGAATAATGAATAGTAAAATTTGTGTTCGTTGTTTATATAACCACATCTGGTACCTACTATAAAATTATTGTAAAATATGTTTTTATAAGTTGCGCATTACTTTATTCTTTAAATCCAAAACATTTTTTCTAAAATATGGTGATTGGTAAACATTTGTTGTTCACTCGTTGAATTTTTTTTATTTTTAACAGCCTTACTTATTTCTAATTCTTCTAATAAATCAAGTTTCTTTCCTTTCTTTTCCGAATGGAATAATTTAACATTATTTAAATCTATAAAATGAATGTTTTCTATGCAATGTGTTGACATGCCCGTGCTATATACATTGTTTACAATAGATTTCTGGTGTTTCTCGAATCGCTTTTTTACATTTCGTTCAGTTTGTCCAATGTATACAACATCGCAGTCATTACATTTTGACTCATATACTCATGTTTTTTTGTAATTTTTTTTATTATTTATGAACATTTTACCTAAATTATTTTTATTTACAGTTTATTAAGTTTATTACTAACTCTATTACTGATCTTAGGTTTATACTTAACACATTTATATATCTTATCAGATTCTGCAACCGGCATAAAACTCTTTACGTTAATTTTTCTTTTGTTTGTTTTTTATTAGATTATCTGTTAGGTTTTCTTTAAACCCATTGTTTTTATAATTACTTACATTAATTTCTTCTTTAAAATTCTATTCGCTTAATGGAAATATTAATAGACGATGTATGTAACTGTGGAATGGTACCATTTTTATTTGTTTATATTTACTATGAATTACTGTTTCTGTGCAAGTAGGTTGACGATAAATGTCAAACTCTAAGCTATTGTTGATATTTCTTATATTAATATCTAAAAAAGTTTAAACCCTCATCATTCTTCATTTCTAATGTGAATTGATTTTTTTGATTTTGATTTGATTGTAGAAAAATTTCAGTAAATAAAAATAATTTAGGTAAAATGGTAATAAATAATAAAGACAAAACTGAGAAATTGCAAATAACAGGAGTAATTTAAAAACAAATTAAGTTCCTCTTCTTGATAAAAGTTAAAATATAGAGTGGAATGAAAAATAATATTAACTGAAAATTTTTGTTAATTATTATTTACTAACTTTTACAAATCTTATCACAGATAAGTATAACATATATCTTTTTAAACAATTATTTTCCCGGCTATTTGCCAAAACGCTGAAACTTGGATTACAAAAAAAGATAATATGCACATTATGTTCAGTACTACTGACTCAATAATGTTATTTTTAATTTCAACTATTCTGTCTAATAAAGCCAAAAATAAATAAAACACAAGGTACTCACCAGTTGACACTCACTTTAAAAAACTTCAAAATAACCACCGACACGTGTTTCTGCTTGCCTTAGCATCGTCAGGGTAGCCAGCACATTTAAAGAATCCAAAGTAAGGAAACTTGTAAACCCCAATGTAATAAACATTAATGGCTTCAGAGAACAGAATAATTGAAATTATATAGTGGAAATACCCCTATTAGGGTCAATGAAATAATTTAAAAACAAATTAAGTTCCTCTTCTTGATAAAAGTTAAAATATTGAGTGGAATGAAAAATAATATTAACTGAAAATTTTTGTTAATTATTATTTACTAACTTTTACAAATCTTATCACAGATAAGTATAATATATATCTTTTTAAACAATTATTTTCCCGGCTATTTGCCAAGCAGAAACACGTGTCGGTAGATATTTTAAAGTTTTTTAAAGTGAAAGTCAACTGGTGAGTACCTTGTGTTTTATTTATTTTTGGCTTTATTAGACATAATAGTTGAAATTAAAAATAACATTATTGAGTCAGTAGTACTGAACATAATGTGCATATTATCTTTTTTGTAATCCAAGTTTCAGCGTTTTGGCAAATAGCCGGGAAAATAATTGTTTAAAAAGATATATGTTATACTTATCTGTGATAAGATTTGTAAAAGTTAGTAAATAATAATTAACAAAAATTTTCAGTTAATATTATTTTTCATTCCACTCAATAACAGGAGTATATGAGTTAAAATGCAGTGACTGCGATGCTATACATTGGACAAACTTGACGAAAAGAAAGGAAAGAAATTTGATTTATTAGAACAATTAGAAATGAGAAAGGCTGTTAAAAATAATAAAAATTTAACGAATGCACAACAAATTTTTACTGGGCACCATATTTTAGATAAAATAATTTGGATTTAAAGAATAAAGTAATGTCCAACTTATAAGAACATATTTTACAATAGGTTTATAGTAAGTACCAGATGTGGTTATATAAACAATGAACACAAATTTTACCATTCAATATTCCCTGTACTCTTGACCAAGGCCTAAAAAGCCAAAACACGTGTAGAATTTCTAACAAAAAAATTTTGAAGCATTAGAAAGCAAATTGCCTTCATATATTTAAAATATTTAATAATGTTTCACAAGACGCGAAACGCAGAATCAGTTCAGTGTATTAAAATACGTCAAATACAAAATAAAACGTTAATCATGACATTTTTCTCCTCTCACGGTATCAGAGCTTAATGATGTGTCCTCCATAGGTATTTTTCATCCCATGTTAAAATTTAATGCTCTAAAATCTGGACCCCCATGTTTTTATGTCGTTATGAGCAGTTTTGGATATTGTTAGTTCAGAAACTGTAAATAATATGTTATAATTTATCATTAATAAAATTTGTCCATTTACAACACGATTTAATTAAAACAAAAATATATGCGATGGCCGGGAATCGAACCCGGATCAACTGCTTGGAAGGCAACTATGCTGACCATTACACCACCATCGCACTTATTAATTGTCTTAAACTATAATATCCCATTAGAAGTCTGTATAATTTAAGATTGTATGAAATGATCTCTTGAGATAAATTATGTAGGTACTTTCACTTTGTACAACTGGTTGCATAACTACTGGAAATATCTATGACAGTGCAAAACGGGAAATAAGTTTCAACGTGCGATGGTGGTGTAATGGTCAGCATAGTTGCCTTCCAAGCAGTTGATCCGGGTTCGATTCCCGGCCATCGCATACTTTTTTTTTTAATTATTTCGTTTTATATTTAGGGAAACTATAGGAATCAATATTATTTGACAATCACTAAGTAAATAACGCTATAAAACCTGTAATTGTTATTATCGTAACTTAACAAATATATTTTATCTATGTGCGCCTCTATGTAAAAGTGAATAAAATGAAGAAATGCGATGTACTTTTGCTATATTCTAATGAATTTTAGCACAATGTCATCAAAATTTTCCAGTTGAAAAATAAAAAATTATAAGATCACATATAAGGCCACTACGGAAGCAATGAGTCTAAATTTTTTGGAATTTTGTAATAATTTAAGCTCTCGAACATACTGGCCAACTTTGTTGGTGCAATATTGAAACAACCCATACAGGGTACCCAGCGGACATTTTGGGTTAATTTGACATCGAGACTACTTAAATTATGTATAATATATAATTTAGTCGCAAAATTGGAATAAACCATATTTAGGTAAAATATACGTTGACGCGACTTGGAATCGACATAAGTGGAGAATAAGACGACGTGGAAATTTAGTTAAATTGACTTCTTTGTAGTTGCACAGTATCTTTGATTATTAATATCTGTTTAGGTACATCTGACTTCATTTCAACGTCAATTCGATATCGAGTAGACTAGTTTTAGGTAGAATCTACGAACTTATGTGCAAATGGCAAACGACAACAAGAAAAGAAAAAGAAAAAGAAGAATTTGATACTTATTTGGTATTTTTCCATATAAGTGGTAGGAACATTGTTGATAGTCACCTACAAAATTGAATAGACACCTAATTCGTAGTAAGACCGAATGTAACTGAAAGTCGCTAATAAAAATTAAGGCTGGGAATTTTCCAGATTTTAGTTTTCGAATATTCGTTCGAAATAATATTCGAATATTCGAATAATTCGATTTATTTGAATACCTATTCGAATATTCGAATACTCGAATAATCCCAATTATACGAATAGGTATCCGATTGATCCGGATCCTCGAATATTCATTATTAATAGGTATAGCACTGAATACTAGGGAATAGTGAATACTCTATTTGAGTATTTGGTTGGATAGACCACAATAATAGTCGTGACGTAAACCACTAAGCAGGCAATTTGATTTGCTCTCCATACCCACAATGTCTCCTGTACATGTGCTTTAAGGGTCAGAATTATTCAGTTAGTATTTTATTTTAGGATTGAGGCGCTATTGTTCACATTTAACTATTGAAGCTTAAATAAAATGAAAACAGAGCTAGTTTATTATACTTCTGTGTCATAACTATTTTTCCTTTTCGAAGAAAATAAAAGTGCTCTAAAATTAGAATGTTTTTAAAAAAGACGCAGATTGTGAAGGTAAAACAAATACATGAAAAGGCAATAGGTAAATATTTACAAGTTTTCTAAAATTTTAAATTTAATTTTAACCCCTGCCTTAGTACAGTAAGAATAAGGTCGAGGCGAGAAAGAGATGGAATAGTTTGACTGGGAGTAAAACGTGCCACTAATGTGGTCTATTTATATATTTGGATTTTAGAATAAGTACCTACCTATACCTACTATCTACCTACTTTGCTTGGATGCAAACTGCATACCTATTCGTACATAATTTAATAATATATTTTAATATTCAAATTTACTCAGATATAATCGAATATTCGAATACTCGAATATATTCGAATATTCGATTACCTATTCGAATATTCGAATAATTTCCCATTAGAATAATTCATAATCGAATACTCGAATATTCGAATACTCGAATTATTCGTATTCGATTCCCAGCCTTAATAAAAATAAATCCAATTTAATTGAGTAGTATCTGCAGTTGCCGGTTGTTGCAATTAATGCGCCGAAAATTGTTTCGTGCATCTTAGGACCTGTACTTCGAAAAGTAATTATTGTGCGCCTCCAAAATATTCGTTAATAAGAAAATTCCTATTATCAAGTAAAATAAACGATATACTTAATAGTTTGAGCCAAAAGTATGTCATATTTGTTAAATATGGCAAGTATTATTACGTATTTTTTTAACCTATTTATCAGTTCATTTCCATATAAGTTTATTTTGAAAATTTCAATTTTGAATCGTACTCCAACTGTGGCAAGAAAATATGGCGTCTGATGCTAATTTGACCTTAAAATTAACTGCCTTTGAAAATGTAACTACAAAGGATAATTGACTAAATGGTTGAAATCGGGTAAATAAGTTAGATAGAATTTATCGAAATTGTCGACCTAATATTACTTTAAAGGAGCGTAATAAAGACGATCAAGTAGGTTGCTATGTAGCTATAAATTACGTAGGATATCCAACAAAATCTACATAGTTAGAATATACTACCATTATGTCGATTTTTAGTCACCAAAAAGGTCAATATTACCTAATTATACTACCTATTTAGACTTTAAAAGGAATTTACATTTAAGGTAACTTGTGGTAGATTTTTTTTTTTTTAGTTGTTTTTCCCTTACTGCTTGGGTTAACATTACTTTTAAGAAAAATAATGCATGGTGTAGATTTATTGGTATTATTTACGTAAATTTAAATATAGAGTAAGACCAATTGGTAAATTTATATGGGAAGTGTATTTTTCCAGTCAATATTTCGTCATAAGTACCTCAATGAGTAAATTCGTCTTTTATCAAGTCGAGTTATAACTAATTTTATGGAAAATGTTTGCTGGGTAAGAACTTTTTAAGCGCTCATCATTGTGATCTCGGAAATGGTAAAATGGTAAACGACACAAAATCGGTTAAATTTGGAAACAGATAATTTAATGCTTGGTAGAAATCTGAAAACAAGTTTAAGATGTTTTTACGTGAACTTTACTTTTTCGTCTTTAATTATTCGGAAATGGTATCTACAGAGATCACAGTTGGCCTGGAAAATAAATTTGCCGCAGTTGACAGTTGTTAATGATGAGTTCCAATAACCCTGGTTCAAAAATCGATTCGGTGTACTGATATAGAGAAAATTCCCAATGTTACGCCATAGCAAACAGCAAAATTAGTCGCTATAGTAAATGACCGGCGAAGTAAACAATATGCTTGCTTCTCGTGCAATGGGAGTTTTATGAAGTAACAGGCCGAAAGAATGAATCGTAGGCACGAGCAAACCAAAAGCATCAGTCGCAAGGTGGATTCTGGTCATCCGCCCGTAGATGAACGCCTCATTAGGTTAACAATTTTACGAAATCGATCGAATACAGCTGTAAAAGTAAAACAAAACCTTCGCCAAATTCGGAATGTTGTAGTGAGTAAACAAACAATCTGAAGACAGAAAAGCTAGGAGACCTGCAAAAGGTCCTAAATTATTGGCTGAACATGGCGCTGCCTGGAGAAAATTTTGTGCAAAACTATGGTGGTTGGACTAATCAAGATTGGTCCAATGTCTTATTCATGGATGAATCAAAGATTTTGCCTTAACATGGTAGATGGACTGAAAAGGATAAGAAACAGGACTGGCGAGAGGTTTAATCAAAGTTTAATAGCAGAGTAACCGAATTGTCATAGTGGGTCAGTTCCATATGTTTTCCAATAAGATAGTCGTTCATAGCTCTAATTTTATGGCAGTACGTGTTACCTTTCGCTTCGTTAATTGGTGATAATTTTACCCCAATGCACGATAATGCTCGACTACATATGGCAGCAGAAGTGCGAAGTTTCTTGGATAATGCTGGTATTGGAATGGCCAGCTAGAAATCTTGATATGAATCTCATAGAGCACATATGGGATGAACTGGGACGAAGAGTTCGATTTCGTAAAAGGGCTCATGAGACCCTTGCAGAGATTTCTGATGCTTTGGTATAAGAGTTGAATAACCTACCACAGCAAAGAATTAGACATTTAGTTTCTAGTATGCTACGCAGATTGGAAGCTCTGAGAATTGGTAGAGGCGACAATATAAAATATTAAACATTCCAGTGCTTACTCTTGATACTTTACTATTTTATTTTTCTGTACTGTTTAAGTTTGTACGAGTATTGTTTATTTATAAAAAATTTTAAACTAACCGCCCTAGTTTATTTTTTTATTTAACTTCTGCATCTTCTTTAATTTACTTTCTATCATATAATTTTTGAGGAGGTGGCAAATTTGTTTTTCAGGCCAACTGCGATATCCATAGATATCATTTTCCAATAATTAAAGGCGAAGAAGCAAGATTCACGTAAAACGCTGTATCTCGGAAAGTATCAGAGACAGACAGTGAGCAAAAAAGTAAAATAATGTTTTCTTCGTAAGTCCCCGTTTTAGTCACAGGGGGTGAAAAAAGTTAGTTATGAATGTCTATAATAGTGTCCATGAAATTTAAAAAAACTTACCATCCCTTTCAGTCTGGCTCATAGTGCTACAAACTAATACAAAATTTATTCATATCGGTCCACCGCTCTGGACATTAAGACTACAGTTATCTGAGAAATCAAATGCGTTATTTTTATCGAAACTGAGTGTAAGCCTAAAAATTTTCCAAGTAATACAAATGGAAGGTCTCATCTAGTTACCAATGTATGTATACCTAGTTCAAGTTTATCCTATCAGTATAGAATAAATTGCAAATGTGAAAATCGTTAACCTTCATAACGGTACACTTGATTTAAAAAAAACTGTTACAACTCTTGTAATCGAAAATCTTCATAGTTTAGTTGTGTGCATATGTCTGTAAATAGGGCTGGCCAGGCATGTCGAGAGGGGGGTGGAGAAGAGGTGATTTACCCCGGACCTGGGTTTTTTGGAGGAGATCGGTTTTCTTTGTGTTTTTAAACTTATTAAACCTTTCTCTTTTTATTTTATTCAAATGGAATTTTAAAAAATAATTAGAAAATAACTTTTTCAAAACATTTTCAAGCCTGCCATATTATTGTTTAAAAAAATAATATTTGTTACGGATAATTCTACTAATGGTTGTAATTAAAATACTAACTGAATAATGATAATTCTATTTTTAAAATAAGAACACAAAAAATACCACTTGAGATTAAAAAAAATGTAAACAATGCAAACTGAACATAAAAATACAATAAAAAAATAAAATAAATGAACTTCAATTACGTAATACAGAATTAACTAAAATTTTGTCATTGTTCCATTAGCGTCTAAAACTGCCTGAAGTCTTGCAGGCATGGACAAAATCAGATTTCTTGCAAGGTCAACTTCTTGCGACAAGTTCTCCCAAGCGTCTTCAATCATCCCTTCCAATTCTTGGGCATTATTTGGTTGGTTATTTAATTTTCTTACATGTTTCACCATTGGTCCCCATACATCTTCAATTGGATTTAAATCCGGACTTTTAGATGGCCACGATAACAACTGTATGTTTTTATTAAGAAACCACTGACTGACACGATGGGCCGTATGTATGGAGCAGTTGTCTTGTTGGAAAATAAAATTATTTTCCGGAAACACCTCTATTACTGACGGCAACATAATATTGTCTAATATTTCAATATATTTAATAGAGTTGAGATGACCACCACTGTTCCAACACACACCTAACCCATTTAGGCTCATCCAAGCCCAGACATTGACTGAAAACCTTCGTGATATTTGTGGATCGAAAGTATATTTTTCGTCGTATCTAGTGGAAGGAGGCCTATATACGCGAACATGTCCATCGTTACAGGATTTAAAAACCTTTTCGTCAAAAAAGACAACTTGTCCCCAGAAGTTTTCATCATTGATTATATAGTTGAGTGCAAAAATAATCCTAACCTGCTTCTTTTCTTCTGAAAGTTTGTATTTTTTAGCCGCTGAACAACTCTCAAGTCGCTTTGTAGTTTTATTCTTCTGCAAGCAGTAGATACCGAAGCAGGGAAATTTGTCTCTGAAATTGCATTTACTGCAGTATGAAAAAAGGTTTTATATTAGGTAATTTATAAGATTTTCATCTTCTTGATTATTGCTCTTTCTGGGCCTACCGGAACCAACTTTACGGGATACCGTTTGGTTGGTTTTCCATAGTTTTTTAACACTCATTATCGTGGTTTTACTCACATTGTATTCAGCAGCAAGTCTCCTTATGGACCAACCATCTTCAATTTTAGAAACAATTCGAAATTTTTGAATATCTGTTAGATGTCGAACCATTTTTAATAATGATGCCACTGATTAACGTCAAAGTGACATTTGTAAGATTATTAATATCAATCAAAGAACGAATGATTTACATAGCTAAAAGAAAGTGTACCAGTTTTTTTTTTTTGAAATCAAGTGTACCTCTTTACAGATTCCTAATCAGCTTTAAATGGCCCATATTTTCTTAATTTAACCAGCTTTGTATCCCATTTCCAAGACAACCACGTTGAGAATTTAAATAGTTATCGCCTTGTATATCATAAATGATAGATGATTTATTTTTTTAGGATACGAGGACTGAATTCGAATGCTCCAGGCAAGGTTACTTCGTGCACCCACGTTCTTGCAACAGATTCTACCGTTGCGTCAAGTTCGATCAACTCACAGACGAATACAGCGTGTTCGAATTCGACTGCCCGGCAGGTCTCGCTTTCGACGAACGCGTTGAAGTTTGCGTTTGGCCCGGAAGCTTACCTCATGGCACACCCTGTTCAGGAAGTAGTGAGATTGCTCCAGTTCCGAAACAAAGATTTATTTGTCCTACAGAACCAGGTGGGTTTAAATTTTTATGTAACTATTTTTTTGCAGTGAATTATTTTGCCATCACTATTACCTTTCATTGACCTGGAACGGAGGCCTTAAGACTGTATCTCGAGAGTAATAATAAAAATGACATAATCTCGCATAGCCGTCGCTTGCTGGAAGGAGAATGGTAATTTCGAAGTTGCTATGATTGCATTTGTAAGAAAATACCGAAATATTTTTGCGTGGTGTTAAAACAATCATATAACACCAAACATGTAACAAAATTTAAAACAAACGCCTAATAATTAATAATTTCTCTGATGATTGTGTAATAAACCAAAACGTTAAAAAAATAAAATTAGTTATATCTAATCGAAACCCCCATAAAACTATATCAGATATTATTTGATACTAACGGTCAAGAAAAGAAAAACTATAGGAATATTTTTATGTATCATAAATTCATTCTTCCTTTTCTTAACTTCAAACTTGGTTAGTAATTTTTTAACCGATTTTATTTAATGACAGAACAACATTGTTTTCATTCATAAACTGTACGGGAATTTTTTTTTGGGAGGAGATATTTTATTGAGGAAATCTTTTCATATACAGGGCGACCTACTTAACTGTGGGACACCCTCATAAGATTTACATTTTTCGTCCGATATTGACTAACTTTTTTTCTGAATTGTAGAACTGTACTTTAGGACAATGTGTCAGATTTTTTTACAAAAATCAAGGTATACTGCGTAATTTTTTGAGGGTGAAAATACAAGACATCGGATTAGCAATTTTTTTTACAAAATATATTACTACACCATTAAGCGGCCCCTAAAATGGACCTTTACCAAGCACCATGAAAATATTGTATATTAATAATTCTGTGCCCAAATAAAAGGTCACATTGTTCTTATTTGTGACCATTTACAGGGAATAAATTTTGTTTTATGGGCATTCATCTTATTGTCTCCATTTTCTACAAAAGTTGAAAATTGACGATAGAACACTCGTGATTTTTTCGTAACAACTGCTTTTCTAAACTATAAGATTTTCTAAAAAAAACAAAAACTTATGGGGGTGTTATCCATAATAAAACAATATGCGATGGCCGGGAATCGAACCCGGATCAACTGCTTGGAAGGCAACTATGCTGACCATTACACCACCATCGCACATAGAGAAAGTACAATCGATATAAAATCTGCAAGAGACGTTCTATATACACCGTTAATTTTATAACCTGTTTCAGTGGCGGCTCATGATATTGTCCACAGAGGAGGCTTGAAATTTAAAAGGCAACTAAATTTCAATATCATTACAATTTGCACATTTCCCCACCACCCTTGAGGTACTACAACGGCGCATTACATTTTATGTTGTTTTTTTATGTAAAAGTGTTTTTCTACAAAAAGTGTTTTTCTACAAACAAAACATTGTATTCATTATCACTGCCAGAGTGTAAAATTATTACTTTCAATAAAAATTAAAATAGTTTTGAAAAAGAAGTTACATAAAAATATTTTCTAAAAAATAAATAACGTAAATAAATATTTCTTCTAAAATATAACTAAACTATATTAATCTTTGGTGTGGTCTAAATATTTTTATACATCAGTGGTACCCTGAGATTTTCGGTACTAGCAAAATGGTTGATTACTTTTTCATAAAATGAAAATAAATCGTTTTTCTTCAACTCTGAGAAAAAACGTTTTTCTATTGAAATAAGCGATATATTTGACAGGCGGTCTTGAGCTATTGTGTTTCTAGTGAATGTTTTATGCGTTTGAACGCTGAAAACGATCATTCTATAGAAGCTGAGGTTACCGGAATTGTTGACACTAAAGATAAAAGTTCGGAGAAACAGCTTTTTAAATTATTATTATATACGAAAGTAAGCATTTCTTGAGGCGATTATGAATTTACTAAAAGTTGCTGGTCAGAATATAACACACAGTTCATTTCTTAACGAAATACGGTTAAAAAAGGGATACTGGTCCATTAGTTTGTCAACGATCAACTGTGTACATGCGCTAGAAAGAGATGGGGTGCTAGAGTGGCTGTCCTATCAGTATCAGTCCAGAATGTTTGCTGATACGCGCCAAAAGTTCAAGGTCACCAACAATGTATTGAAATGGGGGTTGACTGGCCGCTAGTCTCAGTTCATCCAAGCAAGCACGAAAGCGCGGTAAGAGACCGGGAAATATGCATGCGTGACGTGGACTATCCGGACTACAATGTTACATGTTTGTGGAAAGGAAATGCAAACTTTTTTTACACTGAAAATTAATAAATGAATTATAAACAACATTGAGAATTGAGATATACCTAAGTAGAAATGTCTATTTGTGAAAAATATTAGTTTGGAGATATTCTGCTTCTCCCAAAATTGTAGAGGAGGCTCAGCCTACCCTGCCTCCCCTGACCAGCCGCCACTGACCTGTTTATACAATATTTAAAAAGCCGTGATCAAAATGTTATGGAACGTACAATTATGAACAATTTTCTGTATAATAACAAACAGTATTCTCTTTTCTGAAATAGTCCAAAATGTTGTTCACGATAGAATGTATGTAACGCAAAAGACTTCATCTAGCTCACTATGCAATAAACTTAACACTAAAATCTAATTATCCCACTTCTGAGATTTACTTTAGTGATTTAGAATACAGTTAATACCTATTTTTATTGTTTTTATCAGTTTTAAGGGATTAAGTTTTTTTAAAGTAAACAACTTTTTTAAAAAAATTATATTTCCATATGTTTATTGTATCATCTTCAGGGTCATGAAAATTGAGTTTCCCGTGTTAAAAGGTATACATTAATTAATTGTAGGTGTATCATAAATGTCGGATTTGATGTCTAAATGCAAGTATAAAATTAACTGGAAACACATCTTTGTACTTGGCGAACTAATGCTATTTTTTATTTATTTTTTTTATAATACCACCATGGTGTCCCATAATTAAGTATCTTCCTTAAAGAGGGTAATAGAACTATGAAAAATAAGTTGAGTTTTGTAATAAACATTTGCTTTAAATCAATCCATAAGGGAGCTACAACCCCTTAAAGGGGTAAGTACAATATAGTTATATGCCAATAAATCGAAACTTAAGGAAGTTTTTTTAAATTAATTTTATTTATTTTAATGAGAAAATTATGTTTTAGTTATTTAGATAAATATCGAGGAATTTTAATAATTTTTAATACTAAATTAGGTATAAAAGGGTATAAAAATTTTAAATGACACAAATCGAAGCTTTTTCCGACTAGCCCCTTAAGTTGCAAAAATAGATTTGGACCTCATTAATTTCATAAACAATATTTTTAAAGTTTTTTTTATTCTTAATTACCTTCTGAACTTTAAGACAAAAATAATATTAATTATAAAATTATAACGAATATTAATAATAATAAAATAATATTAATTATAAAATTATTGTAAATAAAAAAAAAGTTTGTCCTTCATTGCGTAAAGCTATATTTTAAATTGCTCTACAAAAAATATTGTGGAATTATTTTTATAGAGGTATGTAGTTATCTATGCATTCTTGCATACCTTCCTGAATTGCAATATTAAAATACATATAACTCCAAAAACGATGGTTCTTATCGAAATTTAGTAAGAAAACCTTTCCTGCAGTTTTTAACATTGACACCTTTTCCCATTTTAAATGTTTAAAAAAAAAACAAAAAGTTATGACGAAAATTCACCACTTTAACACCCCAGAAATTCATAATATTTAGATTGAAAATTGACAAAATATGTAACATGAAAAAAATTAACAAATGGTCCAAATTTAATTTTTGCAACTTAAGACATTTCGATCTTATTGGCAAATAACTATGTTGTACTTACCCCCTTTAAGGAGTTGTAGCTCTTTTATGAACTGATTTAATAAACATGTTTATATACGAAACTCAACTTATTTCTTATAGTTCTATCACTCCCTTGAAGGAAGGTACTTAATTATGGGACACCCTGTATATAGTATACATACATTAAACGACTTACTTTTCTTTCAGGTTATTACGCTGACCCTGAAAACTGCCGTTGGTTCTTTGCCTGTTTAGACCATGGCAAATCTCCACTCTCTGCCTATGAATTCAGATGCCCATTCGGATTGGTGTTCGATTCAGAAAGATTGTTATGTGAATGGCCCTGGTTGGTACCAAAATGTGGAAGTGGAAGCGGTCTTGGGATTAATTTGCCGTCTGAATTCGTATATGGTGGGTACTCAACAGGACACGGTACTGGAGTACTTCTAGAACAATATGATGGTCTAGGAACACTTGGTGCAGTGAAGTTAGGAGGAATTAGCGGCAAAATAGAGCAGCCCATAGCCAAAGTATATAGTAACGTTGGAACCGTTGGTTTAGGATATCAAAATGGAGGTTACATTAACCAGAACGGTTACATAATAGGAGATGGATTGGGTGCGCTAAGCGTTAATGCTGCACAATCTCTACAGAATGCTGGTTTACTTAAAACTAATGTAGCTTCTGGATCTGGTCAAACTTACCACGGTAACCTTCAAGGTACAGTTTTAAGTGGTGACAATTACAACAATCAATATTCGAAATATTCTGGCTCAGGTGGATTAGGATCTTCTGACTTAGGTGTATATCGATATGATGGAGGAGACGCAGCAAACTTGAACGTGGCAGGTAACTACGGTGTCAAAACGGCGCATACTGTTGGATTAGATACAAGCAATTTGAACACAAAATATTCTTCTGGAGCTGGTGAGGATGGTAGTTTAGGAACGAGTCAGTATCAAGTAAATGTTGGATCTAACTTGGGCTATGCTGCAAATGCCAATGCTAATGCTTTTGGCACTACGTCTGGACAAAATCTTGTGCAATACCACGGTAAAAACGAACAAGTCGCTTTGAATAGCGGAGTGGCTCAAAATGATATAAATTCTGTACAGCATCAAGGATTCAATTTAAATTACAATGTTGGAAATGATTTTGGGGCTAAATCATCACAAATTGGAATAAATAATGTTGGGTTGGCCCAAGGAGGGTTAGAAACTGTTCAATATCAAGGTAATCTTGGTTCCAACTTGGAACATACGGGTGCTAATGTAAATGATTTCGGTGCAAAGTCGTTCCAAAGCTTTGTTCAATATCACGGTAATAAAGGACAAACTGATCTTAACCAAGAAGGCCAGTATCAGACTAATTTGGGAGCAAACGTAGAAAACAATGTAGCGAATATTTTCGGTGCAAAATCAACTCAGTATAATGACCAACGCAAACAAAATACAAACATCCTTAATCAAGATGTAGGAAAATCTGTACTATTTCATACTAATTTGGAATATGATGCAGGAAATGATAACTTCTTTGGTGCAAAAACCACGACACTTCGGGGACAAAATGACCAAGTTGTATTACATAATATTGGTCTTAACCAAGATAAAAATGGATATTATGACGCTAACTTGGAACGAACTTGTACAATACAGCACAGGCTAATGCTTTTGGAGCTAAGTCTTCGCAAAGTTTCATTCAATATCATGGCGGAGCGAACACCCAAGAAGGTGGTAACATTAACATAGTAGGCGGTGGATACTCAGCAGTAGGTGCTTCAAAGTCTGGACTTGAAATTAACAACAATGGTGAGAATATTGATATTATCGAACACGCAACACCTTCACCAATTTCTATAACTACTGTCTCTTCAGTTCCTGCAGTTACTTCGGTACCAATTCCGACTCTTAAAACGGCTTCAGGTTTTGAAAGTTACAATGGTGGAGTAATAGCCAATGTTCCAGAATTACAATATAAAGTTCAAGATAATATTGACTTTGCCAATATATCGGCTAATTTTGTTAAATTCATATCATCAACTCCGTCAACAGTATTAGTGAATGAAGGTTATGAGTATCAAAAACCTGCTGTTATTTTTGGCCAGAAACAAGATACATTTGATTACAATACCGATAGAGGTACTGGCTACAATTATCAATCTCTGGGCACCTCCGCTGATAACGGAGGCTACGTTTATTCGAAACCAAGCGTAGCCTTTGAAGAAGGCCAAGTCAAGGCTTTAAATCAAGCTGCCGATTCAACTTATAGTGTTATAGGATCGTCAACAATTAAACCTGCTGTAGCTACTGTTGAACAAAATTTTGTCCTTCCCACAGTTTCAGTAAAAAATTCTGAGGGCTACGTTTACTCAAGGCCCAGCGTAGCATTCGAAGAATCTCCAGTAAGGACAGTTTCCAGTTTCTCCACACCTACAACTGTCAAACCCTACACAGTACAGCCAACTATACAACCAGTTGTTTCTGTGCAACAAGTTGTCCCTGTAACTCAACAACCTACTGGTTCAAGCTATACCTTCCAAAGACAAGATTCGATTTCAGGGCAGTATAATTATGAAAAACCTGCAGTAGTTTTTGGAGCAAAGCAACCTCAATTTGTCGTTTCTTCATACAATGAAATTTCTACCCCTCAACCTACTGTAGAACAGAAGCCGCAAGTATACATTTCTTCTACGGTGACTCCAATTGTCGAACAAAAGGTGCAAGTACAACCTGCTGTTTCCTCTTACAGTTTTACTCAACAAGTCGGTTCGGAGGGTTACAATTATCCCAAGCCATCTATAACTTTTGAAGAAAAGCCCTATGTTCAACCTGTTCAAAGTGTTCAACCTGCTGTTATATCTCGATTTAGTATTGGAAAACCAACTGTTCAGCCAACGTTTGAAACATACAAAGAAGTGCAACCTGCAATTGTCACTTCTTATAATATTCAACAACCTGCTGCAGTCTCGAAAAGTGCAGTACAACCAACATTATCCACATATAGTTATGAACAAGAATTTAAGCCTGAGGGCTATCAATATCCTAAACCATCGGTATCCTTTGAGGAAAAGCCAGCTCCTGTAAGTTTCTTTAATTATCAGCAGCCTACTCAGAAAACTGTAGTTGAAAATTACGCAGTAGAGCAACCAATTCAGCCATCTGTGATTTCAAATTACCATTATCAACAACCGGCTGTACGTTATGGAGCAGTACAACCAGCTTATGTATACCAAAAACCTGCCGTAACCAGTTATACTTATCAGAATATAGCGCAAAAAAGTGTAGGAGTGTACCAACCAGCCCCTGTGTCCAGTTACAATTACGTCCCTCCATCGACGCCAAGGCCAAAAATTATAGTACAGCAACCTGTTGTATCAACTTACAGTTACACTGCCCCTTCGACAGTTAGGCCGGCTGTTTTAGTACAAAAACAACCAGCTGTGGTATCAAGTTACAGTTATGTAACCCCCTCTACGCCTAGCCCAGAAATTTTAGTACAGAAACAACCAATTGATTCAAGTTTTACATATAGCGTTCCTTCCACAATTAGACCAGCTATTGAAGTACAAAAACAACCAGCTATAGTTTCAAGTTACAATTATGTAGCTCAAGTTACGAACAAACCTGAAATTTCTGTGCAAAATGTAGATTTTGGTGGTTATGATTACCCTAAGCCAGCTATTTCTTTTGGAGAAGAACCTACTCCTGTTATAACTTCTTACGAAAACAGACAACCAGTAGAAGAAGTACCATTTATCAAAAAAGAAAGCCTATGTCACTGGACAGGCTAATAGTTATCAGTACAACCAAAACAGTGGTTATAAATATGCAACTCCAGCAACTCCAGTTGTTGTAGAGAACTATCAAGCACCAACACTCGGTGAAAATTATGGAGCGATTAAGGCAAATGTATATAGTCAGTCAGTAGATACATCTGGTGCCTATTTCATAAACAACGCGAACACAGTTAGCAGCACGCCAGCTTATGAGCAACAATATTACTCTACTCCCATTTACCAGGAACCTATTAGGCAGACCTACGTGCAATCTACTCTCAGACCTTCGTATAAATCAACAGTTGCATCTGTACTAGCAGCTAAGGTAGAACCAGTTACCGAATCACCCAATTTCTATTTTTATGACAGTAGACTTTCTTCTACACCTAAAACAATAGTGGAAGGCTATTCCTATCCTAAGCCCAAGGTTGTATTTGAAGAAAAACCTATTCAACCTGTGATTTCAACTACCTATTTACCTGTTGTTACGCCAACTAGGGAATACTTACCAGCTCAAACGATTACCACGAGTAGGCCGATTGTTAGGTACTCCTTCAGTTCTTTAGACGATCAGTACCAGTCAACTCCTAGACCATTTGTTGTAACATCCACAACTCCATTAGTTGAAGAATACATACCTGTGAGGTCCAAAATACAAGTCACTACACCCGAACCAGTTTCTACTATAGCCCAAGAATATATACCGGTCAGATCTCGAGTTAGATACACCACTACAAGTAGCCCAGTGGAAGCTACAACTCCTGACAAAGAGTACCTTCCAGTAAGGTCTCGTGTTAGAATTACTACCAGTGCTCCTGTGTTTACTCCTTCAACGGAGTACCCACTTTTCAGGCAAAGAGTTAAAGTTACAACTGGCTCTCCAATTGAAGTCACAACACTTTCTAGAGATTACTTGCCAGTGAACGCTAGGACAAGATTAACAACTACAGATAGTCCAATTGATGAATCATATTATGGTAGTGTAAGCAGGAGACCATCCAAGGTTACAATTATCAAACAAAATGATTTCCACCCACTTTTGGCAGCTAAACTAGGGGCTCAGTGTACTTGTGTTTCTAACGCATTGAAACTACGAAAGAAGCAGAAGATTATCGTGATAGAAGATGATGATGAAGATGACGATGGATACATAGTCGGAAATAACGAACAAGGTGGTGTTGTTGTAGAAAATTACCGATACCAGCCACAGGAAACGGTCGATATTACTCCAACCCCTCAAATTTATCTTAAGAGCACAACTAATGAAATTATACCTGCGCCGACACCAACATACGCTGTAAGAAAACGTGTCCGAGTTCGTCCAGTTACCTCCACTGTAGCTTACGAACCTGTTACTGATGCTATAGAGCTTTTTGTTAAAAACGACGTAACTCCAGTAGGTGTATCTGACAAAGAAATTGCCAGTGCTGTAAGAACTGGGTTGAAATTAGTCAAACAAGCTGCTAAAGAAGGTGCAAAGGAAGGTACTGAAGAAATTATTAGTCAGTATGGACCAGGTACTGGACATACAAATGTACGTGGATCGATAGAATGTCAAAGAGCTGGTTTGTTTAGACACCCCTCCCAGTGTAATAAATTCTATGCATGCAGATGGGACTGTACTAAGAATAAGTTTACTTTGCATTCATTTAATTGTCCTATTCATCTTACTTTTGACAATTCCCTTGGTGCATGCAACTGGCCTAGCCAAGGTCCTGCCTGCCTCGAAAATACCCTTCTTCCTAGCGAGTAGGGCAACATTTATTTTGTAGGTAGTAGAACATAATTTATTTTTTTGCATACACCATTTTACTATTTATTGCATCGTACCATCGTTTAGCTTAAAGCTTGATCAGGTGACAAGGAAAATGATATAATCAATTACGTTTTTGAACATATTGCCATGATTAATGTTAAGTTAATTTAAGAATTGTATATTTTTTATTTTTGTAACATAATTTGTATAAACTATAAATGTAAGTAGTCTAAATAAAATGAATTTTACAAATAGACTGTCTCATTTAAGAAGACCCCAACAAAAAAAAGTTTTTTGATTAAAAATATATTTTATTTCTTAAAAAATATTTTAAAGTTTCTATTCATTCTATCACAATACTATTCAAATATCTAACGAATCTATCCCCCCACACCACCCTACACTTCATATCCATTACATTATTCATTTATAGAATTTAAAAATCTTGTCATCCACAACTTTTCCTCAAACTAACGACGAATTACAACGAATTAAAGTGAAATAGACTTATCACGAATCTAAAAGCAAAAGAGAAGAAAACGGGACAATGTCCCTACACATTTTACGGAAAGACCAGCCAGACCAACTACGGAATTCTTCCGCTTTTTTATGTTTTTATTTTGAACATTTTTATTAGTAAATCTCTACTGTCGTGAAATAAGTAAAACAGTTTTTTTTACTATAAATATGATTTGTACAAAATACATCAAAACTAAAAATGACAAGATTTGAAGACCAGAATTCAACTTGGCCTCAAAATTGCGAAAGACTCTCAAAGAAAAAGATAAATTTTATTTTACAAAAGCAGTAGGATAAAAGATAAATTTTTTTTTGCTATTTACATAGCTTTTCTTCATTCTTTGAAAATCGCCAAAAAGAAACAAGATATTTTTAAGTGAGATTACCTAAACACAAATTATACAAAGGAAAGACTATACCTGAACAGATTTAGATTGTTTAGAAAAAAAATAGAAATACCAAGCTTTGGTTTAAAAAATACTTACAAAATAATTTTCCTTCTTATTTTTTTCATTTATTGCCTCATTGTGTATTTGTTCATCATTACAAAATACCAGAAAAAGCGTTTTTTGTAAAAAGAAGCGAGAGACCTATAGAAAAAGGAGAATTTCATTAGAAGTTTGTGATATAATTACATCTGAGATCAAAAACAGGTTTGGCTTCAGTAATCATTTAGCAGTGTCTCAGTTATTTCACGCAGATCGATTTAAAGATTATAAAAAAAGCTTTCCTCAAGATATGTTTAAATTAGTTAAAATGGAGTATCCAGTCATAAATCATTTGAAACTTAAAACTGAATTAGGAATATTATATAGCCGAGAAGATCTTGCCAATAGTAAGGTGCAGTTGCTTTGTTACAGCTTTTTATTAACAATAATTTGTGCAATACTTTTTCTGAAAATGTCAAACTGTTAAAAATCTTGTGTACTCTCCCTATGACTACCGTCGAAAGTGAACGTTGTTTTTCCACCTTAAAAAGAATAAAGACATTTTTAAGAAATACCATGGGCTAGAAAGATTATCTTCTTTAGCTATGCTTACCATAGAAAGGGCATTAATAAAGAAGATAAAAGACTTTAATGAAAAAGTAATAGACCACTTTACATTTCAAAAAGACCGGAGGATCGGCTTGGAAATTTAAATCACTTTAAAAGGTAGGTAATACAGTAAACTTTTTCTAATTGACCTCCCTATCTCTTGACCCACGAACCGCCATTGTTTCATTTGATAATATAGTGATTGGCTTTAAGAGATGGGAGCGGAAAATTAATTTGAATGTTACAGGACAATATTGTGTCGTTTTATATATACAGTGTGTCCCGATTGATTTTGCAGAACGAAAAACCTTTTTTTGATTTTACTCTTGATAAAAACTTTTGATTAGTTGAAAAACATAACTGAAATCTTTAAAAGTAATGTGGTATATACAGGGTATTTTAAAAGGAAGAAAATACCAAAATATCCAAGAGAGAACAATCCGTTTTCATTTTATGAATAAAAGATAAAAAAAAGTTGTTTAGAATTTATATCTGATACAATTAGCTTGTTTCATACAGATAATTTTATTTAGTAGTAAAGACCTAACAAAAATTAATATTTTCTGGACAATTTTCTTGATAATTAATGTAAAAACCAGTTCAATCACATGTTATAAAAAAAGCACCATTATAGGCATTATAGTATTTTCAATTATTTCTTTCCCACGAGGAACGTGACGTTGTAGTTGTCCTCTATTTGATAATGACTATTTAGGAATGTACTTTTTCCAAAATAAAAATAAATGTTCTTTGACAAGTAAATTTTCCCGAATATTACATACAGTCAGCATAAAAATAAGGTCATACAAAATATGGAAGTTGTAGTTCGCGATTTTTCATATTACTTTTACTTTCAATATGTACAATTATTATTTGAATTTCAAACAATCAAGCTTCACTTGCAAACAAAGTATCGTATCATCATCGATCAAGTCAAATACAAAGTCGTCACAAGAAGCAGTTCTACTGAAGCTTCATACCCCCTTTATCCCGCTTCTGCCACTCCATAACAATCAGAGCTCAGTCAGTGGCAGGAATCTAGTGGCGATTAGATAAAATAAATCGGTACATTATTCTAACATTTTCTAGAAGAACACTTTGTACTACATCTCAATTTAATTATCCACACGTCAACTTGGGGAAGAATTTTATATTGTATGGTACCTTGGTTGTAGAGTGACGGCAGGGGAATGTAAGCGGTGGTATGGCTGGTAAGAGTGCCATCCAATATACTAGCCTTGGACTGTCACGTGTACATCTAGCCAGCCGCGATCGTGTCCAAATTTTTAATCGTATTAATTTGGTGTGTTGTACTGTAGCATTCGTCTGAAAAATTATTCGGATTAAATTTTTTTAAGGGAACGTGTGTAGGATGAAGCATGAAGCACTGGTTATGTAAGTATATGTTGCCTGTCAGAAACATTAAATTAAATTTGTTTAAACAATTTTTGCATCAACAATTTTGATACGATTTCAGGTGCCAATGACTATATTTACCAATAATTGTATTTAATATCTCTGCCAGAAATCAAAATTTTTGCCCAAGTAGAATTTCGAATTGTAATTTGGTTGCGACAGCGGTCACAATGTTGGCGCAACCAAATTGCAACTCGAAATACTACTTGAGTGGTATTCTCCAACTCTAATAACCGCCATACATAAGTGTTTGAAATTTCTACTATGGGTAAACTAAGGTTAGGATGAAACAGATTCATATTTTTTAACAAGAGGAGCACTACCACATTATAGACGCAATGTAATGTTCGGGAATATCTGTGTCAAAATTGTACATAAAAATGGACTGGTGCTATTGAATGGCCACTCCGATCCCCGGATATGACTGCTCTGGATTTTTATTTGTGGGAAAATCTAGATGACTTAAATTGAAACACAAACACGAAATTCGGCAGAATAACTGGAATGTCTTGTCTTGTTAAATTGTGCCGAAAGTTTTCGCAATCAGCTTGCGAAGGAGTAAATGGTGGGCATTTTGAACAGTTGCTGTGACCATTAAAAACTTAGTTACGATCTAGTAAGCAGTTTCAGCTTTCTCTCAGCTTCCTGATACCGAGTAGAGATAGCGCCAATAAAATTCCATGGAAATATACAGGGAGTTTTATTTAAAATAAAAAGTTTGTCAATTCCGCTTTCAATTGAAAGTTGTAAAAATTCTTAGTATCAGCAAAATGTCTGCAGATATTCAGAAAAAATAAAACAAAAAAGAGAAGGCCTACTAAAACGCTGAAAATGGCTTGTATAAAAATTTGACTAACGCTATAGTAGGCCAGCAGGTCATTTAAATTAGCCGAGTGCGGAAATAATTCCGAACAAGTTGGAATTAATTTTAATCTACTATTTAATAGGGTCTCAGAAGGCACATACTATTTTACACCCCCTGAAATATTGAGCTTTTTCCACCATCTTGAAAAAATGTACAAAACAGTAAATGTTTTTGAAAAATTTTCAAATATCTCGGTTAGTATCGACTTAATAGGATTATTATCTTTGAATATGGATAAAGGTCAACAGTTTCATAAGATAGATTGATGTCACCGTAAATATCTTTCAATTTTTAAATGACTTCCTATATGATTCACGGTAATGCAAGTCAAATATCTAATGTCCCTCTTTTGTAGTATAAAAACTTTGGCAATATCATTTCATTGTGCCCATATATTAATGCTATAGGCTATAATGGAGTAAATTAAGGCATAATATGCATTTAATGATGCATCTCTTTTTCAGAGAATTAATGACATAAAAACCTTTATTTAGCTTGCTACATACTACTGGAATTTGCTCATTAAAATTAAAATTGTGATCAAAAGTAATTTCAAAAAATGTCACTTGCTCACTAGGAGCAAGTGTGAAACCATTAAAATTAAAGTACCTATAAATTGTTACAAGTTGATACTAACTACAGATATTTTCAAAAATTTTTAGGGGTGCAAAATTATTACGTGAATTCTGACTCAATTAAACAGATTAAAATTAGTTCCAGACTGTTCGGAATTATTCCGATTCACAATGCCCTCGTCAACTGGCCTATAGGTCCTATCAACACGAAAGATTTTATAGCTTGTTGTTTGGATCTTTGCGCGTATATCAAATTAGCTATGATCTTCTTGTGTACTGCTATATTGTAGCAATGCATTTATAGTATTTACAAATGCAATAATAATATGTATAAATGAAACGTTGTTTAGTATTCGCCATTCCTCAAATGTTGAGTTGACATTTTTATATATTTTTGATTATTTGATTCATACGGCTACTAATTGAGCCCGAAGATCCAAAACAACAAAGTATCGATTAGCTAACATTTAAGATTGGGATTTTGCAGAATAAGAGACAATAACAAAGTCTTGCAAACGTTTTAAATATCATACCGTATATTTGGTTCTAAGTATTTATAATGAACCAAAAATAAATGCCAAATTGACCTCTTGCTCAATTTTGATGTTAGGTTAATATTAAACTCATTTATATTACTCGATATAAAACAAGACATTTTAAATATTATATAAATTCATTGAATGGCGTTGTGCGATATCTGCACCTTATTAAGTGGTAGTCAATTCATATTTTATTCTCGTTATATTTGTATCGGATATTACTAACTAAAATTAGTAATATTTCGTAATGCGCATTCCCTTCCTCACAGAAACCTATCGTAAATAAAGGTATTTGTTCAATTTATCATCAAATTAATGATAAACATACCGGGAATTCATCTCAGTATTTATACCAAGTTGGTATTAATCTATTTTTTTCATGAAATAGAACACAAGAATAACAAAATAATCTTATCTCCAGAGATAAAGTCATTATCTTTATCGACTCACCTCATTTAGTGCGAGACAGGTGCCTAGTGTGTCGTTCGAAAGTATTGGCGAAAAATTTATTATTTTTGAGAAAGAAATTAGTGGTTTAAAATAGTGCCAAAATGACTAGTATAGAAACTGTTGGATCTATTGTTATAAAGATAGTAAAAGTGGTGAGTTACAAACAAGAAAAACATTGCAATTAAAAAGTATTTAGGTATATAAGGTGTAATCGGACATGCGCGAAATCTTGTTGTCTGTTTAGTAGGGCGGGTACCACGATTAGTAGTGCTTTAGTTATGCAATGTAAATAGGAACATTCTGTTTTTTGTTAATGTCTAGGAACAATATATACAAAAATGGTTTAGAACTTTTGATTATCATAAATTTTTTTAATTATTTAATTTTTATTAAATTTATAATTGGACATTTATAAGCATTGAACAACTTTGACATTAAAACTTCCTCAAACTTTGCATATTTAAATGATAACCAATAAGTTCTTGTATCTATAATACCACTATTCTGGAGGTACATGGGTAACCTTCAATATGTTAAATATTTTGAAAACTTCAACGGGAGCAGAAAAATAACATCTGCTACATCATTATTCAGTTATGTATTTCGAAATAAATCTACTTAAAGTAAAAGTAAATTACTATTACATTGGGGAAGAGTTTTAAACCAAATTGTGACACTAAGTTAATTTTTAAATGTAAGTGCAAAAACATTGGAAAATAAAAAACAGGAAAGGTCAAATAGATAGAAAGTTTTTGGATATACCAACAATAAAAGAAATTATCCACTACTTCAACACGAGTCCTTATACCCCAAAATAAATTTGAAAATACAGCGAAAAAACTCATTACATTTTAAACAAAACAATACGTACGCCCAACGAAAACAAGAAGCAATGAGAATTGTGTATTATAAATGTAAAAACAATTCTCTCAGGGGAAAATACCGAAAATAGCCCTATTTTAAAAGCTTAGCATGTTTTTCAAATCGTAATAATCTAGTGAGGTACCCCGAGTTAAAATGTAAACATACTAGATAAAGTAATAAGATTATTTGATATTACTAATGTTGTAGATAAAACATGAATGTTTTAATGCCTATAGATTACAGATGGAAAAACCCATGACAAAGGCAACGTTAATTTGTTAAAAACATTTTTCAACTCTAGAACAATCCAAAGCTACAAAATGTACAGGTAATTACAGAAAATAATTTGAATTTTAATACAAGTAGAAACTTGTGCTACATATTACCCAACATTTGGTATAAGAAATGTGTCAAACTGATGCCATATGGATTTATTTGAGAGGTCTTGGGTCTTGTTGATATCATCAAATATTCGACATTTTCCTTTGATTCATTTCGAAATTTATTTTCTGTATTCAATTTGACAGAAGAGAACTGACATGCAATATTAACAATATGAATCATGATAAATTGTCAATAAACAAAGCTTATCTTAGCAATGTAACAACAGAAAGATAAACCATGATGACGTTTTTTTTTCAAAATTGGTTGATTTTCCTTCTACCATGAAAGAGATTTTAATTAAACAATGTTTTTCTAATTTCTGTCAAACAGAAATCCTCTCGGTAATACATTTTGAAATAAAAAAATATGCAGCATGATGTCCTGATTGACTCCAGGATGAGAAGTGTGTGAAAATCGAAAGCTGTAGATAGAACCTTTCGATTTTCTTCTCTTTAGTTCCCATTTTCTTTGCGTTTAGGTTTAGTTATTCCATAAAACGATTCCAAGCCGGGATTTGAACCCGGGAGTTGGCAGACAGTAAAACCCTAGTAACGTTCGTCACTTAACGCTCTAAAACACTGTATTACTGAACTCAATAAATTTGAAAAGTGAATGTTTGTTCTTTTTGCGCAATATCTATCTTTAGTAACTGGTATTGCCTTCTCTTGCGTAAATAAGAGCTTGACAACGTCTTTAAATGCTTTTTACTATATTATCAGACATGTCTTGAGGGATTTGAGTCCACAGAAGGGGTAATATCTCTTTCAGCTCTTGAGGAGAATTTCTGATCTTGGTATATGATCATCCAGTCTTTTTTATAACATGTCACATGCACGCTCAATTGGGTTGGGGTCAAAGCATATAGAAGGAAGTGGTAAATATTAAATACTGTAAGTGCATTTAGAACGAAAAAAAACCAAAATTGTTACTACAATATTTCATACACAGTGTATTCATATCCTCCTCACAAATGATCTGTCCTCATAGCAAATTCCTCCACAAACCATAATTAATTCACCTCTGAAGGAATGGATCTCTTGTCGCCGAATTCTAGATACTCCAGGCTCAAATGTGTCGACCGTTTGAGTACCAACCTCATCAAAATTAGTAAAAAATATTGAATGCCACTGATGAATTCAATGAAGGTGTCTAGTGAAACAAAAACCCCAATGAAAAACTTATACTCGCACTATATACAAAATAATTTTATTTTGTTGACATCTAACAGTTGTTAAAGGTATTAGTAATAAAACTAAATCACCCTGTATATACAGGGTGACTGGTGTTCCAGGGTAGAGTTTTTCATTTTTTACCATTTTTCATTTGCAAAACCCAATAGTTTTGAGATATATTAATATAGTTTTTTTTACAACAAGTGAGGGTTTTAGCTCTTGTATTTTTATCTTATCAAAGTATTTAACATAAATTGTTGTTACATAATTTGTACTGTGTAAACTAATAATTAAAATGTCTCAAAAACGATCGAGTTTTGCATAATGGATATTATGGTCAAAGCAATTGTCAAATCAAATAAGCTCGGTACTAACACTCCTTCAAAGGGAATACATTGACCTACCAATCACCCTCATATGTGTACTCTACAACTTGCAAGAATTCTTTCTATGGTAGAAATTATTTTTCTAATGGCAGGAATAAAATTCTGCTAGATCCAATATATATTTATACAACGTTTACAAAGTGAAATTACCAGGACAAAAATGAGTATTTGTTGTTTTACTAGGTATTTATATTATTTATACAGTGTAAGCTGTATAGTGGTTACAAAGTCATCTATTAGCGGCAGGAAAAGCTTATTTCTGGTTGCAAGGTAGTAATGGTGTAAAAAATACGAGCTTACTTTTTCAATGGTAAATAAGTGCGTCTTAGCAAAATCGTTTTTGTTGCGATTGCAGTCTATTTGGGGCCTATTTAAAGCAGATATTTTTTTGGGGATAATCAATTTTTATTTCTGGTTAGTAGACATTTCTTACAGTGTAGAAATATGAACTTCATTGGCATTAAAAAGTCGTCTACCACGCTGTCTAAGTTGGCAGGGAGTTCCTTCAAGCAGAAATTGTGATCAAATGTTTCTATTGGGTTGTAGTTCCTCGGGGTTCTTACCATTCTAGACACTGTGCAACTGAACCCCATAATCCTAAAGCGTCGAGCAAACTCTAGCAATTATAGTTTAACTTACTTGGAACTGCTCTGCATCCTCAACATGTGTACGCCTATCGTTCCACCATTCCGAAAGTTCTGTTTTGCTCTGAACGGAAACTACGTCTGAACATAATTCTACTTATTTAGCAAAATGAGATTTGTTATCCTCAAAAATTTTATTATACTAAAAGAAAGGAAAATAAAACATTTGCTTTAAATTGACAAAAAAAAATTACCAGTTCAGTGCATTCAGACAAAAAAATACATCGTTTGAAGAAAAAAGTCTGACATCTGAATTTTTTTGCACCTTAATTTCGTCCTTCTAAACAGTGTTTCAAAAGTCCCCCGTACGCACAATTTTTTGGAGCTTTTTCTTTAAGGGATACCAAAAGCATTGGATTACAATAAATTTAAAGTTGAGATTTGTTTTTTGAATTCCAATATACATACGAAAAAAATGTAACACGTGAGAAATGTTAATTTCGTACTTTATTTGGTATATGGAACAGTATGTAGTGTTTTGCAACGTTTTTGAATAATGTTCAACAAAAGACTAAACGAAGAAAAATATATATTTCTAAATAACAATGTTATTTTCTATCTTTTACTTACCCTTGTATTCTCATGTATGTTGCAAATTAATTTACATTAAATAGCAAAAGTCAAATAATCTAAAGATGAAAGCCAAAAACAGAGTGACAAGCCCCCAAGTCAGATTTGGCCGCTGAAAGTATGAGGTTAGTTTTTACAAATTCTGCTAATTATTGCAATTTTGATTACAAATAATACATATTGTGCATTTCTGCACAACCGAGATTAGGAGCATCTTTTATATCGGATGCAACAATGTTTTACAAATAATACAAAAAGTTTTAGATATTGTAGCAAGCGAACAATTAAACAATATCAATAACGTATGTACTGATAAAATATCATTAGTTATTATTTCTTGATAACATTTATCATAGAATAAATAGAGAAATTAACTATCTTATTTAGAAATATGTGTAACAAACCAAGTCTGAAGCACCTCTAAAACAGACACATGAACTGATACAATTTTAAATACAGTTCAAATTGTCGTAATTAACCCTTGTTAACTTTAAATTATAAACCTGCATTGTGTGAATTATAACACTCTTATTATTGTAATTATTGTAAGTATTACAACTCATATTAAAATGTCCTTCACGTACAAATACTATGGTATCATATTATAAGAGAGATTTTAATGGAAATATGTTTTAAAAGATGAGTTTCTGTTTTTTTCAGTTTCACTTTAGAGTTGCCAAACAGCTTTTAGTAGAGTCACATGTAGGTACGTTCCAGATAATAAGCATTTGGGTTGCTGCAGATGATAAACAAATAAAATAACTGCGTATTACCTACAGGCTTACTTTTTACATGTCACGTACCGAGGAAAATGGCTGAGATTTCGCACTAGCGAGCATTTGCATGAGTAACACAGTTTCTATGTATTCTGCTGAAAAACGTCTCTTCATGGAGAACACACACATATATAGAGCGAAAATGATCTTTCAACATCTACCAAAGTAATATTTGCATATTTGAAACTTTCCAAAACATTTGCAGGATGTTCCTCATTAAGATAACAATAGTAAAATATATCCCATATTTGTTTTTAAAACGTAATTTCACCGCTTACTTACTGGGCATAATTATTACTGACCCTCCATTACTATTCATACTATTTTTGCACTGTAATTTTTTTCGAGCATTGAAATCAACTAGCAGTCTAGTATTTGTTACATTCCTAACTAATCTTACATTGATACTAGCTACTTTATGGTTATTCTCAAACGCATGTTGGGCAACACTAGACTTATCTCTTCTACCATATTTGTGATAAGCCATATGCTCCTTGAATCTAGTTTGAACTGATAGTCTAGTTTGTCCAACATACTTTTGATTACAGTTCTTACAGCTAATTTCGTAAATCTCCTACTTTTGGTTTGTTTCAATTTTGTATTTTGGATCGTCTAAAAGTTGTTGTAATTTATTTCCCGATGATGTCATGATTGTCATACTTATATCTTTAAAAATCTTACCAAACCCCAGGTGAATCGTATGGAATCGATACAAATTTTGGATGTTCTCCTTCATTTTGAAAGGTCGAGGAATTTCGAAGTGTCTCTTTCGTTTTCCCAACTACGCTTACAGAATATATCTTTAATCAATGCCTTTCCTTTTTAAAACCGCTCCTTATTGAAGGGGAATCTTAATGAACATTGAACTAGAAAATTATACTCGCTATTTTGTGTTGAGCGCAATGGTGAAAGTCCTTAGGGATATATCTTAAAGTACTGGTATCTTTTATGTACATATCAAATTCTAAGTTATTTTCGCTATATCTAATTATTAATATATCCAAAAATGGTAATTGTCCACAGTTTTCTATTTCATATGTGAATTTAACTGACACAAAATGACTGTTAATTTAGAAACAAAATTCACCTTTTGTAACAAACACTGCAAAAATATCATCCACATACCTAAGCCAAGCCCTAGGGAAATACTCGAAATCGTCTTTGCTTTTGAAGACACTGGCAAACAGTGACAAAGAGTTACCCATTGCTGTCCCTTCATTGTGTATATGAAGGCCTAATGGCCTCGTCGAACACTAAATACTTTTTGAATTTTTTTGCATGAATAAGTATTTTTAGTAGTTTATGCTTATGATCCCTAGGGTGCGCCGGCTTATCTACAAATTCCAATAGCATGAAAAATTGCAAGGTAGTCAGTCAGTCATAATATTAACACGCTAACAATATAATTAAATTTATTTATAATTCCACATCCAAATTTCGTAAGTTTACTGATATAATTTCAAGTTAATAATATTGATGATAAAATATCTATAGATACAGGAATAAATGATAAAGTAATCTTTATTTACCCATTCTTATAATACTTGCCATGTATGTGCCTACGTAAAAACTGGAGAATTTTGCAATTAAGTAACTTACACCGAGTTATAAAATTAATACTTGTCAATTGGGTAAAAACATTAGGTGTCTTCAGCGGATTCAATTATTGAGATGGCTTTAAGATTTGCAAATAACTAATAAGGAACAATTGCTACCCAATAATTACACAACAGTTGACTCGGCTTTTTGTGTGCAATCGTACAATACTTGCAGTTGGTACCTATGCAAATATTTGGTTACAGGGCTGTATTGCAAAAAAATTGTAAAGAACTACCCTTACTCTTTTGCAATTTGCACATCTCATCAGTAAGCCTGGACAAGGTTATTAATCCTACAGAGACGTACTGGGTATGCATCATATCATAATACTTGAATAAGTACAATAATAAAAACAAAAATATTTTATATATTGTGATCTATGTTTTTGTACTATTTCGTTCGCTTTAAATTATTTTTTATGTATTTCCTTACATTTTGTAAGCTTAGTACTGCACATTATTATTTATCTGTTAAATGACGTTCACACATATACATTGTATATCTAAGTGATAACTAATAATAAATAAGTAAATAAATAAAATGAATGGAAATAAATTTTATTAATACTGGTACACTTTATAAAAATATGTACAAAACTCACCTTCTTAAGCAGATTTTGAAGTAGCTTGGTTGTCGTTATCACAAACTGGAGCATTTCTATAATAACTGTGTAGTATCAGATATGTTTCTACATTTGTCTCAGTAAGCGATGTTCGCTGTGGTGAAAAAAATATGTTTGTATTTTGAAAAAGACCATTCGACATCTACGGAAGTAATACAGGCATAAGTAAAACACTCTGTGAACTCACTTAACGCAGCTGTAGATGCACCATCACAAATTTGTCTCAATTTGGTAAAATCCGGATCTTTCCGTAATACACCCTCAAATTATTCAATAACGGGCTTATTTTTTGCGTCATTTATAGTCTGTAGCTGTGTATTTACGTCATCCACTATTTGCAGCGATTCCACTAACGACAAAGAAGTATTTTGCAATTTTTCTATTGCGTCGTGTAGTCCTCTATAATTGTTATAAATAGTTTTTAAATCTGTTTCAAGGAAAACATCTTGAAAGCTTGTCTGGCTTTCCTTAATAGCTGCAGCCTCGTTAGGGTTGAACTGTAGTATCACAGCTTTTATTTGTTGAAAATATTCAGCATAATAAAAAGTTGCCTTCAACCACGTTCCCCAATGTGTAAGAATCGGCTCTGGTGGTTCCGGAAGACCAGGGCACAGTGTGTGAAATGCTCGAAGCCGTTTAGGAAACTTGAAAAATACTTTTTTTTGTATTTGCTATTAATGCATCTACCTCTGGAAAACATTTTCGAACCGATTCTGCTATAAGATGGAACGCATGCACTTTACACGTAACATGTAAAAACCTACAATCGTCTCTTTGAAGGAAACGGCCAATCAAACGCATTGTCGCAGCACCGTCATCGGTCACAAACATCAACACTTGACTTGTTGACAGTTCAAATTTTTCGAAAGTCTCCAACAACACCCACGTAATTGTTTCGCCAGTACACGCAGTTAGTCTTTTGTTAGCTAGTAAAAGTGGAAATGTTGGTTTAACAGGGTCGAGTACACGTACTATTACATTTAAAATAGAATTTTTTTTACAATCTGTCGTCTCGTCAACACATAACCACAGTTGTGTATTTTTTAATGCACATTTAATCCTATTTACAATGTCTTCACGAACACTTGGTACATATCTACGTAACGATGAACGACTTGGTAAATTCACCTGGGGATTGTATTTATTCTAGAACTCCCGAAATGCTAGTTTATCTAATATGCGCAGGGGAACATCACAGGCAATCAGCATTAACAGTAAATCAAACATAAACTGAGGTTCCAAAGAAGACACGCCATATTTTTAATTTTTATGCCGGTTACTAATGACAGGAATTTTGCAGCCGTATTTATTCCAGCACATTAAGTCTTGATCACAAATTTTACAAATTATTTTACATCCATCATAGAATAAATCCGGAAATTCACCAATAAATTTATTCACTTTATCAGCGTACGGTCGTTTTCTACTCTTTACGCTCAACATTATTTATTATTTATTAGTACTTTATGCATCGACCGACAGATAACAACTGAAGTGTGTCGTGTCATCGTCATCGTAAACAAGCGCGCGATGGCATTGGTATTGCGCCCGTCCCTGAATCTACCATCGCTTGGCCAGGCTTACTCATCAGTAATGCTAAATTTGTAAATATGTAAACATACATCATGATACAATGCCAAGGAACCAGCAATATCTGGCTACAAGCTAAGAGGAAAATGCGCCGAACAACAACAACAATAATACAATTTTATTGAAATTAAAATAAAAAACATTGTATATTGCTCTCGCCAGACACCCGGCCCGTTACCGACCGAGCATCCTTGCATATAAAGTTGACAGGGTCAGGGAATGTCCAGGAGAATGCGTCCAGTAGCCATCGCAATCGCGATATTGAACCAGAAATATCTAAGATCAAAATCATTTTATCTTTTTTGTTTTAATAATTTTATACGGAAATAGCTAAACTCAAGAATTAGGAATGTCAGAAATAATGTAAGGCATTATATTAACAGAAACAATTTAAATTTTATTGTTATTATTGCAACAACATAATAAAACTGTCTTTGGTGTTATAGTACTGATAAGAAGGTGAGTGTAACTGTAGAACAGCATTATCTTTCAAATAAATTCGTTGATACCTTAAAAAAATAATTGTTGAAATTTACCATCACATACGCATTGTGCCTTTTATATAAATATTTAATATGTTTTGTTGCTACATATTTGTTTAAAACAAATTTTAATCTACTGTACTATGTACCACTTTTTATTTAAATTTTAAAAATCTGTGTCATTACCATTGCGATAAGAGATAATGCAGCATCAAATTTCCGTCAGTAATAGTACGGGTGTATAGAATATTTTATTTGTTTCAATTTCTCGACGAGTCACTGGATCTGTATATAGGCGTCACTAGTTATCATAAAGCAATTATTATATGTGAGGGGTAACGGTTTTAAATACATAGAATTATTGTGATAAATAAAATTTCAACTGCATATACAGTGTTTCCATGATTCAAGTCAAATCTCAATCTTAAATTATTAGCAGTGGCGGTTGGTAAAATTTAGATAATGCCATATCTTAGTATTGGAGCACAAGGCTCAAGCGACACTTAAAAACATTTAAGGCAATTTGATTTTAGATTCATTTTTCACTGTGCAAATTTCAAAAAAGGTGTAACTTAATAAAAAGCAATATTTTTTTATGAATTTCGAAATCTGTCGATATATCTTCCACCTGATTCTGAAAATGTTTTGCAAATATTTTACAAATTGTCCGAAAAAAAAAACGCGAGGGAGCACACAATTTTTGTAATTTTTTTCACTTTTAGTCTCACATTTTTCTCTGAAAAACTTCTTCATTTAATTTCGCTAGTTGTGCCTTAGAGTATTGCTTGGGTCATATGCTTCAATATTAAGATATCTATGCCATAATTTAAATTTCACCAACACGGCGCTAACGAGTCCAATGGCGTTGGCAACTCCACTGGATTGGAAAATTTGACCATATTTGCAACAAAAACATAGATTTGGGTCGAAAATAAATGTTCTAACACTCATTATTTTTCTAGGTCCTTAACATCATCATTCTAATATTATATCGAACGGGATACCAAGGTTACTTCCTCGGTGTAGGAGGAACATGGAATTTGAACGAGGAAAAAAATCCTGACGCAGAAATTGTGGCCTCTGGTGTGTTTGTGGGGTACATAATCTACACCATCGTCTCTTTGATAAGTTTGTGTTTTGCTAGTGGAGATCACAAAAAGTAAGAACTAAATCATTTATAAATTCGTATATTATACATCCTTAAAAAAACAATCACTGATCATATTTAATCATTCCATTGTCTACATTAGTAGCAAAATAAAAACATATGTACCGTAAATAGTGTAATTATTTTATGAAACTCAAAACAATTATGTTACTGTTAATAAACAAAATCGCTTTGTACGGCATTGTCTGTCAACTTGTTCGACTGTAGAAGACAAAATCAGTATCATCTACAAAACTACAATTTGATTTACTATGTTTCAAATTAGCTATTTTCACTACTTGCCCGAAAACATACATTGACCTATTTTTGAGCCGTGAAATTGTTTTTTTTTTTACACCTGCTTCCGAAAGCGACATTTTTTGTTGTTTGTCAGTGTATTTTCTACTAGCAAAAATAGACGTTTGTCTCCCTTCAGTCGGTTTCCAATAGCAACGGGAGACAATATACATTTACTCCCGTTGCTATTAGACGGGAGCCAATATTAACATGAAACGAAATAATAGCAATTTTATAAGGGGAAAAAATATTTCCTCCAAATTAAATTTAATTTTTCCTAAATTACATTAATTGGTTTTAATATATTTATTATATTTTTTATAAAACATGTTTAATAGTATTTAGATAAGTAAATATTGTTAAAAATCAAAGATGGATTTAAGGTTGTTTTTTTTCAATACTCCAAAATTTTCATAATGTATTCCGAATGTGAAGATGAAGTTCCTCAATATTTGAAAAACGTGGTTTAAATTTTATTAAAGTTTAAAAATAGAAAAGAGTACCAGTTTTTGTTGGATGGAGATAGGAAATAAGAAAAATATGTGAGAAGGGTCCTATTTTTTTTCAAAAAATGTTTGTTCAGGAGAAAGTATTTTCCCCCCTAGGGAAGAGTTTTTTCTGAGAAGAAAAGTACTATTTGCTCCCCTGAAATGAGGAAGAAAATAGTATTTTCTATGTAAGGAGTAGAAAAAATATTATAATCCATTTTTTATTTATCATTATGAACATTAATGGTACAATTTGTTAGATTATTAAAACTAATGGCAATAGAAGATTTTGATGAACAGCTTAATGTTGTTGTGTTAATACCAATGTCCCGATTTTCGCTCGTTATTGTTGATAGTGATTCACAACTCTCAATAATAATTTGCTTGTCTTTATTTATATTTTCGCAAGTTGATACTGACGTGATTTTTTACCTCCAGTAATAATTTGTTGAGCCACATTACACTTTTCTGAGATAGAATCTTCTAAATATCCTTCAGCAACTGCTGAGGACCTCCATCCACCCATGCCTTTTCAAACTTATAATATCCCCTCCAACTTCTATCAGAAGCGATGCGGATGTTCTTCTGAAACTGTGTCCAGTATAACAGAGTAGAAGGTTCCGGCAATTTAAGATACACGGCAACTTTACAGGTATTTGGGAAAATGTTTTTTTTCCCAATGTTGCACTGTGCAGATACCTTTAATATAATTTACGAAAAATCTGGAATGTGTTGTTTTTGCAGAACTTAATGCAAAATATTTCCTATATATGTCAATAACGTAATTTCCATTAATCATATCATTAGTTACAATAAAAGTACGTGCAATATGCGTTTTTGTGTCTGGAATCGTAATAACTAAAATGTCGTTTTTATCTTGAATATTTTCGAGACGCAAATAGGTTAATTCGTCACACCGACAAGCCCCACAAATTGCCATAACTACAGCAACCTTAAATAAAACAAGATGTGTGAGAAAAACTACTACTAAGTTAAAGAACAATTAAGTTTTCCTTCATGAACAAATATATTTCGTCAGGGGCTTCTGAAATAAATTTATTTATATCTACCCTACTGAAAGTTTTTGCTTTCTTCAGTTTATATCCAAGAGCTTGCCTTTTAAAAAAATTTATTAGTTTCTATTTCTTTATCTCGATATCTTCTCTTAAGAGAAGCGTAGTTTTTAACATCGATTACTTTGCCCAAAGGGTCGACGATTTGTATTTTTTTACTGGCAAATGAAAAATAAGCCAAAATGACATTATTTATTTAATTGACGTTGCTGGTTGTCATCCATTTTTTGAATGTATTATATTCGTTTTCATATTTTAATCTTGATTTTACTGGAGGAAGATTTAGTGTGACAATTCTTGCTTCTTCTACAATAGCTTCAGGAATTTCACAGTCACTATCCGAACTCATTTTCTTTTTCGTAATGCACTAACTCGCGTTGCAATAATAATTGTGCAGTAAACAATTTTGTTTGACTATTACTTGCTACCATAGAAAATGGAAACATTTACTAGCCTGCTCATGGTTTTTATATTTAAATATTTTTGATTTCAGCAAAATATAAGAAATAAAGCTTTATCATAAATAATATGTGTGAACGAGTATGTGAAGGTGTCAAAAAAATCATATGTTCAACTCTGGAGTAAAGTATCATTTCCTCCTTTTATCGGAGAAATGATACACTCTCCCCCTAAAAAAAAAACACTTTTTCTCCCCCCCCCCTCAAAAAAGGATGATGGAGATCAATAATGAAAACTGTCAAAACTGTCACTCAAAATTTAATTTGCTTCTGCGAGGGATTCTTCTATATACCTCTACCTCTCAGTCACCGTGGAGGATTTCCCACCTCCCGTGTTGTTTCAAGGATAATATATCGCTACCACTTTCTGCCAAAATGGTAGTAGCAGTACGTCGCAAGTATGCCCAATATAACTTGAATTTTACAACTTCCAAAACGTTGCAGTTATTTTTGGCATCTTACTGATCGTGTTATGACCTATGTTTTGCCTTGTAGGTTTGTCATCACGAAAACAAGTGAAAACTTTTTGCATGTCTGGAGGGGCCTGTTACCCAGATATTTCTTCACAACTTCAATCCTACAGTGGTTCAAGCAAGACCAATTTTCTCGAAGGTCCTTTCTTATTATTTGGGACATTTATGATGATGTCGCCCTCAACGTTGATACTTCTCATGAGCATATTGCAGTACTCATCACTTTTACAAGCCCCAGCCACTCAAATTATAAGAACAGCCTATAGGACACAGTATTAATTAGCGAGTTTCTAGAATTTTACAATAGGAAAAATTATCTTTTTCGACAGGAAGGCTTCTCGTTGTGTTTCTGTTGGAAATTTAGTGATTTCTTCTTTCGAAAATACAGAGGATTTTTTTGATATTTGGCACTTTAGGATTTTTTTTAATTTCGCACGTAATTTGAACTATTTTGAGACAACTATATTCTCTTTTAATGCAAGAGGCGATATTATCATTAAAACTGTGGCCCATAAAGTAGAAGCCTTCTTATTCTGTGTTTACTCTTGGAAATATACTACGAGAACATTTTGATGACCTTTTATCAGCGCCAGTCTTTAAAGTCATTATATGCTTCTATATGTTTCGATTTCTCTGACAGCAATTGATCGAGGTTAATTTTGTGCCACTTATTTCATTCAGATCACTTTGTTTGTAAAAATGTCAATCCCAACACAAAAGAATACTTTAATTTGGAATTCAGGTAATTTAATTTTCGTGGGTATTAATGAACAAGCATTCATATCAAACTGTTTACTTATTATAAATTTAAAATTCGTTCAAATAATAAGACTTAAGGTGCTAGTAGTAAAAAAAATTGTATATACACCACGGTTGACACTACTATTATGCTTAGCTAATATTTAAATATATCACAATACATAACGATAATTAAGTTAGCTAATGTAATAGTAGGTAAAAAAGTTCTTTAAATTGGAATTGGAATTGGGTGGGGAATTTTTTTTTAATAGTCACCTCGTAAGGTAGTGGTTTTCTCTATTTAGAAATGATAGAAACCATGACTTGAGAAATCATTGACAGAGACCAACTCGTTGATGTTTAATTTTTTCACTAATTATTTTTTTAATTTTCAGCACTTTCACTGACATTTTAATGAACATAGTTGGAGTTTTCTTGTGGGTAGCGGTAGGAGCAACTGCACTTCACTACTGGCATGGTTACCTCTCCGAGCATAAATATACACATGTCGATTCTGAAAGACAGGTAAGAAAAAATATTTGAAAATTAAAAAAGGGAAAAGTTTTCAGAAGCAGCTAATAAGATGGAGGGAATTCCTTGATACACAGGAAATTTAAATATGCTGTAAGTTATTAACTTACCACTTGGAGAATTATAAAGGATGGACCACTTTTAATTCCTCCCCATTGGGATCTCGTAAACCGTCAGATATACAGGAATGGTTAAATCTGAAAAAAAAACCTGCACCGTTTCAGTTAAAAAAAAACATATCTTCAGATTCGATCACACTTAGCCCGTTAGTGAAATATGAAATTATATAATTTCTTTTTTTCCTCACTGAATGGGCAAGATGCATGAATTTTAGAAATACATTAATTTATTTTATTTTCACGATATGTACAAAGTTGAGAATATAACAAAAACAAATTCTTAAATTTTGTTTCGTAAATAATTAATTTTAAAATTTAAAGTTTTATGCAAGCAAAACCACGTGATCGCGAACGTTACGATGATGGCCTGACGTCATACCGCACAACTTTGGCTTTGACAGTGTGCCTGAATGCAATAAATTGCAAGTTTACTGTTAAATCTCGCGTTTATTTATTATTTACGTACAAATAATTATTATATTAATTTATCTAAGTGATGAAAATAACGGCCAGTGGCTTTGGGCAAGTTCAGGCTAACAAGTTACCGAAAATTGACGTGTTCATGATGAGCACTGAGCAGTTTCTTTGCTAATAATACTGATTTAATTTTTTATCACTGCTGACATTAGGGGTACAAAAGCAACTTGTTTATTATTCATGGTTTGTAATAATAAATTTGTTTAGGTCCATCTTTATCACTTTTCTGTAATTAGATATCCATATTCACAAATACTTTTTAGGTAGTGGTGAGAGGTATGTGAAACTTCTCATATGGTCCAAATGCTACTATCCTATCAACATCATAGATGTCTCTGTGGCGAATAGCGACTTGCGAAGCAAGTACCGATAGCGGCGACCTCTAGCCCAGGTGGACTAAACTACTGATATTAAATATGCTTTGAACGAGACAACTACTCAGCGGGCAAATACCCCGACCTGCATTGGATTATACCTTCAAATCATGATAAATCGGTAGCCAATATCATTTGTCAATTCCTAACCAGACATAGACCGGTTTCGTACTTATTAGTTCTCCTCAGTACATAGGTTATGGAAAAAATGATAGTGGATATGAGAAGTTACACATACCTCTCAACTACTCAATTTATCTTGGTCAGTATATGACTAGCAGGTTGGCCATAATAGCTTATGACAGAACAAAGACAATTAGGTTGGTTGGTGGGACTATTTGTTTAAACAAATATTTTGCATACCTATTTTCGTATTATATTTTTATAATTTGTTATAGAGAATAAATGAAAAAATGAGTATTATAATTACTCCTTTTTTTTGTGATACAGAGAATTCATCATCTTGTTTTGGAAAACTTATATTAAGATGATTATGGCAGCAATATAAAATCGTATGGATCCCGATATTTCACGATTGGTTGTCCCGTCTCATAGCATTGCAGCATTTATTTCTTATTGTAGAAACACAAAATTAATTATTCTAGGTTTTTATTGTCGTATTTGTACACTTAGATATAATTCAATACTTATAACTCCTTTTCTTTTCACTCTACCATGGTAGAACATGAAAATAACATTTTAATAACGTATTTTAATTTGTAAATACAAACTGCGAGTATAATTGTATTCACTTGTAGCAAACTTATGCGGTCTGACGTCACACCACACCTGGCGGGAAATATGGATCGTTCAAACGTGATTAAATTCGCGACAATAGTTAAAAAATTTTAAAGCTTTAATCCAAACAAAAAATAAATAAATAAATACACGAAAAAAACGCGTTTTTCTTAGTGGTCTGTCTATGTATATTAAAAAAAATTATGTATTTTGTCTAATTTTAATCACAACCCTATTTGACTGAAATGGTAGATAATATGATTAGTCGATATGGAGAATACAAAAATGTTTACACATTTCTAAACCTACCAGGTTTAGAATAATGCTGATCGACTTTTGTTTCCTTTAGGGGCGTTATATTGGATTTTAATGTGATAAAAAAAAAACAAAAACTTTGAGATTACAAATTACAATGTTGGGTTTCCTGATGCCGGATTAATCCTCCCATGATCTCCAACGACAGTCGCAAATTAACTTCAGCCACGCTCGACATTTTGCAGGAATAATGACTGTAGACTCCAGAATCATGTGCCATATGCATCTAGAATGTATTTGGCGTGCCAACCAGTTGATGTTTGGTAGGCTGATATGGTCTTCAATTCCGAGAACATAATCATATCTCATAATCATACTATAAAATGAGTTTGTTATTTCAAGGAATATAGTGGTTCGTCACTGCGTAAGTGACGTATTTCAAAACTCCAAGGTTTTGAAAATTTTCGTTAACATATTTAGATTCTCCACGTTGCCTAACATACCAAATTTCAACAGTCGAGTCGGTTTGTAAATAAAATTTGTATAAAAAACACTGAAATTGCGTAATTTCAGTTTTTTCAGAATATTTCAGGACCGGAGGTAATATAATGTCAAATCTAAAGAGCAAAAAAATTAGTTTCATGAATTTCGTTATATCTTTACACTTAAAGCCTCCATAAATGTCTGCATTTATTTTCTATTTTGCAGTAACCAGTACGGATAAAATGGTTACTCATTTTTTTTATTACCTACCATTCTTTATTTTAACACACCAAATTAGGTAAACTTTTTTTCGACTATCATGATACAAAAATAAGAATCTGCTGTTTTACATTCTCAGTGCAAGAAAAAATTATTGACAAATTATTAAATCTCTTAATATATCCGATATTAGACCTACAAAGTTAGTCACTCACTATGATAAAACATTTCGAAGTATTTTACGGTGTAACATAAATATTAATAAATTATTTATCATTATCAGATAAGTTTAATGTTTACTTATATGTGAGCAACATTAGTTTATTATCAATGTACGACGCAAAGTACAGATAACAGATGAATTTGTTTTCAGTTTTTGAAAAATAAATGGACAAGAAAATTCTTACAGAAATTCTTCACTAATACTGATTGCTTGGATTTTGTTTAAGATAGTAACGCCTGGTGCCCAAAATTTGGAATGAGGAACCTTAACAACTTTTATGTGAAAAATGTTTGTCGAGTTGATATATATGAATTAAATAATATATGTTTTTGATAGGAATTTTAGGCGACATGCCAGAGACGGGTTTATAACATAACACTATATTCCTAAAACTCGCAATATAATAACAAAATAAATGGTAATTTCTGATATCGTATTTACTTACATACTGAACTTATTATGGCATGTAAAATCTACACCGATGAGGGATCATAGATCACCAAGAAATGTGGGGAAGGCCGAATAACTTTGGCGACAGCCTACCTCACCTTATATTTGTCTACCTATTCATTTTGTTAGTCTGCATATAGTTACGATGGAGAACTGTTGTACACACGGCGAATATAGAAACTTCTTTTTTTTCTTTATTGGTATTACGTAGTTTCTGTTGAGTACAGTGCGGTAGTGAACTTTTAATAATGACGAGGCAACCTGCGCCTGCAGAAATAATAGAATCACGGATTCACGATTATTCCGATTTGGTGTTTGATGGTGTGGACTTAACTTGTAAGGTGTGCAATGTAGGATTCTCCTATACACGTAAAAACACTGTAAGTAAACACGTGGCGTCGAAAAAACACCAGGCCGCCAGTTGGACAATCCACAATTTTGAGAATTTATAGAAAACTCTGTTGGAGGAGGTATACGGGAGCGCAACTTCCTACCTTATCTACACTGAGAAAAGTCTATTTGCTTCAACTAGCTGATCATTAAGGCTGGTTTCATGAAATGTGACCCAGGGTCATCACGGGAAAATGTTAGATCCTATTGTAACTCAGTTGCCTTTGAATATATCGGAAAAGTAGAAAATGCTTTATTGACTAATTTTTAACAAGTAATTAAAATTTTTATAAAAAGGAACAATTGAGCATCGCATTATAGATATATAGCTTTCAACTTTGGTTTCTCTTAAGAAACACCCTGTATATTATTGTATCTTTTGATTCGTCGTTTTTTCTTGATTTCATCGATATGAAGATGTAAGCTATTATCTTTTACTGTTTACAAGATATTGAAATTAAATAAATTACATCACGGATAGCAATTACATGCTTTTAAATATAGGTGGTTTTGAGAAAAACAATGCATAAAAACGTTTAAGATCTGTCAATAATTTATTACTAAAATTTGGTTACCGTATTGTTTATCGTATTATTGTGTTCCAAGCAAGAAAGATATGATATGATTGAATATAATTTTTAATTTAATATTGCAAACTTCTTGTTTTCCTGATTTATGGAAACTCTCGAGGGTATGCCCTATTTACAAAAAAGGAGATAGAAATGAAATAACAAACTATAGGCCAATAACTATCATTTGTAACATTGCAAAATTGTTGGAGATTATTCTACATGCAATCATATACAATCACGTATCTGGTATGATATCGCTTGAGCAGCATGGATTCGTGAAAGGCAGGTCTACAGTCACAAACCTTGTGTGTAAATCCCAATACATCAGCGCCAAATTAGATCAACAAAGTCAGGTGGATGTAATATATACTGACTTCTCCAATGCATTTGACAGACTTGACTACGGTATTTTATTAACTAAACTTGAGAACTTTGGACTTTCCAGGCCAATAGTTAAATTTCTTAAATCATATTTGCAAGATAGGTATCAATTTGTTCAATACCGTGGATACAGGTCTGGCAGATTCTTGCAGAAGTCAGGCGTACCACAAGGTTCGATATTGGGACCACTTTTATTTGTCTTGTTTATCGACGATATCACATCTAATCTCCATCGAGTACATTATCTATTATATGCGGACGACTTAAAACTATTTTCCGAAATTAAGTCTGAAACAGATTGCGAATATCTTCAAACAGCATTAGATAACATAAATCTCTGGTGTGCGAATAATATATTACCGTTAAATGGATCAAAATGTAATGTTCTGACATTCACGAGGAAGATAACCTCAATCAAATATAATTATAAACTGGATGATTTAATATTACAAAGGCCAGATTACATAAAAGATCTTGCAGTTGTTTTTGATCCAAAATTATCTTTCATACGGCATATCGAAACGACTACTTCGTCTGCTTATAAAAGCCTTGGACTTGTCATACGCAATTCAAAGGGGTTTGGTAGCTTGCATACGCTTAGAGTGCTCTATGTTTCATTTGTTAGATCGCGGTTGGAATATGCATCAATAGTGTGGAGTCCCATTTATAATATACATATTTGGTCTTTAGAAAAAATACAACGACGATTTGTAAAATCAGCAGTATACGTACTTGATGGTGAATATCCGGAAAGAGGCATTCAAAATAATATTTTACTTCCAGCACAATTTATAATTTTTTTGTATAAGGTGGTTAATAATTTAGTTGACTGTATATAGATATTAAACCCAATTAATTTTCAAGTTCCAAGAATATCATCACGTCATAACCGCATTTTTAAATTACCCACAGCTAATACTAATATTATGATAGCATCCTCTTTATATCAAATGATCGCAAACTATTGCAACGTGGAGGGCAATATTGATATTTTTTCCTTGTACCATTGACAAAATTAAAAACGTTGTACTAAATGAGTGAATAACAATATTTTAATCTGTGTAGTTTTGTACAATTTATATTTTTTATTGCTATTGTGTTTGTTGTATTATTATTGTCGAATAGCAATATTTTAATTAAAGTATAATGTACTGTTAGTTAGTGTTAATTTATTACTATGTATTATATTAATGTTTATTATTTCATTTCCGTTGTAATATTTATATTTTTTTCTTACTCTAATTGTTGGCAGACTTTCAATTTTTTGCTTTTTTTCACTTCAATTTATTTAAGTGTTTTGTATCCTGTAATTGGGTTTTACCTGTAGGATATGTGAATATAAAAAATAAATAAATAATAAAAATGCCTCTTTAGGTAAGTAAATAGAAAGAGTCCAAATTATGTATGCTGTACAGCGGCAAATATTTTACAGCTAAAAGATAATATTTTAGAAAATATTCAGATAGAAGACTTCCTCCTCCAATAACATTTATACGAATTGACGAAAAATTTAAAGAAACAGGTTCATTACTTAATAAAAGAAGGGCATTACTAAACCGCCGCTTTAGAAATAATGCCATATTGCCATATTTTCGAGAAAATCCTGAACATTCCATTAATGATGCTGTAAAAGATTTACAATTGTCATTTGGGTTAATTCAAAAAGTTCTGAAAAAGAATAAAATTAAGCCGTTTAAATACAAACCTGTTCAAAAATATTCAGAGCAACAAACTAAATATAGGCTTCAGTATTGCAACAATATGGTGGAAAGAAACCACGAAACAAATGATTTTATTGTTGAACTTGATAATAACGAAGGGTTAATATGGCAGCAAGATGGAGCTACGCTACATAGTATAAGAGAAGTTAGCGAATATTTAAATCATCGCATCGATACCTTGAATGGTTTGGAAAATATGGTACAACACGGTGGCCACCAAATTGTCCTGACCTAACATCTCCGGATATATTTTTTTGGGGGTATTTAAAGGATAATGTCTATAAAAATCGGTCCGCAACCATTTTAGACATTTAGCATCGAATTCAGGAAGCAGTTGATAACATAAACCAACATCCTGAAATGATCGAAGAATTGTTTAAATAATTTGGAAGAAAGATATAGGTTATGTGTGGAAAAGCAAGGAAAGCAGTTTGAACAATTTCTGTAAAATATAATTATAGATTAATTGTAAATGATATTATATTATCCGTGATGAAATTTAAGTTATTTAATTTCAATATCTCGTAAACAATAAAATATAATAGCTTACATGTTTATATCGATGAAATCAGGAAAAAATGACAAAACAAAAGATACAATAATATACAGGATGTTTCATAAGAGGAAATCAAAGTTGAAAGCTATATCTCTGTAATGCGGTGCTCAATTGTTCTTTTTTATGAAAATTTGAATTCCTTGCAATAAAGCATTTTTTACTTTTCCGACATCTTCAAAGGCAACCGAGTTACAATAGAATCTAGCATTTTCCCGTGATGACCCTGTACATTATCATGAGCGTGGGTGCCGTAAATAAACAACTATACATAAGTGTTATAATTAGAGATCGGGAGGCAGCGATAAATTCGAGATATGACTTTTATGCAGATATAATATTGTTACGTGTTTGCTATCCACACAAACACCTCTACTCGTAGATTCGTTGATTGAAAGTCTAGGTAACACTTACTCACTACTTTATTTACTAATTAACAATTAACAACAATAGATTAATTACTGTCTTAACTATAATCCCACTTGAACACTTATAAGTCTCTTTCTTATCTTCTTTACTCGTTCACGTTCAACTTAAGATTGATTCTCGGCCCACCGTGCGTCTTATTTATACATCCATTCACACGGTCTAGAGTATTCCAGAATATTCCCGGCCGTTCGCATACAATTCCAGTCTCATCTGACGAGTCTACACAGTCCAGTGGCGTAACAATATACTGTAAACACATAATAAAACATTCACAAACAGATAGATTAATAGTTTTGTTTTAATTATTGGCCTCTATCCCACTGTCTTAAAAAAATGTTAATAGTCTTATGTTTATTTTTAGGTTGGTCTTGCGATGGGTGCCTTGTGTATACTGAATGGAGCGGCGTACCTGATAGACGCAGTTTTAGGAGTAATTTTCATCATCAAAACGAAAATGAACTAGAACAAAACATTAAAATAGTGTGGTTAAATGTTTGTAATTTTAATTGGCATTAACCTCAGTAAGAAGCATCTGTTATTTTATTTATTTTGCACTTTTATACAAAAGAAATTATTTAGAATTTTCATCATACTTTCAAACATGACATTGTGTCTGTAATTCTGCATTTAGTTATTATTTTATTAATAAGCATATATACACGTATGTAATACTGAATGCCACAATAAGGTATTTACTAGTAGTTTTAAAAACATGTTCAGAATAACACTACACACATTACACATCGCAAACACTACTCAGTGCTCACTGTTATTAAATTTTGACATTTTTATGATTGAATGTGTATAACTTAATCAGCAAACAGTTCGATATTTTATAAGTCATTATTATATGTATTTATTATACAGAGTGTCAAAAAGCATTAGTCATTTTCAACTTATAATACAAATTTATTTGTTCAATTACAATTCTTAAAGACTAAGAAACCTCCTTACAAAAAATGGTATGAGTCAAATGACCCCCTTTCGTGCTGAATACGCTCTTCTAAACGGCGCAGCGGACGAAATCCTGTATCACACGTTGCATTATATCCTGCGGTGTAGCTTCAATTTCTTCTCGAATAAATCGTCCTCCAAGCTCCTCCAAATGTTTTGGCTTTCTTGTAAATATTCTACTCTTTAAGTACCCCCAATGAAAAAAAGTCAGGGGTGGTGGTGTCTGGAGATCTCGAAGGCCAGTGAAGGTCGCCATAACGAGAAATCAGTTTATTTGGGAACAATTGTCGAAATACATGCATATTATTCTTGCAATGGGACCTCTGGCACCATTTTGTTGAAACCAATAGGTATTCATTTATCTCCTCCTTTTGCGGTAAGAAACGTTTGAAGCATATCTGTATTGTATACTTTTGTAACCGTTACCGTCTCACCATTTTCAAACATTGAAACATAACTTTATAGAAATTTAAAAAGAAATTATCACTGATTCTATAATTGAAGTGCGTACATTTTTATTACTTGTTGAGAATAACTAATGCTTTTCGATGCTCACTGTATATACACTAATCATTTTGTACTATGTAGTTAATTCCTTTAATAGATGTAAGAATTCCACTATATAAGCTAATGCATAAGTACAAATTTATAATAAAACCCTTTACATAAGTGCATTATTATTATTACTATTATTAAGGCAAGTACAGCAACAATTAATATCAAAGTAAAATAGTTTAAGACAAAATAATAACAATAATTTCAGGCAATAATCATTGTTTCCATAGCGTCTCATTAACCGATATATTTATTTATACAGGACTTAAACTTGCAAAATTGGAGTTTGGTACACCGTGTAGCAGACCACTCAGTCAGACAAGCCGTATCGGGAGCTTTTGGCAAATCGGGAGCTTTCGAGCGGGGTAGATTTTATTTTTACTACGCGCTTTTAAAAACATGACTTCATGTTAGCATCACAATAAATGAGATAACCCCTATAAATATAAAATTTCAGACAAGTTAAGACAATTATACCACTCGACACTGAAGAGCAAGCATCGTGGTACTAAATTCATTTCTTAAGTAAAATAATTCTTTTTTGGCTTTTATATAGCACAGACATCACTCCGTGATCGTATAGAAATTAACTTAAAACCGGGTGTGAACCCATTATTAAAACACCTAAATCTCTTAGGACAGTCCCTCGTTGATCGTTTCACAGGTAATAGATCTCCCACAGGCCCCAGAAGTCTTAAAATAGGCACTAAGAAATTTCTCCACACACCAGGCTGGGTTATTTTTTGGTATCCAAGACACGAAGACGGCGCGGCGGCGTCCACCACTTATAAAATGATTTTAAAACATTCACCGCAGAGAACCAGAAGCACTTCTTCGACAGCTTTTATCATCCGTGAATTTTGGCTTGAGGAGTCTTCCGTCACCAGATTTTACTGTAAAAATTTACATTATTTTTTATTTATTAAACTTAAAAAACAACAAGCAGGTTCCTACGGACGTAAGTGGTTTAAAATAAAAAATTAAACGTTTATGCAAAAGAATATCATTGTCTGAGATCCCCGAGGACAAGGTACGGAAGTGACTTACATAGAGAGAATCGTATTTCAAAATTAATTTTTTCGCGAGGCTAGGTTTGTTAAGATAAATTCTAGAACCTCAGTTTTATATTAAAAAATTTAACTTGTTTTAAAATTAAAGCTTCATTCGACTTAAAATTCATTTATTCAACAAAATTTGGTTGGTTCTAAGTTTCCCAGGTGTTTACTAGGCTGCCATAAAAGTTTTAGAATTTATTAAAATTTTTTGAGTTTTAAGGTTCGACAGCCAAAATTTTTACAAAAAATAAATTTCATATAATTCATTTTGTTAGTCCACCAGGACACAGAAAAATTGATTTTTAAATTTTTCAATAACTTTCGACTTAGTTTGAAAATAAATTTTCAAATTTATTTTTATTTTAATAAAATAATATTAAGCATAAAAAGATACACTGCTCAAAAAATTTTTTTTCGAATCAGAAAAATTTTAATAAAAAAATTTTTTTGGTTCTACAAATCGTTCATTATTAAGAAAAGTTGCGAGGTCTTGCGCGTCCTTTCAGGCAGGCTAGTAGTAGCCGAGTTGTAGGTCAACGTGCTGTCTAGTCTACTGAATTTCAACAATTTTCCATGAAATTTTTTGAAAGTGCTTTGTGATTGTGAATTTTACGTTCATCTAATGGACTCCCCTCGGGACTCCCTGTCCAATTTTATTTTTGGTCAAATAAATTTTACACTTTCACAAACCACCTGATCTCACTAATAAAATTTAATTTTGTAAGGAACCCTCTGTTCGATTTATTTTTGGCCTTCAGCGACTTTGCAAAAATAAATTTCAGTTCAAAAAAGTTTTCGCAAGGAAGTAAAAAGACATTTTTTATTTTTATATAAAAACTGATGGAAAAAATATTTTCAGCATTCCTTAGTCATTTTCAGACTACAAAAAAGCCAAATTGCCAGGGACCCCTGTGAAAAATTTTTTTTTAGCTCTAGTAAATAAATAAAAAGCATAAGCCACTTGATTAAATCCTTCAGCTATAAAGTCTGAGGTAGAAACAAGTCCCTTAAGCCAGGACTGCCGAAGAGGGAGTTGCTGAAGTCTTGCTCAGCTCTGCTAGTATAGCCAAAGGCACACAGAAAATTCAACTAGGCTAAGAAGAGGCTACTTTACCTCTCCGTATAATCAAAATCGACCTTGAGAAACTTCCATTCCTACGATCAAATACCAAGGTAACAGAACAAAAATTTTTTGTGGCAGCAAGTCAGGTGGTGCCCAACTTAATTAGAAAAAATAATAACCCAGCTAGGGAGAAATCAAAGAAACAGGTCTTCCAAAAAACACAAATAAAAGAAAACCACCTTGGTGTATTTGTGACACGATTTTTGAATGACAATGAAAAAGTTTGATCTAACCTACATTATCCCTACCTAATTAATTCTTTGAGAGCTGTCACGAATACTGTATTTATTGTAGACGTGAATTCAGTTATGTCTTGTTCCCATGATATTCTCATGTATACCGTCCTACATCTTAATACTGCGATCTGTATAGAGACTCAGGAAAAAGAAACCGGCGTTTGTTAAATTTTTTACATTCCAAGTCTCTTATGACACGAAACAAAAAGGAGGTTTTTTTACCTACCTATAAAAAAAATTACAACAAACGAATAAAACTTCCAATTGGATTGGAGTCGGTTTTGTGCGCAGAGGCATATGGTCTAAAGTCAAAAAACTTTATTCCTGGCTTTGGAAAACTGAGGATTGATACTTCCGAAGATTTTTTCTGGGAAAATTATGTTATGGTGATATTACTATCGACGATAACCATAATCTTCCAATCGTCATCATGTTGGGCATATTAATAAAGCAGTGAAAACATACAATATATATTTATTATTCATATAAAATAACAAACTTAAATGCTAAGTGTAACTGGTTTATCGTGCTTTAAATGTTCTGTATAAAGTTCCAAAATGGGATCCACTTCTTCCTCGAGAAATTCCGTAACCTGTTCAGCAGCTCGTCCGATATAAGTGGAAGGATTTAGCAAACCATCGAGGTCATTTATAATAGGCGTAAAGTAAGGATCTGCCCTTACCCGATCGAGAAAATCATTATCTTTGCCAAATTGCTTTACTTGTGCACCAGCCTCATGAGAAAGAACACGAATTTTTTCATGGCACACTTGCCTGTCACCTCCTTTCTTAACCATCGCCATTATCAGGTTTTCCGCAGACATGAAAGGCAATTCCTGGTTAATCCTTCGTTCGATAACCTTAGGGTAAACTACTAAACCTTGAGTGATATTGACCAAAACTATCAAAGCAGCGTCAGCACTCAAAAAAGCCTCGGAAAGTGTTAATCTTTTGTTGGCAGAATCGTCTAAAGTTCGTTCTAACCACTGCACAGAATGTGTGTTGGCAGCATTTGAAAACAAGGCTATCAAGTGTCGAGCCAGGGCACAGCAACGTTCAGATCTCATAGGGTTCCTCTTATAAGGCATCGCGGAACTGCCGATTTGGCTTTCTTCGAACGGTTCCTCGATTTCTTTCATGCTGGCAAGGAGTCTTAGATCACTGCACATTTTATGTATTGAGGAACCTGGAATTGAAATAAATTATATAATATTTTGAGGCAGGGTTATTTAGATAATACTCATATACAGGGTGAGTTTTAAATGCGTAGTTATATTTTAACCCTCAATATATTTCGTCGTGTACGATTGGCACTGTCAAAAATTTTTTTGAAAAAAAAAAAATTATTTCTGATAATTTTTTCGTCCTCCAGCAATTGACATTTTGATAGTCACTGGATAACTCTGTAAACGCCATTCACAGAAATGACGTAATTGAAGGCAGTGTTGCCACTGCCAGAGTCCGTTATCACAATGATCCTATAATTGCATGCATTGCATGAATTGCAAATTTTGAATTTTGAAAACAATTATTACCCTTTTGTCACGGACATTTTGTGAGACGATATTAGACTTATTTAACATCAGTGTGGACGCCGCACCAGAACAAATGTAATAGATTATAAAACATTGAGCACTTTTTAAGAAAGCATGATATCTGTACGCACTGGCCGAAAATAAGAAATAAACCTCAAGGCGGCCAAGGCGCGAATGATTAGTCCTTTGTGGAGAGCGACACTTGTCACTTGTAGCTTGTTCTTAAAAGAAAAGGTATTAAAAGTATCTGTTTATCTATTTTTCCTTGTAAAATTAGATAATCTTGACACTTTTTTTATAAATAAACAGAACTCGTCACGTAAGCACCAAATATTAAAAATATGCAATACTTTTTCTGTGTATTTTAAATTATTATTATTGTCTCTAATTTATAGTTTAAGTTTAATATGGTTCATTGCTAAAAATGAATCAAAGTTGAAAATAATCATTTTAAAAAGACGATTTACTTTAAAAGAACGAAACCGCAGATTTGTTTACTAACCTAATACAACAGTTACTACATTAATATATCATACGGGCTTGACGTTTGGATAGCATTCCATAGCCGTTTTGATTGTCTGGCATTTTCATCTACTTGAAAATATGCCTTTAACATATCCAGCATTAGAATAATAAAATTAGTCGCTATGGTTAATCACTACTTTTCACAAAATGAACCACCAAAGGAACAAATTATAAATAATAAATTTCGGTAACATAGTAACTCAAAACTTCGAATCACAAATTTAATCACAAGAAGCTATAAATAACGGTATTAAACACATTTTTGTAAATGCCAATGCAGACAGGTACGCGAACACTCGCGAACTATCAATAACATTGATTTTTACATGGGGTGTAGTGTTGCCAGATGTGTCAGATTTTCACATAGGTTATAAATTTCATTATAAATAAATCATGATGCTTTTCAAAAAATTTCTATTGACCTAACTGACGGTTAATTTAGCTAACTGAGCATTGAAAAAACGGGTCTTACCATTTCAACAGAAACAACAGAAAACAGCAAAAGACTATTATTTATTTAGGCTTGTACAACTAGCGTTTTTTACGTGATGTTCCGATTTATAAAGATCTACATACACGGTATAAAATTTAATTCAATTTACTCTTTTCTAATGGAGGAACTGACCGAGGTCGGGGCTGACGACCTAAATTTGACTTTTTTTATTAACTTTTGCTAATATTGGTGTAAAATGGTAGAAAATTTTAATTAATAGTTTTATTACTTAAAAAAAAGTGCAGGTACACAAGGGAAAATAATGGTATAAATACCATGAAAATGGTATGTCTGGCAACACTGATTAGGTGCGTGGTTAGATGTGTGAAGATCATAGGTTACATACGCCACGCTAATATCGCAGTTCACATTATGGCGTGGTTGAATTTTTATCATATAATGGCCAATCCCGAATAAAGTGCTATTTTCTCAAGAAAAATGGATCTTTTTTATAAAAAATGACGTATACTGTCCTTCTAACCGTCCAGAGTATTATGGAGGAAAAAAATGCAAACTGTTAGGTATGACCAGTGTAAAAAGTGACAGAAGTATGTGAAAATACTGCAAACTATTTTCCATCACCTGATTGTTATTGTGTTACAACTTCAGTATTTTACTATTAGAGGCCAATTAAAATAGTAGAGAGCTGATTATTCCTTGAACCCCTAAACATTTCAAATTATTGTAATAGCAGAGGGTAAGTATCTACTTCTTAAAAATAATAATCCTTTTATAAACTTTGAAAAAATGAGATGGGAACATTAAATTCCTCCCGAGATTCCCTAAAAAGTTTTCGGAAAATTTATTTTTAATTGTACATTCCATATGAAACGCTTAAAAAAGAAATGTTGATTAGTGTAAGGAAAAGTCAAAATTATACATTTCTTACATTGAAAGGTATTTAAAAATGTTTAAAAAATTATTTCAAATGGAGCAATTAATCGTTTAAGTAGGTAATTATTTCATTCAATGTTATTATAAATTCGGGAATGAACTTAATGCTAGGGCTCGGTTTTTCAATAGTGGGTTAGCTAAACACACTTTTAGAAATCGAATTTTTTCAATTTTACATTTATTTTGGAAGTGGTTATAGCAACAAATATTTTATACTAAATTAACTTTTAGTTGAAGTAGTTTGTATTAGAATCTCATCGATTTTTGTGAAAATATAATGCTAGGTAACCTACAACTTATGTTAACTCACGATTGTAAAATCGCGCCTAGGTGAGAAAATTGCATAAGATATGCGGCAACGTTGCTTCAGTCCATTACATCATATTAGCTAAGATATAGAATGTTTCTAGTAACCAGCAGTTCCAAAACAGTTTAATTATATTTTTTTGAAATCGATAACTCAGTTACACATGGGAATTAAAAAAAATGTGGCAAAAGGTTTCTACAGATGTCAAGAATCGGTAGTTTAAATATAACTACACACTTAAGACTCACCCTGTATACGAAAAAAATCATATCACTCCGATTTTTTTTGTGTATGTATGTAATCATGACGATCATTGCCACAATTGGGTATATATCACGAATACACAGATTTAAAAATGAATGTAAATAAAAGTGATAAGTAAAATTTCAAATTCGAACAATTACTAAATGCATAAATTGTGACAGCTTTAAAATAAAAAGAAATATGACGAAACACACCTAATGAAGACAAAGAAGCAACAATTTCTAGGTCAACTTTTCTGGAGTAGGTTTGGCCTGTAACCGGATAAGTTTTTTGGAACCCTGATAATTCCGCTACGCGCTTGTCCAAGACCCTAACTTTAGTACTGTCTTCGAATAGTTGCATGAAAGAGGCTTGAGTTCCAGTAGTACCCTTTGCACCTCTGAAACGTAGATCTTCTCTAGCTCTACGTAATGCCCTTTCGTCCATCAGAAAGTCGTACAACCATAAAGTCGCTCTTTTTCCTACCGTGGTGAGTTGGGCTGGTTGGAGATGGGTAAAACCAAGGGTTGGTAACGACCTAGAGATATAATTTTAACAATAAATAAATCGTACTCTTTTACCAAAAACATTTTTGACAGATAGTTATCAAAAAAAAAATTAACCTGTATTGTTCGGCAAATTTAGACAAGTTCTGGATGACGGCAGCTATTCTTGGTAGAAGCAAATCAAGACCATCCCTTAATATAATCAGATCTGTATTATCACCGACGAAACAAGATGTTGCTCCAAGGTGGATAATTGGTGCTGCTTTCGGGCACTGTTTAGCGAAAACATGTACGTGAGCCATTACATCGTGCCTGGTGAGTTTTTCTTCGGCGGCGGCATCCGCGAAGTTGATGTTATGTATATTCGCTTCCATTTCTTTAATTTGATCATCAGTTATGTCCAAGCCGAGTTCCTGCAAAGACATTTAATGATTACAGTTAATACAAACTCCTGTATCCCTAAAGTAAATTCATGCGGAAGGCACTATACATTAGAAGGTAACGGGCATATACCCAATATGCTCCCGGCATAGATTTAGGTTTAATTTGACGTCGAGACTACCTAAATTATGTATAATAAATTTAGTCGCAAAATTGGAATTAACTATATGTAAGTAAAATTTACGTTGACACGACGTGGAATCGACATAAGTGGTGAATAAGATGACGTCGAAATTTAGTTAAATTGACTAAGATAGGTAAAATTACATATAAATCTTCTTTGTAGTTGTACGATATGTTTGGTTACTAATACGTATTTAGGACCTACATTTGACTTCATTACGACGTCAATTCGACATCGAGTTGACTAGTTTTAGGTAAAATCTACGAATTTATGTGCAAATGGCAAATGACCCGTAGTAAAAAAAATAATTCCATAGTTATTTGGTATTTTTCTTTCTAGTAATAGCAACATTGTTGACAGTCCTCCACAAAATTGTAAAGACACCTAATTCATATTAAGACGCATACTAGAAAAGCTTCAATGAAAACCAACCAACAGAGAGGAAGTAACTAAATTCTTGGGTCTTATAATGTACATGGAGTTGGTGAAATTCACAAAAATGTCAGATTACTGGAGACAGAGTATACTATATTAAACTTCAATTGCTCCTCTTGTTATGAGCAAAAATACCTGGCATATTCAAGTACTGTTAAGATGGCTATCTCAACCTGTGCTGGAAGGAAAACTCTCCAGTATTGGCAAGAGTTACCAGGATTAGTTCATTCGAAGGCATTTATAAAATACCCTTTGAAATCAAGAACTAAGAAACTTTTAGAGTTAAACAAGGTAAACCTGAAAACTCTAACAGGCCTATATACCGGACACTTCCGACTAAACTATCATCTGCATAAACTCGGCCTAGCGGAAAACGCCGAGTGCTGTCTATGATTGGAGGATTATGAGAAGGCAGACCACGTCTTATGCACCTGTCCAGCTGTGGAGAGGATTCGATTCTCAATATTTGGCAAAGGGCAACCCCAAGGACTAGACACATTCTCACGCAATAAAGTTATCAGTTTCATTAAGAGACTGAACTTATTGGGTGAAATATAATTAGGAGTGAGCCCCATTCAGTCGAGGGTCCACAAGGACCCACTCACAATAACCTAACCTATAAGCAAAAATAGGATACAGTTATTGTTGAGATACATACATTTTGCAGACAATATAACTGGAGATCGATTACATAAACTTTGAGATATATTCAGGTTATTACAGAAGAAATTTGCGAATGAAGTTATACCTGGAGAAGTAGTTACTATGGATGAAACTATTTTTCCTTTTAGAGAAAGATTATTATTTCGCCACTACATACCAAATAAAAGACAGCGATATGGATTGAAAATGTTCAAAGTTTGTAGCCCTGTTGGGTATACCCTTAAAATGAACATATACACAGGTCAGAAAGATGCTCATGCCTCTGACGGAAAAGTTCGAGCATAACGAATTGTAGAAACTTTATCAGAACAGTATCTAAACGAAGGAAGAACAATTGTTACAGAAAATTTTTTCACTTTCATGTTAAAATTTGCTCTGGATAATAATACACATATAATAGGTACCTTACGAAAAAATAGAAAAAGCTTGCCTCCTACTGTAATCAATTCAAAATTGAGGAGAGGTGATATAGTGCGAAAAGACAATAGTTGTAGGTAAATGGAAGGATGAACAGGACGTGTAATATCTGAGTATAAAACATGGCATAGAAATAAGAGCTACAGGAAAAAGCAATAAATTTGGAGAGGAAGTTAAAAAAGCCAGTAGCTATTATTGACTACAATCGTGGAAAAGAAGGGGTCGATTTGTCTGAAATGATGTCTAGTTACTTTACAACGTTATGCAAAACCATTCGTTGGTATCACAAGGCTGCATTTGAACGTCTCTTAGGTACGGCTGTGGTAAGTAAGTACATGGATAATTCTAAATATCCATATAGGAAAAAAAATGGAATAACGGATATAAGAGAGCAGCTAGTACTAGAATTGATAGGGGGTTGAATGAAAAGAAAAACCAACCAGAGAATAAACACAAATTTGAGCACACAAAAGAAAGAACCAAGGACAACAGAAAAAGGAGATATAGATGTGCAGGGTGTTATGAAGAAGCCGCATTAGACGCTGGTCGTGAACGGGCACAAAAACAACTTAAATTCGTATCTACCTACTGCAAGGAATGAAAAATATATTATTGTAGTACTTGTTTCACACAAAAACATTAATAAAAATATCATTTTTCTATTTTTTCTTATTTACTTTTAAAAATTCATTTCATATCACTGGTGATCCTCACGGCACATAAAACATAATTAATTATCAAAGTGCCGTGAGGATCACCGGTAATTTTTCAGAATTTTGGAAAAAAAAATTAACAAGGTATTTTTATAATTAAAACAAAGAACTTCATAAACAACAAATTTTTATTTCTCTCTTTTGCATGCGTGGCACCATATGAATAGAATTTTTTTATATGGTGGCAGTGAAGGTGTTAAAACAGACTATTACTATGTAAACAATTACAAATTGGTGTTGCAAAGGTAATACATACCAAATAGAACATACAAACACGCGTAGAATGTCATGTTAAAAGTTGCGTCTACTTAAATAGGTATTTTATCTAAGGTCTTAATTGTCATGTAAATTGAATTATTTCCATTTAAAATTAACAATAAACAAATAACTGAGTTAATATAAATTGGTGGTAATGACGATTCGTCACCCACATTTCTCAAGCGCCTTGCAGGAGACAAAAAACAAATGAATTTACGTCGTGGGTGGAAGGTAATCAATTTGTACAAGGGTTAATGGTATCAATTAAAGTATGACTGGGAGACGTACATTCATTGTTTTCATTTAGGATCCAAGGGGACCACTCGGTTTACTACTCACATTAACAATAAGACGCGATAGTGTGTGCAAGTAATTACTGTAAATAAAAGAAAGTTTGGTGTGGCTTTTTCTGGGCAGTAAAAATTAGCCGTTACAGTGGATAATCGTGATTCTTTTTTACGACGTTCCGAAGAAAGTGACAATGTCGGCGGAGGTGGAAAATAATAAAGAAGAAGAGATTATAGAGCAGAAGTTTAAGAAAAACTTGAAGGAAAAATTTAAAGGGAATTGGCAACTGGGGATTAAATTATTAGAACTGGTATGTTTTGTTATTATTATTATTATTATGATTATATACTTCGTTAAACCAATTCTCAAATTTAAGCTGTTTATGTTAAACGAAGAGGAATTGGTCCTACATTTGCGATCCGATCTTCGATTGCTGGCTTCTTATAGTTAAAAATTTCAAAAATATTAAACTAGGGAAGAAGGGGCAGTTCTGAAAATTATTTCCGAATATACAGGACGTCTCAAAAAAATTCTGGGTGGTCTATTTTCCTAAAATAGAACATACCGTATATTTCTATTTTTCTGAAGTGTTTTAATGGTGCCTACACACACAGAATTTTTTTTAAGTTGATTATCGGTTGGGGCGTAATTAATTCTTTTATAGAAAATTTGAATTGTACGGATTACCATTAAATAAAACAATACAGCCACAAATGTGAAATTTAAAAAAGAATAATCAAAGTTGGTAAATATTTCAGGTAAAATTGCATGATTCTGTAACATACAGGGGGATCAGAATTTATTTAAAAATTTTAAATTCACTTTTTTTAATGGAACACCATATATATTTTCATAAGAGAGGCTGCAGAATTAACTTATGAACTTGTTTTATATTTATGTCCATATGGCTATCTTTAGCCGTTTTCGAGATATTCAGCAAAATTCTTAAAAACACTCACCGTCAAAAAATTCGATCCGCCCAAAATGTTGATAAAGTTGAATATTTGATAACTTTTTCACCCTTGGATAGACTTTAGAATTTTTTTTTTTGGCAAATTATAAATAAATTTATAGAGATTTATCACGTGTTTTCTAATTTTTAAAACGAACCAACTTGTGTCATACCTGGGGAAGAGCTGGGAAATAATCGATTACATAGTAATCATATTACTACTCACATTACTTTTTTCCAAAACGTAATGTAATCAGAATAACCAGATTGCTTCAAGAAATCAAGTAATCGAAAAGAAAAAAATTAAAATTTCATCTTTTTTTGCTTTTTGCTCCCGAACTAAATTGATGTTTCACAAAAGTTTTCATTGGCACTGAAATTCTTAATGAAAAAGGTTTTCGTTTGTTTCACACTTTTTGGCCACGTTGTGTGTTGTGTATAAAGTTTATTTTGTTAATTTACAAATAGTAACAAGTATTTCCAACTATTAATAAGCCGGTCTAAAAACTTTTCTATTAAATAAAACTACTATCTATAATTATCTTTTATGAATTCTTTGGATAATACCCCACCGACTACACAATATTTAAAGAATGTTAAATAAACCATTGTATCAAAAGAAACAGACAGCAGTTGCTTTTTGAATAAGCGGTTCTGTTTAAATCAAAATGTCTCGGATCTAAAAATATGTAAACCTGAAAATCAAACTATTTTAAACACAAATTAACTTGACGTTACGGTGAAACAATTATTTCTATTATCGAAATTACTAAACACACACAGAAATTTGCAACAATGGCATACAAATTTCACCCTTAGATTTCTTTTTATAACTTGTTTATTTATTAGAATATAATGGAAATGAAAATATTGTTTATAAATATACGTGTGGGCCATTTTAATGGCACACGTATTGGGATTTCGGAAACTATAACAGACAGAAAATGCATTTTCTAAAATCAGCTATCTTTTTTTATTTTTCAACATTTTTTAAACCTGTAAAAACATTCCCAAAACAATTTATTTTCGTACAATTTAACTACCAAATCAGATTTTAGTGCGAACGTTTCGATTATTTAAAACCATCATCAGGTTTGTTTTTTCCTATAGGCGCCATATTAGATTTTCACTCATTAAAAGAACTCGATTTTAGCTTTTGATGTGTAGACAAAAATGAGAAATTCTTTGAAAAAACGATAAAACTAATTTTTCGACTAGATATGGCAACACCTCAAAATATATACTAAAATACAGTGAACGTACTTTAAGCACGTAACTAGACTTAACTTTTGATGAAAATGCAATAGAATTTTTCAAAGTAATAGAATTTGAGTAAATTTTACAAAAGGCGTAAAGAATTATTCAATAAAATCACTAAATTTGTTTAAACTCAATAAAAACTAAAAAATATTTTCACAGTTTTCATTTTAGTGCATGGAGTTTCGATTTAGCCTAATTTTTTTTCTCTGGAGAATAATGCTAACAAGAATAAGACAAATTTATTTAATAAATTAAATAATAAAACATTTCGTCCTCGTTGGACACCCGCCTCCGTTACCAGCCGAACATCCGCTCGCCAAAAATGCTTGGCAGCAATGGGCATTTCCCCATATTTTGCACTTTCTTATACCTAATATAAGGAACTATAGTAATCGTGATTTTTTTTCGACCTCGAGATTTTGATGGATATATACGTTCTGAACCCTTCTGAATCCATTCTGACTATTTTCCGAATGATGTCTGTCGGTGCGTGTGTGTGTGTGTGGATGTGTGTGTGTGTGTGTGTGTGTGTGTGTGTGTGTATCCGTGATAACTCAAAAAATAATAATGAAAGACTTTTGAATTTTAGTCTTATGACGTCATCCGACTAGGTTTGGCGCCAAATACAAGCAGACAGTGAAAGCGAAGACAGTACTGCAGTATTGTCAGTTTTACGTATTGTTTGAAAGCGTGATTGGTGATTACTTATTCAATTATAAATACAACTAAGTACCTTAGTACGAAGAAAAAAATTATTTGTACCTGTTAGGTTATGCTATAGATTTATTCTACGTTGCTGTTACGGAATTGACGATTGAAAACATACATTAATTATTATAATCATTCTTATTCATTTTGAACTTTCACCTGATTATGATGATCAAGGCGCCTTGGTGGCATAACAGTGATTTTATTTTAATAGTATTGGAGCGAGCATTTTATTAAAAAAATCGTAAAAAATTTCACCGTTTTAAAAAGAATTAAAATTATAATGTTACCGTTATAAAAAAGAATTAAAATTATAAATAATGAATAGCAATAGTAAATCAATAACAGAATCATTTTCTTCGCAATTCATTATTCATTAAATGGAATATAAATCTTAATAAAAACGACCGAAAAATGCATAATTATTGAAAATACTTTTAATATACATAAAGTTCAAAAATAAAATGTGTCAAAATTAAAATAGTCTTGAAAATGATATAACTCAAAAAATAAGTACAAATTCATAAAATCGTTCAAAATTACAAATATTCTCAAATAGTTTTCAGCTACCAAAACAATACTTAAATAAAGAAAATATGGCAATACAGGTTCGGCCATATCACAGGGCGCATTATTTCATCGGTTGATTAACTGACGGCAATTTTAAATGAATCCAAACTTTTATAATTTTTTTTTGTAGTTAAAATTTTTTAAATCCACCCACTTATGGATACTAATTACATACATAGTGTAGAATAAAAAAAATCCAACTTTTAATATAGTGGGGCATTCCCATTGAGGGGGCTGGCAGGTGAGGGGGCCGATTCAAACTAAAAAACTAATTTATATGAACAATAACAACTCCTAATGCAATGTATATATTTGTAAGTAAAATTAAAAAGATCTATGCATATTAAAAAAGGTATAATATGCATATAAAGCGACAAGCTAATATATGTAAAATAGTAAAATTAGTGTATAACAAATAAACATAAAAAATTTAGACAGCTGAATAGGCTGGAAAATAAAGAACTCAAGAAACCAGCTAAAAAAACCGCTGCCAATTATTTGGGGATCAGAACATCCTCACCGTAATAGAACTCGATGTGTGGTTGAGTTTATAATAAAAGTAATGTTTGACGTTTCAAAAAGGTCACATTGGTGGAATGTCACTAATATTTTTTTTAGACATTTTAAATTTTAAGAAGTGTCAATCTAAATTAAAATTTTATGGTGTTGCCAAAATGTTTACAAAATTTTAATTCATAGCTTTATTTAAACATTTGAACTCAATATTATAATGGGTTTGTATTTATAATCTTTCATAAGGAATAAATTTTTTTTGTAAAGTTAGAAATAGAAATGTTAGGGCGCGGTAGACCCCGTTCCAGGGAACCGATTTTGCCCATCAACGAACTCAATCTCTTCCTTGACCTCTAGAATGTGTGTACCAAATTTGAAAGCTTTATATCAAAAACTGTAGCTGCTATCGCGAACCAGACAGACACACCGACACACAGACAGAAAATTTTTTTCTGTCTAAAATTTTGTGTATCGTCATAATTCGTCGAGATTCATCCAGAAATGCAATAAAAATGTTTAAAAATTTTTTCACGAATACATCCTCCTCACTTTGAGGTGTGCGGAAGCAATAATTCCGAAAACGAGCAGGAATGTCAGCTCCGCTTAATTTAGAGTAGAAAATGTTTAATTAGTTTCCTAAATATTTGAATTTAATGAAAGGTTTAGTAAATGGAGAAAAAAGCCTGTAGAACTGACATTTTATTAGTTTTTTGTTGAAGTAAATAAGCCTTACAGCTTATACATACTTTGTGGTTTGGATCTTTGCGTGTCTCAGTTAGTTACCGTGTGAATGAAATGATCAAAAACAAATAGAAAGGTCAACTCTACCTTTGAGCAATGGTGAATACTGAACAATGTTTCATTTATACATATTATCATTGTATTTGTTGATACTATAAATGCATCGCTGCAATATAGCAGTACACGAGCAGGTCGTATCTAATTTAATAATAATAATAATGTATGTCATCGAGTTCTTGGCACCTCCGGAGAAAAAACATCACCTTGAAAGAGTAGGAGAAACGGACCAAATATCACGATCTCTGGTACGAGCTCCAAGTGCTGGCCTCAGGCTATTCGGTCAATATGGTCGTCCTTATTATCGGTGTACTCGGAGGGATAAAGCCTACACTGCTCTCGGAACTGAAGACCATACCAGCCTGCCAAAAATCAACCGAGAGAATGACAGGCCAACAGCTGAGGGCGGTCATTCTGGGTTCCCTCCGTCTGCTTAGGGCACACGATTCTGGTATCTAGTCACTAACCCTACGGGATGTGGAGTGGCTGTAGTTAATGCGCCGGCGCGACTCCCGAGAAGTGTCGGAGGCTACATCGGTTATTCCGAAAAAAAAAATAGATCTTTATTGTGTAAAATGCAAAATAATATTTATTTATTTTAGATACACCATCCAACAGTATTTGCATACTAATTATAGGATGGGAATACAGCATAATTAACAAAAAAATAAAAATAAAAATAATAATAATAACAAAAAAGAAAAATAAAAATAAGAAATATGAATTACAAAAAAAAATAAATTGGCAATTGAAAATACATTAAACAGTACTTACATTACTTTTTACAAATAATTTATTGATCGAGTTAATACTGCAGATAAAAATATCCAAATTATCTTGAACTGAATGATAATTGTTGCATAAACAAAATAAAGGTGAAAATTTAAGTAAATTGGTCCTTGGGGTTGGTAAATAGAAAGTGACAGTGTGCCTAGTTGCGATTGAAGTAATATTAAAATTAAGTTGACTTCAAATAGAAGGGCAGTCAATCTTATTATGAATAATATTACGTAAGAATATAAGATAATGCATTTCCCTTCTATCTTTTAGACTCAACATATTATGCCTAGTTAATAGTTGTTCATATGGCGCTCCAATAACTAGGTAAATGCCATCCATCTTAAAGGATACGTACTTTAAAAAATTTGCGCTGAATACTTTCTAAATTATTACTATATGTTTGATACCCAGGATTCAAAATTATGCTAGCATATTCTATCTTAGACAAAACAAAAGAATTAAACAATAAAAACAAAACGACAGTGTCATTAAATCCTCGTGAATGCCTTATAACGAAACCAAGGTCTTTGTAACTAGAAAGAACAACAGCATTAATATGAAGATTAAAGCTCAGCTTTGAATCAAAAATAACTCCTAAGTCTTTAAATTCAGTTGTTACTCTATTTAGAGATATATTATTGAGTGTATAATTGTAAATATACAGTTCAGTTTTTTTGTGAAAGACAGAACGTTGCACTTTTGCACATTCAGTGCCAAGTTATTTTTTACACACCAGTAATTAATTTTATTTAAATTTAATTGCAATTGAAGGGAAGCGCAGATAGAATTAATATCACAATAAATTTTCAAATCATCTGCATACAGAAGACAATTGACGTCAATCATATCTACAATGTCGTTAATAAAGATAACGAAAAAGAAGAGGCCCAAGTATAGAACCCTGTGGTACGCCAGATGAAGTAATGAATTCGCCAGACTTGAAATCACGGTATTCCACGTATTGGCGCCTGCACTGCAAGTATGATGAAAAAAGTTTAGACAGTTTATCTGAAAAACCAAATTGCTTAACTTTATACAAAAGAATACTATGATCAAGACTGTCGAACGCCTTACTAAAATCTGTATAGATGACGTCAACTTGTCCACCAGAATCCACAGATTCGGAAATGTACTGTGTTAAGGAAAAATGATTAGTAGTGGTAGACCGACCCTGCATGAAACCATGCTGAAAGTTGCTAATCAACCCATGAGTGCTAGCATAAATTGCTTTATGCATTAACATTTCAAAAGCCTTGGAAAAGTTAGAGATAATCGTGATAGGTCTATAATTAATCACAGAGTTTTTATCATCTTTCTTAAAAACAGGACAAATTCTAGAATGTTTCCACACATCTGGAAATGTGCTGGAATTTAAACAAAGGTTAAAGATTTTCATAAGAGGACAGGCAAACACTACAGCACAGTCGTGTAAGGTGAAAGCAGGTATGCCGTCAGTACCAGAGGTTAATTTAGGTTTGATTAATTTTAAAATATCAAATACTTCATTTTCGGAAAAATTTCCGGGAAGGTATTATTTGTAACATTACCGTACTCATCAGGAACAACTAAGATATTTGACGAAAAGCTAGATTTAAAGAAGGGCGCAAAAGCATTTGCAATGTCAGCAGGTTGGCTGAAATTAGTATTATCGAACCTGATTGTGTCCGGTAACGAATTAACACACCTTTTGCCATTAACATATGACCAAAACTTTTGAGGATCGCAACGAATATTGCTTTGAATGTTATTTAAAAAACTTTTATATGCCATATTAACATCTTTCTTAATTTTTGAGCGAAGACATTTGAATTTGACGAGCGTGTTATCGTTTTTATTACGGTTATATTCTTTCAATAGTTTAGCTTTGTGTTTTATATCAGAAATTATATTTTTAGAGAACCACTGTGGATATTTTCTAGGCCGAGAAATTTGTTTAGGAACACACAATTCAAATATATTATTAATTACTCTGTAAGTGATCACATGCTTTATTACAATCCGTATAATCGTCCAAAAAAGACCAGTCAGTTAAGCCTAGCTGTTGGTATAAAAGGACAAAATTGGCCTTACAGAAATTGTAAGCTAGTTCAGGACTAATCAAGATGTTATCACTCTTAGCTAAATTATGCGTGATAGTTAAGTTTAACGCAGGGCATATTACACACAAAAGGTCAGCAGTACAGTAAACTGATATAAAAACTATTAACCTATAATACATTTAAACATTAAAAATTAAACATTTAAAACCTAGCATATAATTTTCACGTTCTTAAAATAAGTTAAAATTAATATTTAAGTTATGCTCAAAATCAGAGCTTTAAGTTGATTTTTTAAAGCATATGTTGAACTGTTGTGTAGCTGCAATCGTATACTATTGTAAACATAAGTAGACATATATGAAAAGGAGGATCGAAATATTTCATACCTAGGACGGATTGCATGATCATTGTTATATCTGATTTCGATTATGTATAGAATTTCTCATAAAAAATTTGTCAAATAGATACATAAGTTTCTCTACTAATGATATACGCGTAAAGATCCAAACAACCAACTATATTTAATAAACAGTGTTAAGTTTTTAGTAAATTATTGGTTTAAACAAATTTAGTGATTTTATTGGAAAATTCTTTACTTCTTTGTAACATTTAACGAAAATCTGTTATTTAGGAAAATTTTTATATCTTTTCATCAAAGGATAGTTCGATAATATTTGAAAATACGAACCGGTTAAGGCCAATTATGATAATATTTCCTGTGTCGTTCCACAAGGATCCATCTAAGGACCATTGTTGTTCTGCATTTACACCTGCAATATAATCAGTGTTTTACAAAATTGTAACGCACATATGTGCACTGATCATAAGCAAACTTATTATTAATATTAAAATAAATATTGACGTGAAATAATTGGTGTCCAATATTCGAGCTACACAGTGTGCAGCTAAATGTTTTACTCATTGAAAAAAAAGGTGTAATAGTAGAAAATATGTCTCTATAAACATTAATACATGGCAGCAAAGAATCTAGGTGTGGAATTCGAGGTCGATTTACGTTTTAAAAAAACACATTTCCAAATGTATACAAAACGCTTATTTAAATTTAAAATTATTATACCTACATCATTATTTGCTTTCCAAGTCTTTAAAAATGAATTAACTGACATATTAGTCTTATGCCATTTTAATTACCGTGACGTTTTATATGGCCTGTGTCTAGAGATAAAAACCGAAAAAAAGGACGAAAATTAGATTTATACATGGTATACTTTATAAATATACAAAAATTAAAAATAAAAGATACATATATTATGCAAAAATTAAATATATAATAATATGCCTAAAATAGAAGAAAACAATGCAAATAAGAAGAAAAGTATTCAAACAAGGAAAAAAAAGCAAAAAGTGGATTTATAATTTAGAAAAAGAGCTCTCAAAGATATACAGATATATGAAAGAATATATCACAAACTCAAAGATACAAAATAGTTGACCATGTTCGGTAGAAGACAATTTCATTCATTATCACTTTTACCGCATATCTGCATAGTAAGATAAGATTCTGTTCAGATGTTTATATTTCGAACCTAGGATATAAAGGTTCGCTATCGCCACTTCCTCACAAAACAGCTATTTATCAAAGCTTACACTCATAATAATATGTATAGCTTATTTCAAACTTATTTGCAACATAAAAAGTGTCGGCTTCTTTGACGGCGTTAAATTGATCAAAGAAGCCGATGTTTTTTATGTTATAAATAAGTTTGATATAAACTGTACCTTATACATATACAGTGTGTCCACGGATGGGGTTGCCAGGAGGAAAAACTTCTTTATTTAATCGTTTACGAAAAAAAAGTCAATCTATATGTATAATAAATTCTGCTTCACTTAAAAGTCTTAAATAACTATTCAGATTTAAGGTGTTACTCTGTATTCAAAAATGTGCATCTCTTAAAGACTCCAAATATTTCAAAAATGTTTAATTATGGGGCGTCCCACGGCAGAAGCTTCGAATTTTTTTTTATTTTTTTTGATTTGTCAAACTAGTACTTTGTAAAATCTCCCTTCTCTCAAAACTCTATAAATAGCTATTCAAATGTTGATTTGTGTATACCAGGGTCATTAATAAGAACAATTTTTAAAAGGATAGAAAAAAATATTTAATAAAATCCATAAGCCGTATTATTATTGTGTTTTGTTTTCTATTAACATATACTCCGTTTAATGAACAGAAAGTTAAGCCACTCTCAAATGCGCTCCATATTTGAATAGAATTTTTTCTGTCGGTCGTATTTCTAAAACCCATAACACAAGCAACCCCTTGACTTAACTACTTCGAGATCTTAGATTCGGCGTTGGTCATTGCGTTTTGGTGTTCTGTAGAAATTGCAGTTGTTATTCGTTGTTTTGAGTTGCTGTTATTCTCATTCATATGAAAAAATTGTATTTTTCAAGACCGGTGTAAATTTGTGTATATTAAGATACACAATAAAATCGATTAATATTGGGCAATGTCAATAATAAGCATTAAAAACATAAGAGGGCCTAAGTTAGATCCTTGAGGAACGCTGCTTGCCGCACATTACATATGGAATTTGGAACCTTTATATTCTATATTATGTTAATAAAGAAAAAACACTTCTAACAACTTTATATGCAAAAAAATCCGGTGGTATTATGCTTGGTGTCCTTGGAGATCACCGTACATTTGATCTCAGTATTTCCAAACATTTCCGGCATAATGAGGAAGACCACCATCTTGTTGATGCCAAAGATTGTCATGAGGCAAATCTCAAACAAATATTATAATCCTAATATCAACAATTTACCAATCAAATCTCTCTTTATTTCAGTTAATATGCGCTATTTGCATGGGTTTCAGCTACGACCCTCTTCAACACGTAGGTCTTGCAAAAAGTCACATGCATCATATAGGTGTTATGTATACAGCATTTACTGGATATATGTTAATCAACTGTGTTATGCTTATCAGTAGAGCAATAGGAGATACGATACCTTATAGAACAGCATCAATATTTGCTGTTATGGGATCAGCGTTGTTTTTAGTAACAGGTAAGAATTATATAATATGAAACATAATTAAATCATTTAAGTTTCTTGGAACGCTCAGTAATATATATATATATATATATATATATATATATATATATATATATATATATATATATATATATATATATATATATATATGATTGAAGTAATTGGGCATGTACAGTTTTTAATAATTTAATAATTTAATAATTTGAAAATACTGAAAAATATGCTTTATCATTTTTTGTTTAGAATTGTAAAATAATGTGGCTAAATGAGCAATAGATATTTTGCTCTCCTCCATCATCATTGATGGCGTGTAGAGTCTGTGTGACGAAATTCCATAGGAATGTTGAATACTACCAATTAGTTTTTGGTAGTGTACATTATTTATTCCTTCAATTCCAAGAAAGTGGCACTTATCTGTTATTGCTACCAAAAAAGAATATTGAAAAATAACTGAGTCGCTTGTTTGAAAAACAATCAAAATCACTTTTTGTAAGTTTTCAGGAGATGAAAAAATGACTCAGTGTTTTATAAAACCAAAATTTCATGTAATTTGAGGATACGAGGGGTCGTTTTTATATTCTCGGACTCAGCATGAAAACAAAAGATTAGAACAGCAACAAAAGACGATTTTTCAATATAGTTCTCTTGTTTTTGACTACAGGATTACACCATTTCAATAACATCCTTTATCCGTTGAAAAAATAATCATTTGGTTTATCCACAACATGGCTCTCAACAGCTCGTCTTTGTTCCTAAATTTTGTCCTCGTAAATTTTTTTTTGAGAGGAAATAAAAAGTAGTCACTGGGTGCTAAATTTGGACTATAAGGTACGTGTTCAATTTCTTCAAAGCCAAAATCAGCAACAGCAGATTTTGCAAGTCTTGACTTGTGCACTGGCAAAACACGCGTCTTTTCCAGATAATCAATATATAATACTCCTTGACAGTCCCAAAAAATGGTTGCCATTATTTTTTCCTGCAGACCCCTTAAATTCTTAGGAGGGCACGAATTTTTGCCACTGCATTGTCTCTTGTTTCGATTCAGGATCATAATAATGAACTCACTTATCAACTACAGTGATAAGTCGATTGATAATTAAATCTGGTTCGTCTCCGCAAACCGCCAAGTATTATTCACACATTTCTACTCGAACACGTATTTGGAAGAACGAAAGCATTCGCGGAACCCATCTGGCACTAACTTTTGTCATTCCAAGGTAGTCATGTAGAATTCTGAAAACCGTGGTTTCTTAAACTCCTAGTAAAGCTTCCAATTGCCGCTTCTTCAATCTTGCATCCTCCAGTACCAGATATTTGGGTTTTTCAACATGAGGCGAGTTGTTTCTGAAGTAAATAGAAAAATGTACTGGAGCAAAGGAAACAAAACTAGGCTAGGACAACACATTCAGAACTGTATTGAAATATACGTAACTATATTACGAGTATTGATATTTTGTGGACTTGCACTTATGATTTTTAACGATGTTCTCGTAAAATTCTTTGTTTTCGTTATACACTCATCTTAACAGTGTTTTCGTTATTTCTTTTATTTATTGGAGAAATAACTTAAGTAACTGTCTAGGACTGTTTTATGTATAATATGTAAACCGTGAACGACTGTGCACAAAAAATTTGGCAATAAGTTCTTGATACGTTTCACACCAAACGGTGCGTGACGGTTACTTATGCGAATTTTCAAACCTAACTGTCAAAATGTGACATGGGTTGTTGTTGAAATAAACGATTCGATTATAAAACAGCATTAAGTAGTCTTTCAACTGTTACAAGCGGAAAACCTAATCAAATTAATAAGAAAACTGGAGGTGTTAATTTTGACAGTGAGTTTTATTAAGTTGCGATTTTTCCGAAAAAGTTTATATTTATTTCGCAAAAAAAAAGTAAAAAAGCAAAGTATTCCGCAGTAATTCTAAATTTTTTTTAAAAATACTATTTGCATAAATTATTTAAAATATTCAGTCGATGACTTATAGATAACTTCTATGTGAAAATAAAATATTTAGTGAAACTTTGAAAGAAACTGAAAATTATGCGAAACTAGAAAGAATATTTAATCGGTTCTCAACAAATCAAACATGAATTTAATAATTTTTTTCCTATTTTTTTAGGAATTCTTCTTCTAATGGACAAAGCATACTTGATACAACATTACAATTACTCGAATGGAATGTATTATATGGTATTGTTACAAATTTCGATTGGATTTGCGTGTGTAAATGTTGTTCTCTTTGCCGCTGATGCTGTTTTAACATTTAGAACACAAGAAGACTTTTAATCACGCTTGGTAATGCAATAAACAATATATTATTAAGTTACAATTAGAACACTGAATACACACGTATTTGAGCATTTGGTACTGCACTTAAAATGGCTGTATATTATACCAAAAACTAATAGAAGTTACCTAATATTTTTTTAAATAAAATATATTCTAAACAAGAAATGATAGAAAAAGCATACAATAAACATGAATCAAAATTTGTATAATGGCCCATGGGATTAGAGTAAAAAAAAAAACGGAAAAATTTATTTTAGAAGGATTTTTCGGCTGTCAATAAAAAACGTGTAGATTTGCCAACTTCATCCTAACAGATTTTATTGGCACCCTTTTCTTCTTGAACTAAAACTGCGCTATTTAGGGCAAGAGAGAGAGAGAGAGGGAGAGAGAAACGAATAAAATCACTTATTAATTAATGAGCCCTTTTTAGAGAGAGTGGAGCGAACTATCTTTACTCGTAGTTGATACGAAAGTCTATCAATAGTTCTTTTATGCCCAAGTTTAAGCCGCGACGAATCATTAATAGCATTATTATCAAAGCGCGGGGAAAATATTAATTTTTAGAAAACATAGTAAAATCAAAATAACTGCATTAGAAAAATAATTGAAAATACTAAAATTAAATACAGCGATGGAATCCCTGACAATAATAAATGTTTGCTATACAAACTTCCATCAAAAACCCATTACATTTTTTTTTGTTTCCATCAAATATCTCAGAAGCTGAACGAGATATTTTAATGAAAATTTGTAAGTAAGTGTTTCTGAATAACTGCTTTGTTCCTGAAAATGTTCATTTCCCTACTTCAACCAGAGGCGTAGCAGTGTGACATTTTTAAGAATAGAAAAAATGATACGCCACTGCATATATTCAGTTATTTGCAATGTACTTTTATTTGGAAGAATTTTTTTCCATAAAATGAAATGTTCTTCTGTATAATGATTTCCAAAATCGTATACTCTCGCCTTACGAAGAAAAACTTACCGAAACAATTTTCAAACAGATTAAAATTATTAAAATAGCTGCTCAAATTACAAATCGTCAACATCCCTGCATTTTTATAGAGATCTGTTTTATGGAAAAATTAAAACAATTTATTTTTCTTACAAAATAACTGTTTTTGTATGATTATTGTTTTAAATCACTGGGCGTACTATTGTACTACATCTCTGAATTGTTGTAAACTCGAAGCACCAGAAACAAACACTCAGATTATTTGAAAACATTCATTTAAAAATACTGGGACTGTATACACAAGTTATAAATAAAAATTACTGTAATAGGTAAAATACATGATCACGATCAGTAGCCGTTGGAGAACTGACCAGTAAAATTGAGGACTTGATGAACAAGCGTGAATACTAGAACAGCAATGTCTGATTATAACGGGGTGTTTTCCCTCGCTATTTTAATTACTTTACTGTAGTTCTTTAATGAAACAACAAGATTAAAAAAAATACATATATTCGTTATTTATTATACAAAAAACTCTTGCAGGGCTTGGGAACAAGTAATAAACCCTTCAAAAAAACTTAAACTAAAACCACAGAAATCCTTTCTTTTTTATCCACTTAAGGAATTTGTGTAGGGCGCCAACCGCCATTCTTTTTTTCTTTTCGTAATTTTACAAGTCTACAAGAATTACATATTTTTAAGCGTCTAAAAAAACTACCCGCACTAGTGCCGTTGAAAGGGGGAAAGAACGGTTACTTTTCCATAACATTGTCTCACAAAGTTCAAGAGCAAAATTAAAACTCTACGGGGCTTTCTCCACCTCTAGATAGATCGGCAAATTAGCACTGTTTATGCAAATTTTAATTTCAAATTTTCAGCTCGCACTCCAAACGAAGCCGGCTGGGTAATACTTAATAGGTACCAATTTTAATAATAATTGGAAGGAAAATCACCTTACCATCTCACATAGCTTTCCTAGGTTACATGCCTAGTAACTTCTTAACCATAACATCTCTACCAGACACAATCTATAATGTAGTGCCCATAATAGCAACGTACAAACACACACCTAATTGTCTCGATGCACCAGTCTTGTCTTCATCAGAAATAAGATAACATAACGTACTTCACACAGCGGAACCATAAGTCCGCACTCGGCCGTGGCTCGGCAGAGAGTCCTCTAAAAACCTAGCCGCCTTCGCACAAGCGTTCCCCCTTGTCCCCACACAGCGGTGTTCGCGCTGGTGCACTGAAGGTCCAGTGGTCGCACAAATTATCAAAGATTTACACTTTAGTAAAGTCGGTTCTAGAATTTTTAAGGTTGACCTCAAACCAACTTATGCAATTAGCATTAAACAAAACGCAAGTTAATTATATCTAAAAATGGACTGTTACATGATCTCACAAGCCAATCATTCCCTCTAACGATTATAGTTTCCCTCCTTTTAGTGTTTTGATGTAAATTAAAATACCTGGATTTAGTACAAGATCTTAATCACTTTATGGGGCAATTATGGGGTTATTTAAAAAAATACCTACGGGTAGAAAATGAATGGTGAATGGTCGAATAATAGCCTATTTAAACTAATAGAGGCAACTCTCTAATAAAATGAAAACACTGATTCAGCATTTATTATTTATGAAAAGGTACTAAAATTTTCTAGCAAGTAACGATATTGGGAAAAACTTTAAATTAAATAACTGAAACTAAATAGTAAAGATATTAGGAAAAACCTTCAATTAAATAATTGAAATTAAACAATAAGTGTAAATTTTTAAGACGCAAAAAGTTTTAAATATATTCACTGGTTTACAATTTTTCTTTTGAACAGTCATCAAACACCCCCCGCAACCACATCTCTGGTGGAAGTAGGGAAATAAACTTATTGAGAACATAGCTGTTATTGAGAAACATTTACTTACCAAGTTTTATTTAGTTATCTCGGTTAATTCTGAAGTTATAGGAGAAAAACATAAACACTTCTATTATATTATTTGTCTATATTCAACTTGTAAGGCTATGATTTTGAGGTGTTTTTCAATTCTCAAACCGAATCTATTAATTCTGCATTATAGTATTTCTTTTTTTCAGGAATCCTTCTGACGTATCGCAGGGCCAATCTAATAAAAAACTTTTACCAACATCCTCACATGTATTTGTCAACAATGTTAACCACGTCGATCGTATTTTCTTATGTAAACGCCGCAGTTTTTTCTCTTCGATGCAGTATATACCTTTAAAAACATTAAACAATTTTAGCATACGGTGACCATATGACCATTACGTTTTACTGTCCCAGTCGCATTATTTGTGGGAAAACATTAAACAATTTTAGCATACGGTGACCATATGACCATTACGTTTTACTGTCCCAGTCGCATTATTTGTGGGAAAACAACCTAAAACTGTACAAACTAATTTATATATACATGTTTATACCACTTCTGATTTTGTTTTATGTACAGAGTGATCAGTTCTACTTTTTTAAACCCATTTTTGTGCTTAAAAATATAGCTAGAACAAAAATTAAAAAATGGATCTGTAGCATATTTTACCGAATTATCCTATATGCTATGAGTTTGTCTCTATCGTTGCATAACACCAAAAGAAATTATACTGCAAATGAAGAAGAGGAACTAAATGTTATATTGCATTTTACTGAACATCCTTCAAAATCTATTAGGGATGCAGTCCGAGATCTTGAGATGTCCTATGGATATATTCAAAATGTAGTCAAGAAAAATAAATGTAAACCATATAAATTTAGTGTGGTTCAAAAATTAAATGATAACGATTATGAAAAGTGTATGAATTTTTGCAATGAAATATTAGCACAAATAAAACAAGATGGTTTCACTGCAAACATATTTTTTCACAGACGAGGCAAATTTTACTTTATCTGGATTATTTAATAGACGAAATGAACATTATCGTTCTACTGAAAATGTCCAACTAGCAAAGGAAATTCAAGCGACAAGGTCACCAATCTATAGGGGTTTGGTGTGGATTATTGAACAATACAATTTTTGGGCCGATTTTTTACGAAGGTGGTTTAAATGGAAGAAGATATAAACAATTACTAGAAAATGAAATAGAAGACTTCATAGTTGATCTTCCTTTACAAATTCAGAGCACCATGTCACTCAACTAGGGAGGCAATTGAGTTTTTAAATCAGAAATATCAAACGTGGATAGGCAGGAGTGGCACTATACTATGGCCTCCACGAAGCCCAGATTTAACACCTCTCGACTTTTTTTGGGTACACTTAAAAATAGGACATATAAAGACAGACCTAATAATTTAGAAGAATTGAAACAAAAAATTGTCAGGAATGTAGGAGTTTTAAATAATAATCCAGAAATGTTTCAACGGATTAGAGAAAATTACATAAAAAGATTAAACCTTTGTTTGGTAAATGATGGTGGCATTTTTCAACATTTGTTATAATTTTTGCTTAACTTGTATGTTGTTATATGTATTTAAATTGTTAGTATTATTAACAAATCGCTTATAATGCAAACATGGGGAGGAAAGGAACTATCCAAATATCCGAAAATATACAGGGTGTCCCGTTTAAAAAAACTTGACTATGTGGCACCCCTTTATATTCTGAGATAGACGCAAACTCATAGCATATCGGAAAACTTGGTAAAATATGCTACAGATTTAATTTTTGTTCTATCTATATTTTTAAGCACAAAAAATGGGTTTAAAAAGTAGAATTTTCAACTGATCGCCCTGTACATACGCAATTTATTATAGAAAACTGTTTGACCACCAGACATTTTAAAAAAAGGAAAAAAAAACATTGATAATAGTTTGGATAGAAACTTACATGTATAGGTCATTTTACTGGCAATTCCGTTCTTTGGCTTAACCGATATGCTGTAATAGATTTAAAATGTATTTTATAAGGTGGTAAAATAATTATTATAAGAATAGAACTTTTTTTTTAGATTTTCTGTTAAAATATCCATATTGTGTGCAGACATTTTATAACTATTAAGGTTAAATTATCATTGTTAGTTTGATTTATCTTATGTCAAAACAAAACAATACCCGAATAAAAGTATATAGTATTGAAACATAAAATACCAACCAGCTTATTAACGAATTGATTCCATTATTCACAAACACGTAAGAGCGAAAACACACGGGCGTTATTTCAACGCGCGTTCCACGCGCGCTAAAGTAACGCGCGTTGCTTTGCCCATCCACACGAGATAGGTAAATAAGCATTAAGCGCGCGCTATCATTGTTAATTCAGCCATGGATGATGTAGAGCTCGTTTTGTTTGTTTATTTAAGTGCAAAAATAGTAAGAAAAAGAAGAGTTAGAAACCGAAAATGATGGGTACACCCTATTAATGAAATACGATATAGCGAGGGCGCATTCTACTGTCTTTTTCCTAGACTTCGAGAAGATCCCATAAAAATTTTTAATTATTTTCGTATGTCAATTGCAACATTTGATAAACTTTTTACCAAAATTAAAGACGGAATAATTCGTACTTTAAATAGGTTATAACTTAACTAGCATCGTGTCTTCATACGAACTGAACCGCGCGTTAAATTAATGTCGTGTGTATGCTCACATATAAAACAACGTATTTGTACAACGCGCGTTGCCACGTCAAACGCGCGTTGTGGAGATATCAAGCGTTGTCATTTTTAACGCGCGTTAAATATAACGCGCGTTGTTCATGTGGATGGCACAATATATTTCAATGTATTTCTACAACGCGAAATTTCAATGCGCGTCGAACGTGCGTTGAATTAACGCTCGTGTGGTTTGCTCTTATTTGCAACATAAAAAACCTTTTACCGCCGTCAAAGAGGCCGACATTTTTTATGTTGCAAATACGTTTGAAATAAACTATAATATGGTACCTACAGCAATAAACACGGACTTCAACGTGTTTGTTGTTTGCTTGGATATGGTACACCATACGTTTCTAGGGTACGGGTATCATGAATCCAATTTAAGATGGTAAACCTATTTTTTTCTGCAACTGTCAGGAAAGTGAAAACTTCCCTGCATCACGCAAGTGTCACTTTACATGCCTTGTTAGGTAAAAAATTCACTGCCTAGGCCAGGAAATTGTTTGCCGGCCTAGTTCTTTAAGGTAGAAACACAAACTTTTATTTTAAAATTAAATTTTATTGGAAATAATATGGAAAAAATATATTTAGAAATCAGCAACATGAAGAAATATTGTAATAACTATAATACAAAACATTAATGCTAGTATATGTTGTAAGAAAAACATATCACGTATTTATAAGTGATGCCACAACACTGTGTTTAAACTATTTATTAATTAATATGTATATATTTTATTAATTTCTTATATTAATAATAAAAAATTATTTATCGAAATCCGTCCACTAATTTTAGAATATATGGCAGCGTTTCCTTCAGGTATGAAAATTTAAGTGTTATAAGTGTTATAGTTATAATCTTTGTTTTGGCTGTTATAGTTATAATTGCGTATTTCACAAAATGTAACATATATGTACAGATACGCATTTTTTCTAAATTTGCTTGAAATAGGTATAAGAATCATATGAGCAAACAGTTATCCATGTTTTGCTTTTCCATGTAATGACAAAAATACACATAAGTTGTACCTAATTCCATTTTACATTAATATCAATTTGTATGTTAATATAGTTATTTCACTTTTTCAATAATGAAAAAATTATCCAAAATTTCAGTTGGCATACCTGGTGAAAGCACAGCCTTAATATAATGTAAAGTTAAAAACCGTAATTAAGATTTATTCTCTATGCATACTTTAGTGTATTGATATTTTATATTTTTCACAATTTGTAGAATAATAATAAAGTTGTATAAAAAATAAACTAGGTAATTTTTTAATTCACTACCTTTAGAAGTGAGATTCCTGAAATATTTTTATAGTATACAGTGTGTCTCACCAGGAACTGTATCGATCGATAACGGGAAAAGTACGCAGCAGAAAATTTTGAAAATTTAGGAAGATACTAACGACAGCGTAGCCAATGCAACAAAGATAATTACAAGCATCTTCTAGTTATACCAGAAGTCGATACCAACTGGCTTATAATAAATGGAACACCCTATATATTTTAGGGTTTTCGAACAGAGCATAAAATTCTGAGTCAAAAAACTTGCTATCCTCTGCCTAAACTCAGCCGTTTCAGAGATATCTGACATTTAAAAAAATTTTGACAGGTGTAATGGTTTACAATAACCTTTATAACTTTCTTCGTGTAAAAAAGACTCATTTGCTTTTTGGTATGCAGAAAGACCACAGGTACGCTCCACAGTTTATAGAAATTCAATAATAGTATACCAAGTGTTCCATTTTTGACATTACATTTTGTAAATTTCAAACCGCGATAACTTGCTTAAGTCAAATAGAACACCCTATATTTTTTTCATCAAGTTATGTATATAAATTCCTTTTTCTGATATAAGCATTGTGGGGGTTTAAGTTACAACTTTTTGAAATATTTGCGATTTTCTTAGAAATGAAAGAATTTTTAGTAAAAATTTTATCAAATTAGCCATGATTAGAAACAATCAGTAATGTCCGTCATTCTCTTATGTCAAAAAATGCAATCGTGTTTAAATTACATCCACGAACACTTTTTAAATTTGTTTATTATTTATGGAGAATGTGATAAAGTAATATCAAGAACTTGGAATACATTTGCTACTAGATATCCACAAAAACGGAAAATAACACTAAACACTGTAACATGCCTATTAATTGGATTGAAGACACTTTGCATAAACTAAAATAGCCAAGATAAAATCAATTAAAAAACATAATTCCAGTTTAATTTAATAATTGTTCAAAATTCCGCCCTCGAACCTCCACACATTTTTCGCACCTTTGGATTAGTTCTTCGTAGCTCTTCTAATTGAATCCTGTGATAAGTTTTGAAATGCATTTCTTACTCTCTACATACAACATACAATCTTCAATAGTTGTTAATGGGCTCTCACAAACTTTATTTTTAATAGTTCCCCAAATAAAATAATCTGAAATTAATAAATCGGGCGAGCGAGGAGGCCATAGGAAAGGTCCATTATTGCCGATCCACTGATCGTAAAAAGTTTCTTGTAAAAAATTATTTATCAAATAAGCGTTATGTGGGGGAGCACCGTCGCGTCGTGCTGACAAAAAATGTTTCTATGTTCGGCGAGAGGTAAATTTTCTAAATAGTTATTATTCACCCTGTATATTAGAAGAAATTTTCCATCAACATTTCTAAGATAATATCAAATACTTCAAAATTTACTCTGTGTGAAATTCTGACCATGAAGGACTAAAATTTGGTTTTGACATCGACTCACAAACGTGGGTAAAACTATAGCGCCCCCTAGGTAAGTAACACAAATTCTACATATTTAAATAGGAAAACTGTATCTATTAATTTATAGGTCGTTGGCAATTCACAGTTTACAATTTTAATTCTTTAAATATTTTTAACAATTTTCGTTTGATATTTTTTGCGTGTGTGCATTTATTGGCGGGAATAATAAGCTAAGTACTGCTTCCACTTTTTGTAACAGTAAAATATAAACATACGTAAAGACCGAAAAAAAAATCGGTTCATGAGATTTTGATTATATTTTTCTTACGTAATTAGAGTATTGTGGCAATAATAATAAACGCTTTGATTTGCTAGTTATCTTGGAAGTCACAAAATAAAGAAAATACGAAAGTGCCGATTTTCAATTATTGTAAATTAATTCACTTTCTATTGTCCTAACCTCCGGTCAAAGAATTGCTACATATATTATTGATCGGAGGCCCTAATTAAAAATTGATTTTCGTGTTGTTAAGTTGGCAAATATTTTTTAGGTTAAGTAATTTTATTAATGGCATGACATAAAAAAGAGGACTGGCACTGGCAACAGTTTGAAATTAACAGGGAAATTTTTTGTCGTGAAAATCCTGCAGAGGCATATCTAAATTTAAAATACTTTATTCTGATTGGTTGCTTAAAACAAATTAAAATTAAACACCTTTATTGTCATTGCCAAATAGAATAATGGGGATAATGTTTGTTTTCCCTATTTCATATAATAATAATAGATGTCGCACCTTTTGCGAACTTGACAGAGTTATTGTTCACGTCAAAAATGAATTTGACAATTTGTCATTGACAAAACAGAAAACTATAAGACCTAATTTTAACTAATACTTAATGAAAAGAGGATTTTACCTAAACAAATACATCGTATGGAAAGTACCATACATACTTAGATGGATAGAATTAGTAAGTATTAGTTATAAAATAAAGTCTAATATCTGAACCAATATTTCTTTCAGATTTTATGTATAGTTTGTTTAGCATTAGCAATAACGTTATACACAACATATTTGTATGTTGTAACAATATTAATATTAACTGTAGCTAGTGCCTTCCTTTTCATAACATTCGTGGACGTTGTTTCATGGCTTCTGGTAAGACCAATAGGTTTCAAAACGTGGATAGTGATAGCTATTGCGGCGTTTCTGATGTTTTGGCTTTGTGGAGGTTTTCTAGTACTTCTAAAGAGAGGTGACGACTTACTGGAAATGTTTTCATACATTTTTAATTTTGTGACAGGATTCGTTTATTTAGTGGAATGTATATGGGTAATATGGTGAGTATACAGCAAACTCTGAATCAATCCGAATAGATGTTAAGGGAAAGCAAATGATGTACGTGTAGATTTCTTAAGTGGAGTATTCATAACGGTTCTCACTACAGTTGGAGAGTGCACAGTCCATACACGTCATTACTTGCTTTCCTTTTAACGAAAATACCATAAGAAGTTTTCAGGCTGAGACAAATTTCTGATACATTTATTTTATTTTTAATTCTAAGGCTATTAGATTAGTATTACTGATTAAGGTGGAACTTAAATTACTCTTGCTTTGTATATTTTTGTACAAAAAAAACTTGATTGCTATGTTTAGAATAAAAATTTTAATGCTTACATTTTATCTTTTTTTTTTTTTAAATTCTTATGTAACTACATCAAAACTACATTATACCATATGGAGAAAAATGTACTCTTCCAGATTTGCAGCAAAAATGTAGGTTTTGAATTAAAAAATGGTTATCATAGCAATGCAACTGCTTAGTAGAAAAAATTTTGGTGCATCCAAATGCTGAAATATATACCTATTTCAAACAACTTTTGTTGGTATCATTTTGTGAAAAAACCGCTATTTAAAACGATACGCAATATTTCAGACCTTTTACATAAAACGACGACCAACATACCTATATTTACATTTCGTCAAAATCAGTTAATAAATTGTACCGCTATATTTTAGGAAGTATGTTAAATGGGTGTCTACTGCACAGGTTGTACACACGAGGACATTTATTGACACGGCGGTATCCACTTGTTTCTGTAAGGCTCTTATTTAAAGTGTTATTTTATTTTCATATTCATCTTACTTTTCAGTGTTTGACGTAGAACACGCAGTGCTGCGAACAGCTAGTTACCAAGTTAATGCTGCACCTGCCGCTGTGTACGAGGAAATCTACCGAACTAGGGACCATACTCCCTCGTTAGGCTCAAGAACTCACAGGTAATAAAAATCTTATTTTTGCATACGATGGCCGGTTTCACATGGCGAAAATTAGAGGCGAAGGGAAAAAACGAAAGTGAAGCTCTATAAAACATAAAATTTGGTGTATTAAATTTACCGAATGAAAAAGAATTAACGGTTAACACCATTGGGAGATTCATACTCTCTATAACATAATATTCTATTTGATTTATTTCATAAGTACAGAGATTAGCATGCTTGACCGTAATGGGGGCAATTAGCGTCACACTGTTAGCTGCAATGGAAATCCTCCTGGACTTACCCGCTCTTCATATATTTGGAGAGAGAGGCCAGGTGGGCAACATATAGACTGCAACAAACTGTCATTATATGCCGCAGACTAGTATCATGGAGCGGAACAGGTTGCTGGATGACATAGAGAGTAACAGCATCCTGGGAATGCCCTCGGATACCATGCCTACCATGACCAACTACGAGCTGACCTTCAACATCCTTTTTCCGGAAAGAGATGAGTGGGATAAGAATAAAACTGACCTACTGAGGGCAGACAGTTGCTGGTTTACAGATCGCTCCAAAACTCCTAAGGGAACAGGAGCCGGTGTACATAGCTACAGACCAAGGGTGAGGATATCCTCAAGCCTAGGTACTAATGCAACTATTTTTCAAGCCGAGGTTCATGCCACTGAACTGAGTGTGCGAAGGCTGGAATATATGCATCTTACACGCAGATGAAAAAAAAAAAAATTTTCAGATAGCCAAGCAGCTATAAAAGCTTCTGGCTCCTACCCCTGTAATTTTAAAATGGTATGGAACTGTCAGAAGGTTTTAAATCATTTAAGCAAAAAACAAGATAGTGACTCTGCTCTGGATACCCGGCCACTCTGGTATGGAAACTAACAAAATAGTCGACTCCTTGGCCAGATAATGAGTAGGATCACGAATCATCGGATCAGAACTGATACTTGGCATATCTTTAAGTACTGCTAAGATGGCTATCTCAACCTGGGCTGAAAGGAAAACTTTCTAGTATTGGCACGAGTTACCAGGATTAGTTCATTCGAAGGTGTTTATAAAATACCCTTTGAAATCAAGAACTAAGAAACTTTTAGAGTTAAACAGGGTAAACCTGAAAACTCTAATAGGCCTATATACCGGGCACTGCCGACTAAACTATCATCTGCATAAACTCGGCCTAGCGGAAACCGCGGAGTGCCCTCTATGCTTGGAGGATGATGAGAAGGCAGACCACGTCCCGCTGTGGAGAGAATCCGATTCTCAGTATTTGGCAAAGGGCAACTGCTGCCAGAGGATTTGGACAACATTCTCACCTAATAAAATTATCAGTTTCATTAATAGACTGAACTTGTTGGGTGAAATATAATTAGGAGTGAGCCATAATCGGCTTGCTAATGGCCGCAGTGGAGGGTCCACAAGGACCCACTCACAATAACCTAACCTAACCTATTTCATAAGTATACTGCAATCATTAAGAATCCTTAAAAAATAAGATGCTTGATTGGGAACACTAACCTTTTCGATTTCTATTGCCACTTTACGTATCGAGATCGAGGTTTAATATAAGATACTATATAATAAAACATCGATATATAAATTTGATTTAAAATAATATGCACTGTGGTAATTGTAGAAGAAACAGCACAAGAGGACCTGCTCCAGCTTCATATGGAGGAACATTTCCCGTCTCGAAAGACCTTACTCCCTTGCCAAGTCCAGATAATCGCAGGTATTATATTTTTCCAATCTTATATATAGGCCAAATTCATGATTCTCGGCACCAATTATGGTCTGTCTGTTATCAATAAAAAATAGACCTATTTATTAACCTCATACCGTGCCGGAGAAAACTAAGAACGTTCTAAGACGTGAGGAAAACATTAAACAAATCAAAAGAACTAGATACGCACGTTGCGAAGTGAGCGCATCTGATAACAGCAGAAAACTGTGTGGATTATAAAATTATGTTGGCCAGTTAAATAAATCTGTAGTGTCTGCTGGAGCCATTTCCAGTACATAGCGGAAAATTAGACGATCATTGACAGTCTGAGGAAAAATGGGTATCGAACTACATTAACTCATATTACCATACCTCTCGCAATGCGACACCTTGGAGATACATTGACAGCAGTCCATCTGTGGTTGCGCAACTGCCAATGCATAATATGTATTCTGTGATTGCATGTTTTGGTTTGTTGTTGTACTTTTAGTGAATTATATATTGAAAATTGTGCCCAAATGCTTTGATAGTTATTAATTGAACAATGGCGAGAGAGTGCCAAGTGTACATGAAATCCAGTTATTGGTAACCGCATTTATCTTTTCATCGGTAAGTGTTTGCATTAATTTATAGGTTAACTCGTGGCTCATATCACTGAAACAGTAATTTGTTTGTTTTTTTTAAATTTTGAGCTATTAATGCATTAGCAATGCGTAGTTGTAAAAGCGTTTCAGTATCACTCCTTTATTTTCTTCAACGATTATTTGCTTAGAAATTTTCTTTATTTCAATATTAGATTGATATCTATTTATACACACTCTAACAACCGCGAGCGCGCCTATGTCAAAAAATGCAAAGAAAGCTGTGAGCAACCCCCACCACTTCCCGCACAACGTTAGCACGTCAACACATTATGATTACTATTGGTATGCAGTATTCAATTTTACCCAGAATGTTGACCTACTGCCATAGCATATCCCACCCCAAACCATCACACTTTGGGTAAGGGATGTCTGATGTTCAACAGCCAATTTCAAATTTTGACGTTTCTCACGTCGGAGTCGGTTTCTACGTCCATCACGAGCCTACAAACAAAATTAAGACATCACTGAACACTGTTTGATTCCATTACTGTCTCCAATTCACTCTCCCATTCATGACACCATGCCAACCTGATGGCTCGATGACGTGGAGTAAAGGGTAGTTACAATAACAGTCGGTAGGAATGAAGTAAAAAAGGGTCAAAGTTCGTAGGTGGCATTCTTCCAGATGCGTGGTTGTTCTACAGTGTCCGCATCCGCGTTTTCGCTCGTCGACCTTCCTCAGAACACCTTGACCGACTTCTTATACCGCTGTTACATTACAACCCACATGATTGGCAACATTCCTTAAAGGAAGCTCTACTTTCCTTATACATATTATTTGTCCTCGTTCAATGTCACTTAACTGGCGAAAATTGGCCCTTCTACGAGTTCTAGGCATTTTCAAAGGTGTTTAAGACTCAAATGATATTAAACTTATCCAAATTTATACTTTTTCAATAAAAAGGGCACTGAAATAATCAGTATTTCAAAACAAACAAGTACAAAGACGGCCAGAAAATAATTGTAATTTAAATAGCTTCTTAGCTACAATGAAAGAAAACTTCTCTAGAAATTTCAACAATATTTCTCAATGAATTCTTGGCGTTGCATTTATTTATTTATTCAAGCCAGTATGAATATACTGTATATAAAGTAATTAAATAGATTTTCTTTAGTTATAGTCAAATAAATGTAAAACATGTTACTGGTACGAGTGCTTCCCCACATTGGCGAAGATCAAGTCCTTGCAGATGCGAAACATCTACACCAGGTAAGAAAATAATTTGTTTCTTGTAATTAAACAATGAATTGAAACACCAACTTATTTTAATATACAATATTGGACTCGATTTTATGCAAAACCTGCGTTTAATGTAGCAAATATCGATTGAATAATAGAAAAACTTGTAGACGACAAAGGTAGTTGCTTTGCATTACTGCCACATCGGCAAATTCGGACCAGGATAAGTCGATGAGGTATAGATTAATAGAAAGCTTGCGTCATAATCTTTGAAAGTGATCTAAAATTGTGGGTTCCATGTATCTGCAATGTGAGCACGAAAAAATTCCTACTCCGCAACTGAGTGAGGAGTTAGGCAACATTTTTAAGTTAAAGTGCCAGTGTTTACAGAAGTACTAGTGAACTAAGCTCCTGGCGTCGGTGATTGGCACCGGTAGTGATAAAAAAAGGTATTTTTTATAGACACCGAGTAAAACAAAGTTAGGTACAAAATAAAATAATTAAATGAGGTACAATTCAACATCGATGATGTAGTGTGATAAATGGACACCGGACAATTTCCGTGAGTTCCGTACCGGCTTCCCAACCGGCCTGTCAGTTTACGTGTAAATGTCGCAGTGTGTAGACGATGCGAGGATAAAAATAAATAGTAACAACTTACTGCATTTTCTTTCGCTCGTGTTTGTCGACAACTGTCGAAAATTGTTTCTCGGTTTGTTGACTTACGGGTCGGTGGATCAGCAGTGGATTATACCGTGTATATGTAAGTACGAAACATATCAGGACAACCTGCGTATATCACGTTCCTTTACGATTTATACACATTATTTTGTTCATTACATTTATCGTGGGAATTCTTAATTAATATTTTCGGTGTACCAAAATTTGCAGGACTTTTAAAATATTTTCTAATGATATTTTCTTGAACTTAAAAACTTGTCAATATCAATTAATGACATTAACAACCTTATAATCCAGTCGAATAGGGGAAATTTAAGGGAAGTAACTGATAAAGTTACTATTAAAGTACAATAGTAATTATTCAAACTTACTAATTAGATTTTTCTTACTTAGACCGCCGACAAAAATTAGTATACACTCGTGAAGTAAATACAGAGGATGGTCAATCATCGAGAGATATGACAAATAAACACCCAGTCTCTTCCATGTATTCACTTTACCTTCCATATAACTCAAACACGCCCGAGGGAGTAATGTTTATGAACAGATTTCGAACGATTCATTGATGTCGAAACGATACGAGACGCCTTATGGTGTGCAACGACACAATCAGAGGTAGGTGTTGATTTACTAAAATGTACACATGACAAAGTTTACCATGAAACAATTATTTTCTTACGACTTTCACAATTTTCCCTTATCTGTGTACACACGAGAAAAAAAAGGTCCTCTTAGATATTGTATAAATGGTAAAACTATAAATTGATTTGGTCGCTAGTAAAAAAAGATACTCGGTAGACTTCAAGATAGTGACAAACAAATTGTTTAGATTTTCACGAAATTTCACTGTCGGGAACAATAGTTGTGATTCTTTTTCTCAGCGGTGGTTTGGCGTAAATTTCTCGAAAATTTTAAGTTTACTTTTATCACAATAGGCTGGTGTTTGAAAAACGGGCGAGAAAATCGTTTTAGTTGTAAATTATGTAAAAAATTGCAATTGATTCGGCATTAAATAATGAAGACACCGAGGTATCTTCATAAACAGTGAATTCAAAATTACTCCAGAGAAATAAAACTTCCTCTGCGGAATGAGGCTGAACAAGCTGAATTTTTGCAGAGACCTTCGATTTGATGTTCTAATGAAGCACAAAAAAATCTCATATGCCTACCCTTGTGCGTCTTGAGATATCGAAGGTCAAAGGTCATGAAAATCGATTTTTCGCGAAAATCTCGCTTCCAGTGCATCTGACGTTGTAAGAACTTATAACAAAGCTTACGTAAAATGATATTCTCTACAAAATTGCTCATATACATTTTTTTCGTACGACCAACCGTTTTCGAGATATAGCATGATAAAGCGGGAGCGCATTCGTAATAGGTAATACTGTATTATACTGCAGAGCTATAAATATAAAAGCACTTTTCTTAATCTGTTAGACTGAAAAATTAAATTCCCATTATTAAAGCCGTTAAAAATTTGTTTATTTATAAAAAAAATATATAATAAATAATTAATAACAAAAAATACATTCTTTTCCACACCACGCCTTATGTTTCCCTTGCCTTCCTCCTCATCCTCGTCGGGTTCCACTAGCACCTCGATTAACACATTATCTTCGTCAGACGCTTCCTCTATATCTGTTGGCTGTATGTCTGTTGGCAAAACCTCTTCAGGCTCAAGGTCACTGAAGTCTTCGATGTTTTGCAACTCTGTTGACGGGTTCAGGCATGCCTGTCCGTGACACTGACCACAAACTTTGGAGCATGGCAGCCCGACTTTTCTACACCCGCACTGCGCACCACACCCCTGTTTATAATTACAGAATATTGTATTTAATAGTTCGTCTGGAGCAGGTGACAGTAGTGTTGTTTTCGGCTGTAATATGTCGTTTTTTTAAATCCCAACCCCATTCTTCGGGTTGTAGATTGTTCCCTAGCCAAACCTGTACTTGGTAGTAGACCCGATAAATATGCTGTCGAGCTGCTTCATTGGTAGATGGAAGGGATGACAATTTAACAGGTCTAATAAGTCGTGTAGCCTTAATGAATTGGGTGTATCTAGATTTGTCAAGGTTCACTTCATCTTTTGGAGCACCATACATATAGCTAACAGAAAACGCTTTCCGTTCTGAAATACTGTATCTGGCGGGCAGTTTTCTGCTTGAAATATTTGAGGCGAGTGAGTCAAATCGGGATGTTTCTCAAACATTGTCATAACCTTAAGTTTTCCTTTGTTGAATAGTGCCAATGTAATGTCGCATCCAGTTAGGGCATGCAAAAACAAAATATATTCTTTGCAAAGACGATATTTGTCGAGACTTTTAGACGAATAAATTAGTGTTGATGTAGTCCCTTTGTCAATTTTCTTTAAGAAAATTTGTCGGTGATGTGACTGAGTTCGTCCTATTAAGAGAACAAGCAAATCGCGCTCCCGATTTATCATGCTATATCTCGAAAACGGTTGGTCGTACGACAAAAATGTATATGAACAATATTGTAGAGAATACTATTTTACGTAAGTTTTGTTATGAGTTCTTATGACGTCAGATGCACTGGAAGCGAGATTTTCGCGAAAAACCGATTTTCATGACATTTGACCTTCGATATCTCAAGACGCACAAGGGTAGGCATATGAGATTTTTTTGTGCTTCATTGGAACATCAAAACGAAGGTCTCTGCAAAAATTCAGCTTGTTCGGCCTCATTCCGCAGATGGCCTTTATTTTTACCTTATTTCCCTGGAGTAAATGAATATTATATCGACTAATCTTGTTTCGTAAATTCAAGAATCCTGGTGGTATTACCATGTCAGCGCAATAAAAATCCCTACTATCTGAAAACAATCAAATCTGTCCGACATCTGTCAATTTTTTGCCACAATGTTAAAAATTTCTGTGTTCATTAACATTACAAATTAGTGAAACGCTACTCCGCTACAAAATATTACTGCTTATTTTGTACAACGAGCAACATTGAATATTGTTGATCTAATTTACATCAAGTGAATGTCACATATATTTTATTCATACCAGAATATCTTTAGATTCCAGGACATATTGGAAAAATCCCCAACCTCAAAGGCCATATGAATTAACAGATGGGAAGGCATCGTTATCAAAAATAATAGTGACCCAACCTTTAGAAACACAAACAGACATGATTTTGTCACCGTCTACACAAGCAGCAAATCAGTAAGTAATCACAAATTACCTTCACAGAAAACACAATGAATGCCAATTTCGCGAAGAATGTACAACATAATTTTTGTAAGTAAATTTACGATAGTTATGGGTGACGAATTGTAGAAAAAGGAATTTATGAAAATAACCTTTGGTCTACTTAAGGGTGCGTTTTAAAAATCAACCATTTGGGTTATGTGGGGACCATGACCCTTATCAATTTTAACCTGGATGACAACTTGAGGGCATGTGCATCACAATCACAATCTGCCATTTTCAAAATAGCGGATATACGATTGGCATTTACTAAAGGGCTTTTAATTCGTTAACGATGCTGTTTAGCAACTTCCCTTCCTTATAACCATTTTTTTCATCAAAATGTGGGAAATAATTGAGATTTTTATAAAGAAGCCCTAAAGTCCACCATTCAGAAGTTTTAGGACACTTTTATTCACCAAAGTTTTAGAATTAAGCATCCAAAGGAAAGATTGATATCAAAAGCGATGCATTTTCCTGTTGTTTTTTTTTTATATAGACAAAAAATTTCTCAGTTAGTTGTAAGTAGCACAATATGTTACGCCAGGAATCATCATTACCGAGTTAAAAAATTTTGTATATGAATAGGTCCAACATTTTCACACCATTACCAGCTACTTTCATGAAGTGGCATAAAATAAAGATCAAGGATTTATGATCAAAGTAACAAAGAATATCGGTTCTGATGCGCCAGAGAAAGTCCTACAAAAGGGTTTTCCCAAATCTCTGTGAAGTGACATTCTATTTGGCAACAAAACTGTTACATATAGTGTGTCCGTAAAGTATGGAATAAATTCGTTATTTCTTAAACCAAAAATATTTAGAAAAAGCCTCGGACACGTCGATTTTAATTTCAATTGGGCACCTTATCCCTTTATAGTCTCTATTTTGCTGATGACCAAGTAGTAATTGCGGAGGATGAAGAAGACGAGCTATATGGTTAGAAAGCTACAAGAGTATGAAAGGGCCGGACTCACGATGAACTTAAATAAATGCGAATACTTAATTACAGGAAACGACGAATGTAACAACTTACCTTTGGACAAAGGAACGATGAAAGGTGTCAAAAAATGTAAATACTTAGGGAGTGCTCTTCAACAAACAAGGATCGAGTATGGATGAGGTCCAAGAAAGAATAAACAAAGGCAGAAAAACTATTGGAGCATTAAATTCAGTTTTATGGGAAAAGGACATCAGGAGAGAACGAAAATGCGTATTTACAAAACTATTGTCCAGAGTGTTATAACAAATGGCGAGGAAGTGTGGGATCTAAGCCAAAACAATAGAAAAAAATTAATGTCAACAGAAATGGACTTCCTCAGAAGAAGCTGCAGACGATCCAGACTCGAAAAAGTAAGAAATGAAGTCATTAGAAGGGATATGAACATCGAGAGAGATATATATATATATATTGGAGAGGAAATTGAAAGGAAACAATTGACATGGTTCGGTCATGCAAAGAGAATGTATGAGGAAAGATGGCCAAGAAAAATATTAGAGTGGGTACCACCAGAGAAGAAAGAGTGGAAGGCCGAGAAGAAGTTGGAGAGAGGACGTTAATCAAGTGATGGAATTAAGAAATTTAGAGGAGAATATGTGCTATGACAGAAGAAGTTGGAAGCTGGGTACGGAGAGACGGCGCCAGCCGTAGACAATCCGTGTATATATATACATATATATATATATATATATATACATATATATATATATATATATATATATATATATATATATATATATATATATATATATATATATATATATATATATATATATATATATATATACATATATATATATATATATATATATATATATATATATATATATATATATATATATATACATATATATATATATATATATATATATATATATATATATATATATATATATATATATATATATATATATATATATATACACATATTAAATTCGTTTTCCGGGTATACTCCCGCGTAGGTGATAGGCCCCGAGAGGGACCGTGGTTGTCTGAACGACGTTTCGGCAGAATCTCTCTGCCATCTTCAGGTTCTAACAGATAACTGCTTACTGCGGCTTCTGTTCGAGTTACCAGAAGCCGCAGTAAGCAGTTATCTGTTAGAACCTGAAGACGGCAGATGAGATTCTGCCGAAACGTCGTTCAGACAACCACATCCCTCTCGGGGCCTATCACCCTACGCGGGAGTATACCCGGAAAACGAATTTTAACATATATATATATATATATATATATATATATATATATATATATATATATATATATGTTATAAATAACTTGGTAACCAAGCAATAGAAAAAGTTTCTCTTTCTCATAGAATAGATGTAAAATTTATAAAATGAATTTTTTTCGATGATGCGCTAATTCTGGCAGTCGACTATAAAGTTTGTATGCAACTCCTCCATAACAAGTTTTTATTGAACTCGTCCTCTTTATAAACTCCTTAGTAGTTCCGAAATAATGAAGGACGTTATATAGCGGCCAGGGGTTTTCATTTTTGTATTGTAACTAGAACGAATAAAAAAACAACTTTTTGTCGTAGATCCACATAAAAAAGTTTTTCCTCTTCCAAACTCTTATCTGTGGACACATTGTACATATATAAAACATTTGAGCAATAATCTAAATGTAGTTATTGTACTATAAATCATTTTTGTTAATAATGTTAAACGTTTACTGATGCAGGAAGTTTTTTTGAACTTTTTTTATAAAATTTAGTCCAGATGGTCAATAAATGTTAATTGATGGTCAATGACGACATCTAGATATTTCATTGTAACTACTTCCTCAAGGTGTTCGCCATTATATATCACAATGTGCTTTGTTCGTGTCTTAATTTACATATCTGTTGGACCCAACTTTAATTTTTTTGGCATTTACCATTAATCCGTTTGTTGTGTACCATTCTTTAACAATTTTCATTTGTTAATTTTGAGTAAGTATACGTTGTTTGATATCAAATATTGATAAATATACTATAGTATCTATCATCTGCAAAGGTGCAATTTGCTACCTTATGAATTAATAAGGAAGATGTTATTAATAAAAAAGAATGAAGAACATAGGGCCCAACGCGGTACCTTGAGGAACTCCATTGTACTAAAAATTTACTAAAAAAAAAGTTGTATTAAATCTCTATATTAATCAAAAATGAGAATCAAAATTGTTTCCTCCTATAAATGTGTAGATTAAAAAGTGTTATGAGGTAAATTTTGTTAAAAAAGTCTTTTTAGTAAAAGTATGAAATTGCATATTCTCCACTATGAAAATGAAGAATTCTGAACTTATACTCATATTGTCAGGTTATCGCCCAGGTTTAAATCGAAAAGGGCCATAGTATTTACATGACCTCTGTTGTTGATTTCCTGGACCTTAAAGTACATATAGCAATTGGACTAATTCAAATTATTGTAACAGACATTAAGTTAAATATTTGGGACGTTTGTATGTTACTATTATATACTATTCAAACATTTATCCCAAAAATCTTGTAATTATTCCCATTATTTTGCATAAAAGTTCTGGTTCTCACTACGTAAATTTCATATGAAAAATAATAAAATAAAATGATTTTGTAAACAATAAAAATGACTTCTAATTTCGTATATTATGAAAATAGTATTAATAGTTAATTATTTATTTTCAGTAATCCCAATGATCAGGATACAGTAATCCATCAGTATTATCAAAATCCATGTAAAATGTGCGGTAAGACACATTATCGACAACAAACTACAGTGTCTGGAACTCTCACGATTACTCCTTATATGTGCATGCCGCTAAACATAAGAGGTATGCAATAGAAAGGGAACTTGTATACTTACATGTACATGTATACAGGGTGCCCAAAAAATAATGGAGTGGAATGGGTAGCTTCTTTAGGCCAACAAAATATTACAAAAATATTAAAGTACAATTTAATAATATCTTAGATGCTTGACACATACTTTCTTTGTCTGATTCAACATCGGCTCTAATATCCGCTACCAAGGTAGAAATTCATCAGTGTTTGTGTGAATAGTGGAAGCTCGGATTTGAATCCGTGTGGTCTTAGTGTAGTCATTTTAACCCAAAATTTCGCAATTAGTTAAAAATAGACTGGCAAACAAGGGATTTGGTAATATGTAGTATTTGATCACCCGATTTCGAAAACTATTTATCTTAAGGAAAAATATTTTTCGGTTTTAAATTTATATACAGATTTCTTTTTAAATTCAGTAATATATATTTACATACTTACCTGAATATTTTTTCGAGATATCCACATTCAAATAAGTTTTTGTAAGACGTTTAAATTTATATATTCCGATTCCACGAAAAGAATCTATAATTCTAGCAAACAACAAACGTTTATCAACTTTTTTACTTGTCATTTCAGATAAAAGAGCATCCTCAACGGTTGAAGAGAAATGGATTAGACCAGGGTCAGTAAATATTTACACCAAAAACAGATAAATTTATCCCAAACAGGGTATTTTGCTTTAGTTTTCCCAATCGTTTATTTAAAGATACATCTTTAAATAGGCTAAACCAGTCTTCAAACAAAAATACAGCACTTTTTGTCTAAGAGCCGGTTTAGCGATGCTTAGTTAACTATTAACTAGAAGATAACATTCATATTAACAATAATTATTACAACCGGTTTTTTTTCCTTGGATATTATCTTTTATTTAAGAAAAATGTTGGACGTGATAACGTATTGCATTAATTTAATTTATATGGAATTGTAATCTTCTAGTTAGAGTTAACTGACTATCGACAAATCGGCCATAAATCAGAGAAAACTGGGGTATTTTTTCATGAATAATCGGAACTTTAGAGCAGTATTCATTAATGTATTAAGCCCTGAAGTAGTTTACGTATAATGAATGTTTTTTCAATTTTGGTATAATGAAGGATTTACATTTTCTTTGCACCTCTGTTTTTGCGACATTAGTGATTAATTCAGGGAAGTTATAGAAAAGTCAGACATTTTGTGAAAATAATTTTGACAACAGTTGCATCGTCTTTTTATTTAAAAACAGTTCTATGACCGATAATTGAACACATTTATAATAGGTATAGATGATGCTTCACGATGCAACGCCGAACGAGATTGCAGACGATTCCAAGAGTGTGGTACGTTGACATGCCCATACAACTTCGAAAAGTCTACCAACACTTTGGTTCAAGAAGAATTCATACTGAAGGCACCTGTAAGTCACATTTTGACGTTTTAAAAAAGTCACTTTGACGTTTCAAAAAAGTCACATTTTGACGTTTTAAAAAAGTCACTTTGACGTTTCAAAAAAAGTCACGATTTTTGACGTTTCAAAAAAAGTCACACTTTGACGTTTCAAAAAAAGTCACATTTTGACGTTTCAAAAAGTCACATTGGTGGAATGTCACTAATATATTTTTTAGACAATGGGACTGATTTTGCTCATCAATGAACTCAATCTCTTCCTTGACCTCTAGAATGTGTGTACTAAATTTGAGAACTTTATCTCAAAAACTGTAGCTGCTATCGCGAACCCGTCAGACACACACAGAAATTTTTTTCTGTCTGAAATTTTGTGTATCGTCATAATTCGTCGAGATTCGTCCAGAAATGCAATAAAAATTTTTTTTAAATTTTTTCACGAATACATAACCTCATTTTGAGAGGCGAGGAAGTAATAAACAAGAATAAAAAAAAAAACGAAAAAAATATATAAAATATCTGATTGGTTTTCGTTACCAAGATATTGGTCAAATAACAAGGTCGACGGTGATTTTGTCAAATGCCCACAATTAATTGTTGCTGTTTCTTATGTTTTTGGTGGTGCTGATTCTGAATATGTAGTCAGAATTTCTCCATCAGACTCCACTTTTTTTTTGTAATAGACGTTTACTGAGCCTCAATTAATCAGGCAGGAATAAATGATTTGGTTCGTGATCTCAGTTTATTTAAACCTCAAGCTGAGATATTAGCTTCAAGATTAATACAGTGGAATATTTTACAGAACGGTACAAATGTTCATCCATTCCGTAAAAGGCAGCATAAACTTGAACACCTCGTCTCTAAGCATAATGACCTAGTCTACTGCGATGATCTTTACTAAAGGCCTTAGGACAGCAACACAATCCTGAAGAATGGCGATAGATTCTCAAAACCAACTTTGACTGCAGTTCAAACGAAAATAAATATGCTGCTCATGTGAAGGAATCATCCGAAAATATTAAACTCTTGCTGACCTGCATACGATATGAGACATATTTTTGGCATGTGTGTGAAGATCTCAAAGTAAAAGCTATTTTAATTGGATTATAACTTGGATACACACTATTATATTGCCTCTCGTGTGATTGCGATAGCAGAGGTTGGAAAAAAACACTACATCAAAAAGCAGTGACCAAAGAGAAATCACTCATCCCGAAATAGAATATCGTTAAAAGTGAGCCATCGGTACCAAGAGAGAAAGCTTATCTTCCATCTTTACCTATCAAGCTAAGTTTGAAGAAATATTTTGTTAAAGCGATGAATCGGAAAAGCCAAGGTTTTCTTTTCTTGAAGGGCAAGTTTTCTAGAATTTGTGATGTGGAGATTGAAGGAGGGCATATGCCCGATGGACAAACTTTGTTACAGACTTCATATCACCACAAAAAATACTAGAATCAGCTATTCATTTCCATTTGACAGAAAAAGAGTTTAAATTTGTTGACCACTGTATTTTTGAAATTCATACATTATCTTTGCTTATTGAAAGTGAATAACATTTGATGGTGTAATATCTTACTTGGCCAATAGTTTATTTCTATGACCAATATTTGATAATCGGACATTTTGTCACTCAATTTGCTTGTTGAAACGATCCTCAATAGGACTTTTCAAACACCCCGTATATTTATTTCTATTTTAAACAAAATGTTCTTCAAGAAAATTATTGCACCTAAGTTACTACCCGCTTTGATGAACTGTTTAATTTAATTAAATTGTCTGGTTTAGAGGTCAATAATTTGCGGGGTATCTGTTAAAATTTTTCGGTAGAATCCTTGCTTCGTTGTACACGAAAAGTCATACTGAGAAGACACAAACGTCTGAAAATTTTAATAATATAACTGACAGCTATGTTATACTTAATACACATCTTTCTATAATTCACAATTCATCGTGACAAATTACAGGGAAAGCAGTTGTTTAAAAAAATAAGATGTTTGGTATTTATCTATGATAACTTTTGTGAAGTTGATAAATAATTAGCAGTTTATGGCTCGTGACTAGGATTGCCCAACGACGGCCACGCATGTATTGATTTCTAATACTGAAATAAGAAAAATCTTCAAGCAAATTATCAATGAAAAAAAAATAAGGAAAGAAACTGCAACACATTCATAATGACGCATTGCTAATGCATTAATTGTGCAAAATTTTGAAAAAAACAAATTTCAAAAGTTACTGTTTCAATGATACGCCGCCGCCGAGTTCAGCCCGGCGCGGAGCGACGATTTAACTTAACCTATAAATTGATGTATTGAATTTTCCTCAGACTATCAATGGTAGTCTAAGCAACTTTCTACTGTGTTCTGGAAATGGCTCCAGTAGATACTACAGATTTACTTAACTGACGAACATAATTTTATAATCCACACAGGTATCTGCTTTTATTAGATGCACCCACCTCTTAACGTGCGTATCTGGTTTATTTGATTTGTTTATTGTTTTCCTCACGTCGCGTCGCTTAGAATGTACTGAATTCTCTCCAGCACGGTAAAATGCAGAGACAAACAAACAACCGCTTTACCACAGGTTTTATAGCGAAAGGGCGGAGTTTACATCAATCTGCATGAAAACTCAACTGTCAAGTTAGAATCGCAGACTACGAATAGTAGTCGAAGTTCTCTGAGCTATGACTGTCTCCTAGGTGAACAACTCTATTCATGAGACAACAAAATTGTTTCATTATTTGATCTGGTTTGTGACACTGTGACTGTACTATTTAAGCTGTCAAATCCTATCATTCTATCATTGGACATTTCAGGACTTCGATGCATCGAAAAAAAGAAATACTGGAGTTATGGCCATAAAAGATACGAAAACTCAGTCAATGCAAGCAGCAGCACCACCCAAGAACGGAAAGGATTACAATCCTCAAACTAGTGAGACAAGAATGCTTAGTGCTGCCTATTTAGAGACAATCATACCAGGCTTTATTCCTGACAAGTAAGAGTTATTATGAATATGTCTATGTAGAAAATATTTTGGGCCTTCTGCAACTACGGGCATAATTTAATAGCTTATATACACTTAAAAAAACTGTTTATTTAAAAAAGAAAATATATTTAATTCAAATAAATAAAAGCGTCAACAGGTGAATACATATTTAGGTCAAACAAACATTTACTTCGATTATTAACATAAATGCCAACAAAATATCTTTTTAACAAGTTACTTAATTAAACGAAGCTATTTAATTGATACCTACTTATTTAGTCGTATTGTTTTTTGAATTTAGAAAAGATTCATTTACATCAAACAAATTATGTATCAAATTAAACAAATTAACAATTAAACTATTTAGTTCTTTCTAACATAGCTGTTGCTAAAGCATATTAGTATACTTGATTTAAAAAAAAAAACTGGTACAACTCTTGTAATCGAAAATCTTAATAGTTTAGTTGTGTGCATATCTCTGTAAATAGGGCTGGCCAGGCATGTCGAGAGGGGGGTGGGGAAGAGGTGATTTACCCCGGACCTGGGTTTTTTGGAGGGGATCGGTTTTCTTTTGTGTTTTTAAACTTATTAAACCTTTCTCTTTTATTTTATTCAAATGGAATTTTAAAAAATAATCAGAAAATAACTTTTTCAAAACATTTTCAAGCCTATCATATTATTGTTTAAAAAAAATAATATTTGTTACGAATAATTCTACTAATGGTTGTAATTAAAATACTAACTGAATAATGATAATTCTATTTTTAAAATAAGAACACAAAAAATACCACTTGAGATTAAAAAAAATGTAAACAATGCAAACTGAACATAAAAATACAATAAAAAAAATAAAATAAATGAACTTCAATTACGTAATACAGAATTAACTAATATTTTGTCATTGCTCCATTAGCGTCTAAAACTGCCTGAAGTCTTGCAGGCATGGACAAAATCAGATTTCTTACAAGGTCAACTTCTTGCGACAAGTTCTCCCAAGCGTCTTCAATTATCCCTTCCAATTCTTGGGTATTATTTGGATGGTTATTTAATTTTCTTATATGTTTCACCATTAGTCCCCATACATTTTCAATTGGATTTAAATCCGGACTTTTAGATGGCCACGGTAACAACCATTGCCTGACACGATGGGCCGTATGTATGGAGCAGTTGTCTTGTTGGAAAATAAAATTATTTTCCGTAAACACCTCTATTACTGACGGCAACATAATATTGTCTAATATTTCAATATATTTAATGGAATTGAGATGACCAACACACCTAACCCATTTAGGATCATGCAAGCCCAGACATTGACTGAAAACCTTCCTGATATTTGTGGATCGAAAGTATATTTTTCGTCGTATCTAGTGGAAGGAGGCCTATATACGTGAACATGTCCATCGTTACAGGATTTAAAAACCTTTTCGTCAGAAAAGACAACCTGTCCCCAGAAGTTTTCATCATTGATTATATAGTTGGTTTGCAAAAATAATCCTACCCTGCTTCTTTTCTTCTGAAAGTTTGTATTTTTTAGCCGCTGAACAACTCTTCAAGTCGCTTTGTAGTTTTATTCTTCTGCAGGCAATAGATACCGAAGCAGGGAAATTTGTCTCTGAAATTGAATTTACTGCAGTCTGAAAAGGGTTTTCTATTAGGTAATTTATAAGATTTTCATCTTCTTGATTATTGCTCTTTCTGGGCCTACCGGAACCAACTTTACGGTATACCGTTTGGTTGGTTTCCCATTGTTTTTTAACACTCATTATCGTGGTTTTACTCACATTATATTCAGCAGCAAGTCTTCTTATGGACCAACCATCTTCAATTTTAGAAACAATTCGAAATTTTTGAATATCTGTTAGATGTCGAACCATCTTTAATAATGACGCCACTGATTAACGTCAAAGTGACATTTGTAAGATTATTAATATCAATCAAAAACAAATGATTTACATAGCTAAAAGAAAGTGTACCAGTTTTTATTGAAATCAACTGTACTATTCTGAAACAACGATAATTTACTTAAACTAACAAAAAAAATTAACAAAAGAATGTTACCTCAATTAACAAATCCATTTTTACTGTGTAGGAAAAGCAAATAGGACATTTTTTAAAAACGGTTAGTAACTTTTTTTGTAACAACTCGCAACTTGTCTAATTTTGTGTACATTAAACTGTGGATGACTCATAACTGCATGGACATAAAACTACATCAGATTCTTTGAAGTTAAGATAAGTCGATTTAACTAAACTTACTTAGATACGAAATCGAGTTTCAAAATTGCTCAAAGAAAATGTTTCTCTAAAATTACTCCTAAATGCTTTAAGCGATTTATACAAGATTTGGTGTGGTGACAATTAACGACAAGGGACAGGAGACTAGACCAAAATCCAGGACCGGTAACTACTACTGTCTCATTGTTGACAGGACATACGTAGACAAGAATGGGTAGGAACATTTGATGTGAAGATAACACTGTAGTTTTCCACGAAACACAAAACACCATATACTGCACTCACTGCATGAGTTATATGGTGTTTTGGGGAAAACTACATCAGTGATACGTAGACAAATAAAAACAAAAGTATAAAATGTATAATGAAATACATACCGCTTGATACAAAGTATTATTCAGAATGATTCTGTCATCTCATTAGTATCCTGAGAGAATGATTTAGTTGGGAGAAATAAATTTTATTTCAACCAAATAAATGATTTCTTTGTATTTGGTGAACTAAACATTTAATTGGGAGAATTAAGGCATTTATTTGATTAAAAGCCGAATATTTAATATTATCAATTAAATCAAAATACTTATTTGTAAGAAATATTTGTTTCTGAACATTAAATATTTATTTGTGAACATTAAACATTTGTTTCTGAACACTAAATATTTGTTGCTGAGCGTTAAATATTTATTTCTCAGGAATAAGACTTTTTACAGAAAATTGTGTGGATTTATTGTTGATGAACACATTAATTTCAGGAAAATTAATTCCGTTTTTAATTTATTTATAGTGAACAAATATTTATTTCTCAAAAACAATGAAAATTTCGTATATTCATTAATATTAAATAAATTGTTAATTTTTGTTAATAACGCTGTTTAATTTATTTATAATAAAGAAATATTTCTCCTCGCACCTGCTTTGGGTATCCACCATTTTATAAATTTAAAAAATTTGTTAAATAAATCTCTGCGCCAAAAGGATTAGTCATAGGTTGGTTTTTTGGAGAAAAAAACAATCTGAACAATCCTTTTCCTACGCATGGTTTATTTAAAAAAAGATATATAAACAATTTATACAGAATAGCGACTTAATACCCAAAGAAGGTTCGAAGACAAATTATACGGATACAACAAATAAATGAATATAGAAAATTAAAAACATTTATATTCAAAAAAAATATATATAAAAATTTTTACTTACCTGGTTTATATTTGCGAAACTATAAAATTTGATTTATATTAAAAAATGTATGCCTCACGATTTGTTTACAGTATTAAAAAATCAATTTTGCTAAAAAATTATAGCAGATATTTTTTTATTTTTTTCACAAATTGTAAAGCATATCGTCGGTCCACTGCCAAAACAACGAATGTGCATTTTTCTAATTTTTCAGAAGATGGGAAATAAAGTTCAATTTGTTGTTAAATATCCAAAGGTAATTTATTTATTGGTATAAGTTTCCTAGTATAAAAATATTTCAAAAATATTCAATATTCGCATTTGCGGTTTTGGCACTGCAGACTGGAAAAAATTATTATTTTCCAACAGAAAAGTCGAAACCGGCAAATTTGCACATTCGATGTTTTGTCATTAAAGCAACGTTATGGTAGGTATATATTTGCGAAATTAAAATGTATTTTATATTAAAAACATGTATGCTTCACGAGTTGTTTATAATAAAACATATTCTAAAAAATGATTGGGTAGATATCATATAATTTTTTATATAATTTTGCGTAGATGTAGGTACATACATAATATATCACTATCAGTAAAATCAATTACTCTCATAAAATATAACTTCATATCTCCATAGACACGATGACGTTAAAACATATATCTATTATGTTAATTCTTCTTCCATAGGTGTTAAAGTATTTATGCTGAATAAAGTTCTAAATTTTTTTAAACTAATGTGTCTTATTAGAATCAGTTAACCTCAAATTTATTATATATAAATCTGGATTTCCATGTCAAATTTTAAGAGAAAATTCAGGAAAAATTGTAAATATCAGGAAATGCAGCCATTATAACCGCTTATACCGAGTAAAAGTTTTGCATTGAATTGATGCGAGGATATAATCTTTAAAATAAACCGTAATCGAACAAGAAAAAATAATACAATGAAAATTACTGCGAAAAATCTTATAGATTGTATGGTAACAATAATATAAAATAATACAGTCTATGAATAACACCTAGTTAAGAAAATAATCTATTTATTTTTATGCAAGAAAGAAAGTAATAAAAAAGAACATTCTAAACCGATATATTTGAGTACAGATTTTCCTTTTATTCTTTTCTTATTTTGACTGTAATGTGCTTAACTGGAACTTTTCAAAAATACCAAATAAGTGAGTTTATTATTAACTTGGAAATAATAGTAGAAAGTTCAAATAAAGAGTAATTTTCAATTTTCTTTACCTCTTGTTTATTGTAATTTTTAATTGATGTGTCAGGTTAAGGATACAGACAAACAAATGTCTGTCTTAAAGGTAAACAAAATTAAATATTTGAAAAATATTTACACATATTTATTAAAAGAATAACAAAAATAACTCTGAACAAATTTCCACAACTAAACAGTTTTTGGCTAGGTTAGGTACTTTAATATGCTATGATAAACAAATTACCACGTACAAACATTAAAAACTTACATTTAAAAGTTTCTTTGAGGCTTTCCAGCCCCCATATTCTTCTAATAAACTATACATCTACCGAAAGGGACACAATACTTAACACAAAGCTAACACATAAGAGAAAAAGGGAACAATGGCGACTTGTTGAATCTTGACTAATACGCTACCGCGGTTTCGCCGGTAGAGGGCCAACATTTAGTTCTCAGAAACAAATTTATTAATGACGAATAAATATTTCTTATTAGAATTAAATATTTATTTCCGCTATTAGGGTATAAACTTTAATAGTAAATATTTCTTTCTATGAAATAAATATAATGATGTAATAAATGTGGCAGACACAAATGTGTTATTCATGAGTAAATTTATTTCTTATAAATAATTATTTAATTACAAAAAAATAAATACCAAGAGAATTCCTGAAATAAATCATTTAGTTTTGTCAATTAATCCAATCTTCGAAATATGCTTATTACAACAAAATTTTGAAAAATATTTATTTGTCTGAATATAATGCAGAATAATAAATATTTATTAAATTGAAAAACTAAGGCTTCTTAGTCATTTCAAGCCAGATATTTCCCTAAGTGTATACATGGTTCCAACTAATATTCGTTCTGCATTCGTGGCTGTTAAATGTAAGCGATTTGGTATGTACATATGTTTGTACAAGGAAAATGAACGTTACACACCTACCGAGGTTGATGGTGCAAATTCTAAATAGTTCACATGGACACGCAGTATTAATGGGTATGATGGAGATACGATAATCGAATTAGTCGATAATTTACATATCTCGAGATAGTCGATTATGACTTTTAAAAATTAGGAGTACTAATATTAGTAGTTAAGAAAATTAGTTGTATATAATTATTGCACGATGAATGAGGCGGCGACCGACTCGATCATTCCTGTTTCGAAGTCGCACCTCGATCGAAAACACGATAAGGCACAAAGTAGGTAATTAGTTGCAACGACAGAGTACAAATAAACCCATAGATTTGATTTAGTAAACCAGATACAATAATTGGCGAAACGTATCGGTTTTTTATATAAATAGGTATATATTTACCCAAGGTATCATCTTGAAGGCAGTTTTAGTGACGAGAAAATGTATTACCTATGTCCAGTAAAACCGAAATCAAGATATAAATACCCAATTTTTATTTAAAATATATCTGATATTTATATAATACCGGGGTTAGTGTAAATAGTGAAACAATTTAAAAGTAGTAGTTTAAGTTTTAAACAAATAGTTATTGTTACCTATTTGTATTGTAGATAAAACATAAAACACTCCAAAAATTAGTAGGTACGTAATATTATTTATTATAAATGAACGCACCTAATATGATAAAATAACAAATAGGAGGCTAAAATTACTAAAATTCGTACTATTAATATTAGCCGATTATTAAAATATCTCGATTATTCACATCACTAGCAGGCACTGACAACAGCACAGATAATTTTCACATTGTTTAATATCCCAGGTTAGCAGACCATATGCCAAACACCGCTCCGTGAAAGTAACCTAACGTATGTAGTCGTGTGGCCAACGCCAACTGAGGAACAGGAGCAAAGTTATGTATAATATTATACACATGTATTCTGGCTTCCCGTCTCAATACTGGTTGCAATATCAGTTGCATATATTACAGGTATATAAATAAATGCATACGTATCAATGACATATCATTTAAATCAACTATACAAACGCTCTTTAAAAAATTGATTTTTTTATATCACTGCCGGCCCTGAAATATGGTATATATTTCCGCTGCCTAATTTAATGACCAATTTCCAGTGCCGTTTTAATTTTACAAAAAAATTCAGAAATGAAAAATCTATCCACATACTTGAACAAATTGACACATTTTTTTCAATGTAGACTTACGAAATCAGGATTTTCTTTTTATTTCGAAAAAATATTATTTTTGGACACCTTGATTTTTTTTTTACTGTAAAGTTTTTTATATAATGTAGTTTCGATGAAAAAAAAATTGTTTCTAACACATTTACTTCCAAACTTCACTTTTGTTTTTGGACATGATATTTTGAATAATTCCCGAAAATACAGTCAGGAAAACACTAACGATCCGTTGTACGAACGTGGTTCAGCAAAAGATCAGTTGAATTTGGTTTAAAATCCAAAGTTATGGTTGTTACAACAATAGTATCCTTTCCTATCGTCAAGCATCAAACCGACAAATATTTGTTAATGTTGAAATGCGACTTAGGGAAACAGGTCAGCTATAACCCAGAAAATGAATGCTGGTTATCCCGCGGAGCTCGTTTGCTCGACTTCAAGTGAAAGAAAAGATTTTGAAAGTGGTAGACGAGCAGTCAGTACCCATATGAACTTTTGCCTCGTCACAAATTTTCGCAAGCCATTCGAGAGCGAAGAAAAAATGATGTGACTCCAGAATATAAATCCTTTTCACGGACGAGCAATGTTTTACAAGAAATTGTATCACAAATCTTCATAATCAGCGTATTTATGCAGATGAAAATTCTTAAGCAATTATGGAGACACATTGACAGAAGGAAATCAAGATTAACATAATATGGTTAAGAATTGTTTATAACTCTTTGACTAGACTATTAATGTAGGCTGCCAGATCATCTTGTCGGTTATTTATTTTCCTTAGAAACAATCTGCTTGATTTAACTGAAGATTTCTACGGTGAGAGATGTGATTCAATTCATGATGTTTCACCGCCTCATGTTAAACGCAATTTGTTAATGATGAGTAGGTACCCAACCAAATGGATTGGCACAAGACAAAATGTTCCCATTATGTGGCCACCGCGTTCACCAGATATAATCTCTTGTGATTTCTTTCTTTAAAAGTGTATGAAGTTAAAATTGACACTGAGGAGTAATAAAACGTTGTGAACTCTTTTTAGAATGAATAAATGGTCAGAAGAGTATAATTTTTTTTGCGTAAGCTTAAGCATTATATAAATTAAACGGTATAATGAATATATCTTAACAAAATCAATAAAAACTATAATCTCTTTAAATTTAGTGTATTTAATGTTCTAAAAAAATGTTTTTCCGGGAATTGTCCAGAATACTATATTCAAAGACAAAAGTGAGATTTGGAAAAAATTGTAAGATCAAAAAATGTTCGGAAATATTAAGTTTTTTAAAAAAAACTTTAATCTATAAGTATACACTAAAAAAATATAAGCCAATTTGTTTATATAATGTGCGCAATTTTTGCTTTTTTGCAATTCTGATCAAACTGAAACGGGCATTATAACACTAAATTTTATCCAAATCGCTTAAGGTTTTCCAAAATAATTTTAGAAGAACAATTATTTTTGAGAAACTATGAAGGTAAGTTTAGTTAAATCGACTTATTTCGACATTAAGAATCTGAGGTGGACACCCTGTATTTATATTTATACAGGGTGAGTCTTAAGTAAAAAAATTTTTTAACAGTGCCAATCAATTGTACTCGACGAAATATATTGAGGGTTAAAATATAACTACGCATTTAAAACTCACCCTGTATACAATTTTTAACTGTTCCAGAGATTACCTAGGACAAGGCAATGAAAAACTGTATTATTATGATGAACCAATTAATAATACGTAAGTACTTAAAACAATTCTTTATAGCTATTAGAAAAAAATCAAGCGACCAACATGTAGAAATAAATTTTTATTTTTAATCGTGTAAAATTTTAAATTCCCCATTCAATAAATTAACTTCATAAAAAAGTAATAGAAGAGTTATAAATTTAAACACAATTATATAATTATGCCCTGAAATTAAAAAAATAATAGTTCCTGAACAGCATGGCTATCTAACAGGAAAGTCAACTTGTTCAAATTTGGCCATTTATAGTAATCACATGCAGCTAGATTCTATTTACATAGATTTTAAAAACCACGGGCAGACCACACCATCCTGTTACACAAATTCAAAGACAGGTGTTGGTGGATCCCTTCTTCAGTGGCTTGGCAGTTATTAAGTGATAAGATTCTTTATAGTCAAAATAGAAAATTAAAGTTGTTTCATTTTGTCCATCGTCAGGCGTCCCTCAAGGTTCTCACTTAGGTCCACTTTAATTTTTAATATTTATAAATGACACATTATTAGAATTAGAATGCAAAACACTATTATTCGCTGACGATTTAAAAATAAAAAAATAAAAAAAGCATGTAAGATGTGTGGATTTATCCGTAGGCACTGTGCTGATTTTAAAGATATAAATGCTATTTTAATATTGTACAGATCATTAGTAGTTCGTGGTGTGGAATACTGTTCAGTAATCTGGATTCCAAAATAGATGAATAATATAAATGATTGAGAATTTACACAATAAATTTGACAAGTTTATTTTATATAAACTAAATATGAACTATAATGAGCTTAATTACGACATAGAATACATATGATTAGCTTAGATTCACTAAATAATGTAGATTTATAAATGAGATAACTTTACAATAGTATTTTAATTGTTTTAGGGTCTACGTGCCACCAGTCGAAACTATAAGTAAGCCAGCAGAAAATACTTTACCTGTTCAAGAAGAACCCGTTTCACCGTAAGTTCCTTTTTTTATTTGTAAAGGCTAGATCATAACTTTTGACTATTACCGTTAAAATGTAACGTTTTTCATCCCCTGGTACTTTTCATGGACAATATTTTACATTTACATCATTTCTAGTTTTTTCTAGCTCCTCGACTTTTCGTTTGTTTAAATTTTTTCTTCTGGACTGCCTAAAAGTTGTAGATTCTTTCCCGATCAACTAACACGTGTCATTCTTATATCTTTAAAAATCTTACCACTAACACGGGTGAATTGAGGATGGAATCCATTCAAATTTCGGTTTTTTCTCTTTCATTTTGAAAGGTCGAGGAATTTCGAGAGTTTAAATTTACGTTTTCTAATTATTTTATTAATTAAATTTACAAAATATCCATTAATCAATGCCTTTTCTTTTTTCAAACATCTCCTTACTAGTAGTAGTAGCTACTTATTTTACTAGGCAAGTAGGCCACAATGGGCCCTTTTTACCTAGGGACCTACAGTTTAGCGTGGACTCCGAACCACGGTCTTCGACTGTCAACTAACCCACCGCCTGGACCTGCCCGCCTGCACCGCTAGCAGAGTGGCAAACCTCCTGGGTAGGTCTCTTCGACCCTACACCCGATCTCGCCTCTCCGCCTGCATCAGGCTAGCGGCCTTCCCGGGATTGTCTGTTGACAGCCTACCGACTGTTAGACGAGCTATCGTTCATCCATCCAATTGCCGGACTCGATCAGTGCTGCTTAACTTCACTGATCGAATATCGGAAATTAAACGGATGTCCATACCTCATCCCCCTGACATCTCCTTACTAAAAAATTATAATTAACTGGTATCTTTTCTGTATATGTCAAATTCTAATTTATTTTCACTATTTATAATTATTATACACCTAAAAATGGCAGTTGTATAGAGTTTTCAATTTCATTCGTGAATTTAACTGACACGAAACGCCTGTTTATTTTAAAAACAAAAGTTTTCAATATCAGTAACTTTTGTATACTGCAAGAATACCATCCACATACCTAAGCCAAACTCTGGGCAAATACTCGAATTATTCTTTTGCTTCTGTTTCGAATCTGTTCATAATGAGGCTGGTGACAAAGAGTTTCCCATTGCTGTTCCTTCATTTGTTCGAAGAAATTATTGTTGAATCTAAAGCAATTTTTTTATGCAAAGTTTAGTGAATTGAAGATATTCTTTCACTGCATTCATGTACGTTTGTATTTCTGTTAATTAATATAACAAAGTATATTATTAAGAGACCGATATATGAATTTAATTTATTCTCCATTCGTGCAAGTAAATCTGTCAATAACCATGATCTAAAATTTAAGAAAAGCTAATAAAAATTACCCGATAATTCACTCAAAACTTAAAGGCCGAAAATTGGTTTTGTGAATCTGATATTTGGTTTTGATTAGTGATTAACGAGGAAACTGTAGGTCATAATATGACTTAAGGGATATCAATGGAAGGTTCCTTTATGCTAGGTTTAAAAGTGACTTGTGCCATAAAAAAAATCCATCCTTAGAACTACGTTTTTTGAAAATTGTTAGAAAACCTAAAGGTTTAGAGAAACATTGCTTTGGTTTAAAGATAGCATTAAAAAATAATTAAATCGGATCATCCATCAAAAGTTGCAGACGGGATTTTTGGAGCCAGTTACCAATACAGCGGTTCAAAGTCCAATCCGCCGATGCCTGCAATGTTTCAAACACTAACTTGCTATAAATGTAACACGCTTGACAAGTTTCATGCTTTACCGAAAAATGCACAATCTTATTAAAATATTGATTTAACCCTTCAAACTATAAGCGTTTGCGCCAATTGTGACGTCTGATTGAAGCGATGTCACAATGTAGATGTCAGAGCACTTTGGCTTTTTGTCCTTTCGTAGGTAATGTTTAAATATATTATCAGTTCATGAAATTTACTTGAACATGCCAGATAAGTACTTTATTAATCGTCGTGATGAATGTAAATTTAAATTTTCAGAAAACCTTCGGAAGTAAGTAAAAAAGAAGTGAAAAAAATCAAGACATATTCCAGTTATGGTGGTATTCCAAGGAAACCTAAAGAAGAGGAAAATGCAAAGAAAGGTCGTGAAATAGGTGTGAACACAGACCCACCACCAAAGAAAAAGCGTTCTTTTTTCAAAAGGAAGAAAAATAAATAGTTTCTTTTAAAGATGTGTTTACATATATAAAGTTGTTTAAAGTGTTACAATAAATTGTTTTAACGTGTTATCATATGTTGGGCTGTCCTTATTTTAAGTATAAGTAAAAACATATCAGCAAAATTCTTGGACAAAATTCATAATCAGATTTGTAAGTTTATTTAGGTGCTTTAAACGACCACATCATAATATAAATGATTTACGAAATAATTTTCTTTATTTATAGAGTGTCTCAGATACCGATGTCTACCACACATAGGTAGTGCAGTTAAATTTATTATTACAATCTGCAGTCGTGCTTGTGGTATTAAAAAATACATGCATTTTAGTCCATTTAATAATAGTTATAGACATGTCTGTATGGTTTAATATAAAATAAATACTGAAAACACTGTACAATATATTTATTACAATTATTACAAAGTTTTTAATCATTTCATGAATACCTATAAAAAATATATCGCAGTAATTTTTCTTATATTACAACATAAAATCACTGATGGGCCTGGCAGAATAGACGTCTAGAGAATTGAATACTTTGGCCTTGTCTCTTTGTCGGTAATGTAATGTTTAATGTTATATTAGTCCATGAAAATTATGAGGACTTTTATAATCAACCATCATGATGAATTTAAATTCAATTTTCAGAAAACGTGTTTCCGAAACAAACAGAAGAAAATATAAAAAACGTTGTCAAATCATCATATTATGCCACATATCCTGACGTACGAAGGTCACAAAATGAAGTGAACCAAAAATCTCAAGAGATAGGGATTAACATAGAACCGCCGAACTCGAAGTGTTCTATATTATAAAATAAATATAGTTTAAAAAAACTAAAAAACACGCTTTTAAAGCACATCAATCTAAAAAGTGAAAAATAATTATTAATATAAACTGAAAAATAATAATGAACGAAAAATACTAGTATTATTGTGAAAAAAGCGTGGGGCGCTTTGTGCAATATTTTTTCGTATATCGAGCACCCCACGCTTTTTTCACAATAATACTAGTATTTTTCGTTCATTATTATTTTCAGTTTATATTAATAATTATTTTTCACTTTTTAGTTTGATGTGCTTTAAAAGCGTGTTTTTTAGTTTTTTTAAACTATATTTATTTTTAACTTTTTTAGTTTGATGTGCTATGAAAGCGTGTTTTTTTAGTTGTTTTAAACTATATTTATATTGCTTATTGATGCTGATATTATAACATATTACGATCCAACAGATATTTCTGAAAAAAAAAAAATTTTTTATTTCAGCCGTGAGGTTCGAACTCACGCCGGAGGAGTCAGTCGTTTCGCGTCGACTGCCTTAACCCACTCGACCACCGAGCTAATTAACAATTACTGAATCTACTGACATATTAAGCCTTTGCTTTCACGCAGGGATACGTGAGGAAAGGATTGGCGATCCTGATCGGGATAATGATATAAACTTATCAAATTATTGTATTGTTACCGGTTCTTCGTAAGTGTACAAAGTTTCAATTAAATCTGTCCGTTTAAAGTGGGTTAAAATCGAGTCCAAAGAGTCGGTTACAAACAAACATACAAACAAACAAGCAAACATACAAGTGAAGCTAATAAAAGCGTGTTAAAAAAATGTTTGTCATTTAAAAATATGTTCATAGGACTTAAATGTAAATGTTTTAATGTGTTTTAGTGTGTTGTCATATATTGTTGAACTCTAGCTATTTTGAGTATAAATAAATGATTATTCGAAACATTTTTGGACTAAATTCTCAACGATAGAATCAGTCCTTAAGATTACCAAAATATCCGGAAAGAATCAGTATTAATTGGATAAAGAAATCGATATGAAATTTTGAATTGTTAACAGTTACTTCTCAACACATTCATGCTAATATTATTTGTGTAAATGACACGTCTAAATATTTAATATAAAGCCTTTTAGTGCAGGCGCCAATGAGTTAATAAGGATGATAATATTTAAAATGCTATTACAATACATAATTTATTAAAATATGTTTCAAACATTGTGATTATAAACAATATTTTGCAGATGCAGTGGATACATAAAAATTTTGTCTTTTTTTGTTAATAAGCTCATAGCTTTTTGAAATTTTGCTCAGAATATTTTAAATGTATTATCAATAGTTTAATAGAACCTTTAGCTTAAAGGAAGTTTTAGTGACAAGAACATTTGTATTATCAGCAATTGCAGCAAAATATAAATCGAAATATACGAATGCCATTAAACTTAATTTTTCATTTAAATTATAGAATTGCTATCTGATATTTATATTTTGTTTGTTTTCTGGTCACTAAAATTCTTTTTAGGTTAAAGGTTGACAAAACTGGGGTTAATATTATTATTATATTGATGTCTATAAAATCTAGTTTTAGACCAGACATTAAATGAGGCTCGTCTTTTCACAACTATATACATCTAGCGAATTAATATAACATTTGTTACAGATATCTATTTTACATCCTGCTGTTTTTCTTTAAATTTAGCTATGTAAAACTGGGTTTGCCTCTGCAGGAAAATGCACCATAACTAAAAATTGATTTTCGCGTTAAGATAGATAAAGAAATTTCCCTGTTATTTTCAAACTACTGTCAGTGTCAGTGCTGTTTTTTTGTTATGCTGGACATTACTTAACCTTAAAAATTATTGCCAACTTGACAACGCAATAATTTACCTTTAAATAGACAAAACCAACAACAATTAGTTATCAAAGATCAGCTAAATAATAAAATAACCGACCCGGAAACTTTAGTGAATTTATTTAATGAACATTTCTCTCTTTTCGCCAACACAACCTGTTGAAAAAAGGAAAAAATGTTATTATTCGAAATTATGCAAATTTGTTCTTGGCTCCAACAAACGCTCAAGAAATTATAGACATCGTTCTCGCAATGCCAAATAAAAAATCAACCGGACTAAATGAAGAACCTATTAATATAATTAAAAAAAAAGTCATCGTATATATTGCTGAGTTACTTTCTGACATAAATTGTTGTTTTTTAGAGAGAATATTTTCAACAAAATTATGAATTAATAAAGCTATACCTGTACATAAAAAAGGGGAAAAGGAAAATATGGAAAACTACCGCGGTATAACAATCCCACCATGCTTTTGTAAGATTATTGAGAAAGCTATATATAGTAGACTGATTTTATTTTTCACTAATCACAATATTATTAAGGATTGCCAGTTTGGCTTTGTGCCGAATTGTTCAACAGAAAAGGCTATATATCACTCTCTGTCCAGAACTATTTCTGCACTTGATTCTAATTTAAAGGTGGCTGGCCTACACTTTGACATGTCAAGAGCCTTTGACACAATTAATAACTCAATCTTGTTAGAAAACCTAGAATATTACAATGTACGGGATACATGCAATAAACTGCTTCAGTCAAATTTGAAAACAGATCTTAGGGTCACTGCAATAACAGCTTTTAAGAACGAAATACAGCAAACCTTTTTTCTAATAGCATTTCTGTGCGATAAGGCGAGCCACAAGGGTCTATACTAGGGTCGCTCTTGTTCATTATGTATATTAATGATTTAAACGATTATTTAAATATAGATAATTTCTATCAATATGCTAGCAACTGAGGTATCGCGAGTACTTTGTGCAACAACCTTAACACAATAACATCAAACGTGTTAGAATATTGTGATTCAAATGGGATTAACTTTAAATGGAAGTAAAAGTACCCATGTTATGTTCTCTCCAACTACTAATTTTGAATTTTTATTGTATATCCAGTTAAAAGATGCTTTCACTATACAGACAGATAATGTGAAATACTATGATATCGAGATTAAATTCGTCATGCTACTTAATACGATTTATGAGAGATCAACTTTCAATAGACTGCTTAAGAATGTTCCTTTTTTTGCTTATGTACAAAGTATCTTAGATTACGCATAATATTCTGGGGTTCCTCTCAATATTGGCAAAAAGTATTTATTGTACAAGAAAGAATAGTTAAATGTATGATGAAAGTCTGTCGTAGAGATTCATGTAAACCGTATTTTTAAAGAATTGTGTATACTTACCGTCACGTCCCTTTATATTTATAAATTAGTATTATTTGTAAAAAAAATTTGTGAATTCACAAGAAACAGTGATATATACAGAGTGTCTCACCAGGAACTGCATCGATGGATATAGGAAAAAGTACGCACCAGAAAATTTTGAAAATTTATGGAGCTACTAACGGCAGTGTGGCCAATCCAACTAAAATAATTACAAGCATCTGGCACTTCCGGTTATACCAGAAGTCGATACTAACTTGCTTATTTTAAATGTTATATTTTAGGGTTTTCGAAATTCTATTAGTCAAAAACATGTAGGATATCCTATGCCTAAACCCAGCCGTTTCAGATATATTTGACATTTAAATTTTTTTTTAAAAACTATGGTTCTGGCAAAAATTCAAAAGCGGAAGCCTATTGTGACGAAAACGTAGAAATACCAATTCTGGGATATTTTCATGCATTTCCAATGATGTCACTAAGACAAGCTGCTCTGGAATCGGGACTATGCAAGGATTTAGTTCACAGAATCTTAATTAAACATAAATTTCACCCGTTTTCGTTCCAAATAGTTCAACGATTCAAAGAAACAGCTAAATTTACCAAAAATGGACTTTTTAGTCTACGTAATTCACATTATTGGAGTGACTCGAATCCTCATGTGTTCAGGGAGCGAAATTTTCAAGAAAGTTGGCAGTTTAATGTTTACTGTGCCATAAGAAACGATAGATTGGTGGCATTAGAATTTTATCACGAAAATTTTAACAGTAAGTTATAAAGATTTCTTCTTCTGCTAATATATATAGTTAATTTTTTTTGTTTTTGTTTTCTTTTTTTAGGTGAAAGATATCTAAATATTTTACAAAATTTGATAACTATTTAGAAAATTTACCTCTCGCCGAACATAGAAACATTTTTTATCAGCACGACGGTGCTCCCCCACATACACGTATTTGATAAATAATTTTTTACAAGAAACTTTTTACGATCAATGGATCGCCAATAATGGACCTTTCCTATGGCCTCCTCGCTCGCCCGATTTATCAATTTTAGATTATTCTATTTGGGGAACTATTAAAAATAAAATTTATGAGAGCCCATTAACAACTATTGAAGATTGTATGCTAAGTAAGAAATGCATTTCAAAACTTACCACAGGATTCAATTAGAAGAGCTACCCATGAAGAACTAATCCGAAGGTGCGAAAAATGTGTGAAGGTTCGAGGGCGGAATTTTGAACAATTATTAAATTAAAATGGAATCATGTTTTTAGTTGATTTTATCTTGGCTATTTTAGTTTATGCAAAGTGTCTTCAATCCAATTAATAGGCATGTTACAGTGTTTAGTATTATTTTCCGTTTTTCTGGATATCTAGTAACAAAACTACAAGTTCTTGATATTACTTTATTACATTCTTCATAAATAACAAACAAATTCAAAAAGTCTTCGTAGGGTAATTTAAACGCGGTGGCATTTTTGACCTAAGAGATTGACTGATATTACTGATTGTTTCTAATTATGGCTAATTTGATAAAATGTTTACTAAAAAATTCTTGAATTTCTAAGAAAATTGCAAATATTTCAGAAAGTTGTAACTTAAACCCCCACAATGCTTATATCAGAAAAAAAGGAATTTAATTATACATAACTTGATGTAAAAATACAGGGTGTTCCATTTGACTTAACCTAGTTTTCGCGGTTTGAAGTTTACAAAACGTTAAAAATGGAACAATTGGTATACTATTATTGAATTTCTTTAAACTGTAGAGCGTAGCCCATCTTATGGTCTTTCTGAATGCCAAAAAGCAAATGAATATCTTTTACACGAAGAAAGTTACAAAGGTTATTGTAAACCATTACACTTGTCAAAATTTTTTCAAAATTTCAAATATCTGAAACGGCTGGGTTTAAGCATAGGGTATCCTACATGTTTTTGACTCAGAATTTTATGCTCTTTGCGAAAAACTCTAAAATATATAGAGTATTCCATTTAAAATAAGCAAGTTGGTATCGACTTCCGGTGTAACCGGAAGTGCCAGATGCTTGTAATTATTTTAGTTGGATTGGCCACACTGCTGTTAGTAGCTTTCTAAATTTTCAAAATTTTCTGGTGCGGACTTCCCTATATTGATCGATGCAGTTCCTGGTGAGACACCCTGTATATGATGGTGACAACGAGACATGTACCTGATCTCAGAGTAGTAGTTCATCATCATAATTTTTATGAAAAAGGACCATATTACAATGCTATTAAAGCCTCCAATACCCTGCCTACATAATAAAAATCTCTAAATCAAATTAATTTATTTAAAAAATATCTTGACATATTTAATTGAGAACACATTTTATTCTTTCAGTGATTTTTAAATGCATAAAAAGATTAAAAAGAAACAATAATAATAATGTAAGCAAATTGCTTACTGTCTTTGATTTATTAGTTTTAGATTTATTTTAACTGTGTCTCTATGCTGCTGTTTCATAAAACATAAATCATAACTTTTATATACATCATTTAATACATTTTATAATTTTAGAACATTTTACTGTGTTTTTTTCTTTTCTTGTGTAAATTTCTAATATGTGTATAATTCTGTAAATTTTGACAATGCTAATGTCTTTTTTTTGTAAGATCTACAGCAATAAAGTTTACTCTAATCTTTTCACTTTCTGTGTAGTCCTGATTAAAGGCAGATTTACGAGTTAATAAGTTCGACAAAAAAAATTCCTTTTTAATACAAACTGCTGTCAATGTCGGTCCTGTTTTTTATATCATGCCATTAACGATATTACTTAACCTAAAAAATAATTGCCAACTTAACAATGGAAGATTCCATTTTTAGTTGGGACAATAGGAAGTGAATCAACTTTACACGCTTATGGATATTGTTTATTTAAATGATTTTTTTGTCACATTTTTTATTTGAAATTTTGCACGCGGTCTAAAATAATACAAATTCGCACATCGGTCTCTATCGAATAGAAAAATTATAAGCTTCCCAACAGTATGCGTTTTCTTTATTCGGTATAATTGTGGATTTATACAAAAAAATGTCTGACTGTATTAACCAAATAAGCCAGTGAATCTATTAACTTGAATGAAAAATAGATGTAGTCACGCGACACCGACATGCCTTTATATTATTATTTCGGTTATTTTCAACAACTGTATTTGTACGTTTAGTGTAGAATACAATAATAACTCGATATTAATAGATTTTTCGGACACATACCTGGTAAACTCAACATGACCTCTGTATTTTCACATTACATCGCCATAAAAATTAATTCTTTAAATCCATCGGATACTCTTTTTGATAAATACATTCAGTGGTTCGTTAACGACCACTGTTACAAAATAAATATTTTATTCTATTCTAAATATATGTACGTTAAAATTACTTTAAATAATAAACATTTCAATTCCGATTCAAGATCCGCTCTAGAACAAGTAAATATATTGTTACTTAAAATACGAACTTTATAAGACACAATCTGACAGAAAATGGGAGAAAATAGTACAACAGAATCGAAACAGGAAATTAACAGGTCACATGTGATGGCGATGATGAGATTTTTTAGTGTTGATTCTGAAATGAACATTCCCAACACGAGCCACGGGGTCCAAGTGCCAGAGATGCTTCAATTGGCAGATTTATGGTGCAAGGAATTTATTTTGAAAGTGGTACAACTGGTAAGTGTTAAAAGACGTTTTTTACGCTCGTAAAATTGTTGTTTGTGCAGGCTTTTAATTGATGCGTAAGTGTGTAAGTTGAAAGAAAAATAAATATGAACTAGCGGCGGCGCGACGACTCGTCAAGGGAGGGACGAAATATTGCGCGACGGCGGCATCAATCGTCTGAGCGCCGCCGTCATCGCCAAGCGCACCGTGGAAACGGGTTTATATAATCATACAGTGTTGATAAAAAAATTCCCATGAATTCGAAACTTAAATATATGTAACAATATTCTACTTATTTTTGTGATTTTACAAACATTATTTTTTATGCAAGCACTGTTTTAATATACCGAGTGTAAATGAAACCTGGCTCATCCCTTCTATTATTGTTTATAGAAATAAATTAATGAAATTTTAATATGTTATACACTTCGACCATAAACTTTATGCTAGACCCAGAATAAATAGAATTTGTTTTCGGTTCAGATAACCGCTGTGGATCGTATATAAAGTACTCTTTGCTGATTGGTCATTTTTAAATATTCGCAGATACTTGGGTGACGCTCGGTTACAGTCGATGTTATTGTGTGATTCAGCTGTACGCCATGTTTATTGTTAATTTGTGCTATTATTTTGTGCTTAAAAACGGTGTTTCTGACTTTAAAATAAATATCGAGGTCATAAAATACCAAAGCGCTGTATATTGCGCAAAAAGGCTTTTGAAAAAGGATCGGATTGCTCTTTTCATAAGTAAGTTCCATTGGCGGTTCTTCTATAGGGTCATTTGGTCAATGACCTCCCACATACAAATAAAAAAATAGAGCTATTAATTTTCTGAAGTTTAAAAATATATAATATATATTTTTAATATTCTTAAAAAATATATTAAAGTTTCTAGTTCATTTTATGCACAATACTATTCAAATATCTAGATCATTACATTATTCATTTATAGAATTTAAAAATCTTGGGTCAATCCACAACGTGTCCTCAAAGCTAGCTACGGACAGAATTTACAACGAATTAAAGTGAAATAGACTTATGCGCGAATCGTCAGAAAGCAAAAGAGACAGAGAACACTGGCGGGGACAATGTCCCTGACGACCCTCACACGGTAACGCACGAAGTTTAGTAGAGCAGTCGCCAGTCAGCAGTCTTAATGCTGACTAGGTACGCATTGGTCGGTAAATTCTGTCGCGTTGTTTTTATTGTTTTTATTTGTGAACATTTTATTAGCAAATCTATACTTGTCGTGAAATTAAGTAAAAACACTGTCTTTGGTGTTTACTATTAAATATGAGTGTTGTACAAAATATATTAAAACTGAAAGATGGACATAAGTTGGGTTATGAAGACCGAGTGAAATTCAAAGGTGGTGGCCGTCCAAAACCTAATATGACGATAAAGCAAACATCTCTTGATAAGAAAAAAGAAGTTAACAGGTATTTTTAATTAAAAAAAAGTTATCCTTCAGCAAATTTTATTCATTGTTACGCTCATCAACTAAATTTAATTTTACAAAAAGCATCAAGATAAAACCATAAAATTTTTTTTTGCTAATTTACATAGCTTTTCTTCATTCTTTGGAAAATCGCCAAAAAGAACAGCCGTGTTAGATAATGTTGTTAAGGTGAGATTACCTAAAGCAGCTCCAACACGATGGAATTTTAATACAAAGTGCATAGAGACTGTTTATACCTATCGAACAGAATTATTAGATTGTTTAGAAAAAATCATTGATAATGAATCAGAAAACAACACTCTAAACCAAGTTATTGGTTAAAAAAACTACTTACAAAATGAACATTTTCTTTACTGGTTAAATTGTTTTCATTTAGTTATGCCACATTGTGATATATTGTTCAATCGATTACAAAAATGTAATATCGATGTCATAACAGTAAATAAGTGTGTTGGCGTTTTTAATGGTAAAATTGAAGACATCAGAAATAAAATTTTGAATAACTATTTGGAGCAAACATCCGTGCAGTCTGCCGAGATGTAAAACGGAAGAATCAAAAAGGAGAATTTCATTAGAAGTTTGTGATATAATTACATCTGAGATCAAAAACAGGTTTGGCTTCAGTAACCATTTAGCAGTGTCTCAGTTATTTCACGCAGATCGATTTAAAGATTATAAAAAAAGCTTTCCTCAAGATATGTTTAAATTAGTTAAAATGGAGTATCCAGTCATAAATCATTTGAAACTTAAAACTGAATTAGAAGTATTATATAACCGAGAAGATTTTTCCAATAGTGAAGGTGCAGTTGCTTTGTTACAGCTTTTTATTAACAATAATTTGTGCAATACTTTTTCTGAAAGTGTCAAACTGTTAAAAATCTTGTGTACTCTCCCTATGACTACCGTCGAAAGCGAACGTAGTTTTTTCCACCTTAAAAAATAATAAAGACATTTTTAAGAAATACCATGGGTCAGGAAAGGTTATCTTCTTTAGCTATGCTTACCATAGAAAGGGCATTAATAAAGAAGATAAAAGACTTTAATCAAAAAGTAATTGACCACTTTGCATCTCAAAAAGACCGGAGGATCGACTTAGAATTTAAATCACTTTAAAAGGTAGGTAATACAGTAAACTTTTTTTAATTGACCTCCCTATCTCTTGACCCACGAACCACCGCGCCGTTGGTAAGTTCATATAATGCATGGGCGCAGATATACATAGGTATGTATATTGCTTATAGATCCATGGGTATATTTAACTATTTAAAAAATTTATAAAAGCAATTTTGCTTTTTTTTCCATTGATTTATACATATTTTTATTATATATTTATATTTATATAATATATGTATTCAAGCACGGAAATAAATTTATTTTATATGTGTAATTACTATAGGTAAATAATCATCATTTGTATTTTACAGTTATAATTTAAAATACATATTCTTACAATAACTTTTAAATAATTATTTTTAAACCATATTAATCTGTGCCATTAAAAGCAGGTAATTATTAATTTGTAAACATTTGCATTATTGAAAATAACACCAATTCAATAATTCTATCAAATTGATGTTAACTATAAAAATTCCTGATTTATATAAAGTTTTAGTTGCATAATAGATTAAATTTTAATAATCATTTGTTTAAAACGTATTCTTTATAATGTAAAATCTTTTATTTATATGTATGTGGTTGTAATGTATCTAATGCTTGTTTTAATCGTTATTTGAAAAAATATATATAAGTAGACAAGGTAGCTGATGTTTTTTTTTATCTCACCACTAGCAATATATTATGTTAATAATTCACAGAATGGCATTTTATTTTGATTTTCATTGTGTTCACTATTTATACCTATTTCTTGAATTTTTATCATTAATAATGAATGATATGTATGTGCTTGTAAGTACCATCAATTAGTTTACCATAAATTATGAAAAAAAAAAACGTGGACCTAATTTTATTCCGTTATTTGATTTTGTGGGAAACCCTTCTTGTCTGTAGTTATAACCGACAAGAAAAGGCGGTAAAGTACATTTATTAACGCAGATAACTGATATTTAACGTCTCCGGACCGGTACTTTCAATCTCGGTTAATACTAATCGGCTGATAACATACAAGAAAATTACTGTTGTAACGATGAAAGAAAGAGAGAGAGAGACAGTATCATTTGAGTATTGTTAACCGAGACTGAAAGTCCCGGCCTAGGTACACATAATATAACACCTCAAAATCTGGACAGCCTTTTGTACATTATTTCTCCCCACTTCTTATGTGATTAAACTGCTCACACTATTTTGTCGATCAGTTTGCTCAGTTTCAGCTAATTATAACCATTTCAAAAAAACACTAGTAACGTGATTGATATTAGAATTTTAATACACCATCTCTTCTTTAGTTATATAAAAAAAACTTTGACAAGTATGATATACAAATACAGCCTTCATATGCGTTTTGTAAGCTCATAATGTCCTTTATATACGTATACAAACGATTAGGTCCATAATGTATATTTATTATGAAATAAAGCCCTCCCAAAATGCACGGCACTTGAAAAGTACTTTGTTTATAATTTTTAAACCCCTCTACACCCCGTATATGTCTTGGTAGCGCCATCCCAGTACCGCAAACAGCTCATATGTATTTAGATAGGAACACTGGGTCTATCATAAAGTTTAATGGTCGAAGATTATACACAAAATTGCATTAGAAGTCAGTATTTTAAATTTTTTTCTTATTTTAAATGGGACACCCTGTATATTATTACATTTTTGGAATTCGTGATGAACTTTGAATATCAGTATACCTTTATATTCAGAATTCATCACATATTCCAAAAATGTTATGATATACAGGATGTTCCATTTAAAATAAAAAAGTTGGGGTAATTTCCGGCGAAACCGGAAGTGCACAAAATAATGCAGTTTTATGTGTATAATAGCACATTAAAATTTCATCAATTTATCTCTATAAACAATGAAAATAAAAGGGGTGAGCTAGGTTTTATTTACACCTGGTATATAATAACGCAGTTGCTGAGTTCGAATTTTCATATGAATCGTTCAGATTGTGATACTAACCTGAAATTGGCTGAAAATAATTTTTTGAAACAAGCAAAATAGGATATAGTGCCTTCCAGAAAAAAAAATTGGTTCGGCCGTTATAACCTCCAAATTGTCATCAGAATCAGTATTTCGACATTATCTCAAAATCGGGGAATTGTATCAATATGTTTGTGATTACACAAATTAAACTAAACTAAATTTTCTACAAAAAAGGTCGCTGAAGTGGGTTGGAACCTTTGATGTAGAAGATAACACCGACGTAGTTTTCCACGAAACACCAAAACACCATATACTGCACTCGACACTCGTTTCACCAACCAAGTTGGCATCACCTGGAAATTATTAAAACTCTTGAATGCAGTATATGGTGTTTTAGTGTTTTGTGAAAAACTACGTCGGTGTTAATAGTTACCTTGTTTTTTCACTACAAAAATTGTGCTGTTTCAGTCAAAAGAAAGTAACAAATTAGAAGACAATCATATGATTCTGTCATTTAATTTTACTAGAATATCAAATCTAACAGCCTACTCTAATTAAAAGATCTGGTAAGGATTATACCGGATGTACATTATCGATTGTTTTCCTTTTCAGATAACAGGCTTCATATGTGTCGGCATATATTCGGAGGGCTTAAAATTTCTAAAAGATTCCCTCTACTCTATGATGTTCCCTAACACAGTGTTCAGCAGCTTCATAATTATTACCAGTGTCATAATCTTGAGCTGTATGTTAGGGTGTGCGATGCCAGACGTCCTGATAAGAATATTCAACATTTTGGGAATGATTCTATACTTTGCCTCGGCCACAGTCACCTTATACGAAGGATTTGCCAAAGAAATCAATGAAGAACTGGACAAGGAGTTAGCTTTTCAAAGGAAATTACTGTTAGCTACGTCAGTTATTAGTTATTTCAATTCTGCGTTGTACGCTGTAGATGTATACTTTAGTATAAAAAAGGCTATTACATTCGAGGCTAGTTAATCAAATATAGTTTATAATATATTTGTTAGATATGTTGCATATTTTGTACCGAAGACTCTTATCATTTTCCCAAGTTCCTTGCAATTTGTTAGTCTGAACTTTGAAGCAGTGGCGGCTGCTGGATTTAGGTTATGCCATATCTCAGTATTGGAGCATGGAACCCATGCAATACTTTAGGCAGAACTACCAGTACTAAATGAAGAAGTTTTGCAGAAAAAAATGAAAAAGAAATTGGGAAAAAAAAGTTACAAAAATGCGCTGATTACTTCTAGGCCATTAGTAAAATATATGCAAACTATTTTTTTTCGTAATCAGAAGGAAAATTTATCACCCCGTTTTTTTTGGTTTTCGAAAATTTCGATTTTTTATAAAGTTATGACATTTTGAAATTTACACAATGAAGAACTTAAATTTCTTCATTCAGTACTGATAGTCGTGCCTTAAAATATTGTTTGGATTCAATGCTCTAATATGGGGATATGGTATAGCCTAAATCCACCAGCCGCCACTGCTCTGAAGATAAAATCTATCTGTATTAATTCTATACTATGTATTGAAAATATTAATGACAGGTTATATATTGATTTAATTATATTTATTATTGGTTGAAAATGGATTATACTAATCGTCAAAATGTTATTCAATAGTGGCTAAATCTTCCGTTACTTTGTTTATCACTTGCTACAAACCCTAGAGGGGTAGTGGCGGCATGTAACAGTAATTTTTTAGCGATATAATTCCTCTTCCCTTGATCCTCCTCTTAATTTCAAACCAATTCTAGCGAAACCTCAGAACACAGTTCTATGGAACGAAATCAATATATGTACGACTGAAAGTACATTTTGAAACACACATTACAACCCATAATATCGTAAGCGTTAATGCCTAGTTTTTGTTAATAAAGTTATTTCCTTTATCAAATTTCTTGAATTCGAGTTTGTATTCATAGTTGGAAATTTTTTTAAAAACAACCAGTAAATAAAATGTTCTCAAATCAAATAGTGTGTACTGGAGTTTCTTTAGTGGCAATTGGTAAAAATTAATGAAAAAAAATTTATCAGGGTATGTCACCATTATGAGTTTCATACGATGCCAAAAATGTAACAACATTTTTTGCGATACCCCACATAGTACTCATTTTTTTAATCGTACCAACCCACAGTAGGTATAAAATTAGGATTAAGAAATTCAAAATGGCGGATCCAATATGGCGGAAGAGATGTAAGGCAACTTTGATAACACAGACCAACATTTTTCAAACCCTAAGACCAGATTATACTTTTTGGTTTTTGATGCACTGAAGCCAAATCCAACCTCAGAATTGCTCCATTACATCAGGTTTTCGAGATATCCTAACTTAAAAATATTCAGGATTACATTACATAGCGAATTAATTTTTCTCCACAAAACTCGTTGCAGTACTACTCTTTTCCCTTCAAAATGCATTTTGAATTTTTCAGATATTTTATCTCTTCTCGGAGAAATCGTCCGTTGAAATGAATTAATTTGTCGTTTACGTTACAATCATACAAAAAAAAAAAAGTTGATTCAGACGGGGTATTATCGAGACAAATTTTTCGAATAAAAGTTGTGTATTTTTGCAAAAGAAACATGATGCCGCCATAAAAAATATGGATTCCCATTTAAAAAATCAAAGTTAACCTTGAAATGACCTTCAAAATGATCTTCCAAGGTCATCACAATTATATAATTTATTGCCCCTTCAAAACCCTTCAACTTTTGTCTGAACTTTTTTTACTAAAAGTTGACATAAAAAAAATTAAGAAGCCTGGTACATTAAAATGGGACACCATGTATGATAACAAATAAACAATGTTGCTACTAGAAAGATGATTTCTCTGAGAAATAAGATATCTGAAAAATTCGAAATGAATTTTAATGGGGAAGAGTAGTATTTTCATATGCCTCAACGAGTTTTGCGTAGAAAAATTAATTCGCGGTGTAATATGACGAAAAACCGTGTTTTTTGCATTTTTAGGTTAGGATAATCTCGAAAATCTGATGTGACGGAGCAATTCTGAGGTCGGATTCGAATTCAGCGCACCAAAAAACTTTTGGGAAAGTATACTCTGTCACAGGGTCTGGAATTTCGTCCAATTTTGTCGGCCTGTGCAATTGATAAATATGAAGCTATTTGGATAAAAATCGATGTTGATAGATCCCTAGAGGAACCGAAGTTGCTTAAACGAGGTTTCGGCAGAGTTACATCTGCCATCTTCAGGTTTTAGTTGAAAACTGCTCACCTAATGCGATTTCTCATTACTCGAAAATTTCAGTTATATGTTGAGGATCGTGTTTGTTTTCAGATCGTGTCACATTTTTATTAAAAAATATAAAAACGGACGATCTAACTGTGTATTTACTGGCAGCAGTCTTTTGGCCAGTCTTTTTAATCAAATTATGTAAAAATTTTAATTCCGAGTTGGGCTAGCCTGTATTCTACGATTCAAACAGATAAATTTTTCTACTTTCTGCTTCTAGCTTTGATTTTCGTTTAGATCTAAAAGTTATCAGTAATCCAAAGAGCCAAGAAGGACAAGAAAGACTATATTCAATACGTTTAGGTAACAAAATGGCGCATATAAATTTCTGATAAGTAGCGGAGCAACAGGGAATGATGAATTGGTAGTTTCAAGTTTAAAAAAAAACGTATACATTGAAAAACAGTTCTCCCTATGTCTCTTTGATAAATATTTAATATTCACGGTATCTGTTGCCCACTCTGATTACGAAAAAAATACAATTCTATTAGATCATAATTATTACACAAAAATATTTAGAATTTTTGAAAAATATTAATCCAATATAACGAAATGAAAATTTTCATTTCAAACAGCCCTCACCGGTAAGTCAATCATTGTGTACCGACCATATTGTATTTTGAGATACGGAAGCAGGTTCGCCAATGTATAGGCAACCAACAATACACTTTTATGAATCTTTCTGTTGTAGATGAAACTGATTAACATAGGTTCAATTTTATCTGCATAGCTGAAGTGACACAATAAGTTCGTTTAAAGAACTATGTTTATTTTATTTAATCTTATTATCTTATGTATAAATAGATCTGCCAAGGGCACACTGTTGTTTGGATAATTTGTGAGACCATTATCATAAACAGACTTCTGTGTACACATATTATTTGGCAATAATTTATCCAAATTATTGTAAAAAACAGGATACTGGTGGTTTTGTATCTTTAAACAACAATTATAATTTTAACCAGTATTCGAGGTAACCAATCAATATCATATAGAAAATATACAATTCTTGCCTAAATTTTTGGAAAATCTACTGTTCTATATTTAAATATATGTAAAATTCTTGGATAACTTCTTATTTATTTTTATATAAATTCAATTGTAATTATTTTTACGGTTACATATGTATGTATATGTACCTACGTCCATCCTACTTTGTCAATATTCATCATTGTGATAATACTCCCAAACTATGGTTATTTTTTATGTATGAAAATTTACTGTGTAATGTGTACAGTAAATTGTACTTGTTTGAATTAACAAATAGATAAAAATCGCACGAATTTATCATTATCTTGAATCACCTCTAACTCCGACCATAATCATCTAAAAATCAGTGAGATTGGAACTTAGTGGATTTACAGAATTCCCACCAACTTTTCAGAATTCAAATTTTTGGCTTTCCATGAGTAAAAATAAAAAAGTTCTAATTAACAAACCATTAGTATACGAAGAATATAAAAATATAAATTTAGATCGGCAAATAAAGAAAAGTCCTTCTAAATTCATACATATTTGTTCTAGGCAGCAAAAATCAACAACTACATCTCTTTAAAACGCAACATTAAAAAAGCAATACAAAATTTTCAACTTACAGGAACTATTAAAATTCGAGACTAAGAATTTTCATTTAAAAATCAAGACAATTTATCTGTTCTCCCCAAAAATCCATGACTTTTAGGTAATGGCTTCAAATTCACGACTTTTAAGACTTTAAGGGCCGGTTGTTACCTACGACGTGGTTTAGCCAAGGTTCAAATGAACTTCGTTTAAAATTCAAGATTACGATTGTTACAACAATCGTAACATTGGATTTTAAACGAAGTTCAGTTGAACTTTAGTTGAACCATGACGATACAACCGACCCTTAAAGGTTCGAGGTTTGGTGGGAACCCTAATCTAACTAAATAAAAACTGCTGGACTTTAATCCTAATAAAAACTCCGGAAACGGTAATAGCTGAAAAAAGTAAATTGATTTCAGCATTTAACATCATTAAAAGATTTTTTTTATTTTACGGAAAAATACATTAGCGATGAAGAACAAGTCGAAAAAAAAAACATACAATTAAACGGCGTGTACTTTGGACAGTGTCCACGACGCCACAAATGAAATATTAGAAGAAAAATATATAAATATTAGAAGAAAAAGAAACAATGATGTCTAGTGAGTCTAGTTCAGAATTAACAGTGTGGCTGATTTGAGAGCAGAAGTAGATACCACGAGTCTCAGACCGAGGTCTGTAAACACCTGCTAACTGGCAATAAAAAAAGAATAAATATAGTTTAAAAAAACTAAAAAACACGCTTTTAAAGAACATCAAACTAAAAAGTGAAAAATAATTATTAATATAAACTGAAAACAATAATGAACGAAAAATACTAGTATTATTGTGAAAAAAAGCGTGGGTTGCTCGATATACGAAAAATATGGCACAAAGCGCCCTACGCTTTTTTTCACAATAATACTAGTATTTTTCGTTCATTAATTGTTTTCAGTTTATATTAATAATTATTTTTCACTTTTTAGTTTGATGTGCTTTAAAAGCGTGTTTTTTAGTTTTTTTTAAACTATATTTATTTTTCACTTTTTAGTTTGATGTGCTATGAAAGCGTGTTTTTTAGTTTTTTTAAACTATATTTATATTGCTTATTGATGCTGATATTATAACATATTACGATCCAACAGATACTTCTGAAAAAAAAATTTTTTTTTTCAGCCATGGTATTTGAATTCACTCCCGAGGAGTCCGTCGTTTCGCGTCGACTAAGACTTGTGCCTTAGCCCGCTCGGCCAACGACCGAACTGAGAATCACGGAATGTACTTACAGTATTAAACCTCTTGCTCTCACGCAGAGGATACGTGAGAAAAGGAAATTATTTAATTCTGGCGATCCTGATCAGGATAATGATATAAACTTATCAAATTATTGTATTGTTACCGGTTCTTCGTAAGTGTACACAGTTTCAATTAAATCTGTCCGTTTAAAGTGGGTCAAAATCGAGTCCAAAGAGCCGGTTACAAACAAACATACAGATGAAGCTAATAAAAGCGTGTTAAAAAGAGAAAAGCAAGAAGATGAAATTCTCACTTCCGCATTTGAGCGAGTTTTTTTCATATATTCCAATAAATGCCAACTTTCTATGCAAAAATATATCTACACGATTGATCCCTTATGAGTTATATGCAAAACACGTTAGAGGTTATGCGTGCAATATGGTAGTTAAAGCTTTAAGCCATTCAAGAATGTTAAATTAGAGGCCGGCTTAATCGTTCTATGACACCACATAGCCGGTAAATCTGAAAGAACGCCACCTTTCTTTTTAAAAGTTTTCGTGTTTATTGCATGTATCAAAGTCGTCAATGATAATGATAATAGAACATTAAAAATAATGACAAATAAATCATGCCGTTTCTTTAGATCAATTAACATTGTTGCATTATAAGACAGGTCAAACATTGTCCCGTAGAGATTTATCTATTCATCTAATTTATCGTTCGAGAACCTACCGATGGATTCTCCAGTCACTGAATTTTTTTTGTGACTGACAGTTCAAGTTAAAATAAATGATTGAGCTGTTCCTATTACTAGTTGGTTAACAACAGTCAAGTGTTACTGGTTTAAAGTAATGATTAATCTACCTTAAACAATCATGTATTTTCATCAGGTTATATTTTGTAAATACATGGTAAATAATGTAAACAATTACTTAATTGGTCATGATTACATATACTGATTGTGAGAACAACTTTAACGTACCTTTTCAGCTTTAGCAAGGTTTATCCACAACTTCCTCCAGGTAGAAAATTTCTTCTGTTCACTAAAATTGTACTGCATTTCCTTACTGGCATAACGAGTGCTCAAGGGTGACCTATAACCAGCATAAGGGCTACTGTAATCAATATCATCCCCGTTTGAAGCCATTTTTTTTTTTTTGGTGAATTTTATTCACAGAAATAAACACGCACAATATACAACCAACCGATTTACCTAACCTACAATTTTACTCTGCCCTGTCCTATCTGCCGAACAGAATAAACAGCTGATGGAATTGATGGAATATAGCTAATACTATGCGGTGTTGCCAATGCCAATAAATAATTTATCAGCACCGTCAGATAAATCCATTTAACAGGATGCTAGGTACCAATCTATTGAATCGCCATGGTTCAGTGTTTTACTACTATATCAGTACTGTAAGTTTATTTCGGCAATTGCATCATTTGATTTCTTCTTATCTTAACTTGCACCTGTCAGATTGTCAACTTAACTGCCCCAATTTAGGACGAAGATATCAATTGTTTTGACATATTACTGATCTCAGTGTTATTCACTTTTCGAGTCAGCGCGTCTAGATACACACAAAATCTGTAGAAATCCGTAGCACCTACTTTAAAATCTGTGAATAAATCAGAAAACAATCAAAACAGCTTAAAAAATATACAAAACGCAACCAAAACTTCCTTTTTTTTCTGAAAACACTATACTACACTAATATATGTAGTATATCGTACATGATCAAAAGTTGATAGCCAGTAATCCTCGGCGAATAAAGGGGTATGACGGGAATTTTAAAAAAGTAATTAGTTTTCTTTAAATACAATTTATTTTTTACCAGAGTACATAAACGTATTCACATACAATTAAAAAACGCAGTGACTAGGTGCACTCCAGAGTGCACGCTATTTTCAGCGTTGGGTGCACTCCAACTCACGAACATTTTAAGATTTTGTCATATCATCAATTTTCCTTGCCCTAAAAGTGTCCTTCATAACTTTCAAAATTACAAAAAAAATGTTGTTTAAGGGCAAGGAGCATTAGTTACATTTTCAATGGTATAAACAAGGGACATTTTAGGGCAAGGAAAGTTGATGATATGACAAAATGTTAAAAGGTTCGTGAGTTGGAGTGCACCCAACGCTGAAAATACCGTGCACTCTGGAGTGCACCTAGTCACTGCGATTAAAAAAACGTAGAATTATTTAAAAATAAGTTATCCTATATATCAGGATTTTAAGAAAAATTGGCAATGTCGCTACCACGTTGTTTCACAGCAGCGTTTGCGCACCAATATTACAATATTATGCGCGCGTAAGGTTACAAACTTTTGAACTTACACAAGTTTATCTGCTTTTTTATTTTTGTTTTAACTGTTTACGTGGGGTCTGTTACAAATACTATGATAATCGTTTAGATTAAGACATCGAAATGTACGTGACGCAATATATTGCATCAACATCAACACTGTAAAACAATTATTTATGATTTAGTTTGTTCCACAGTGTGTTTCACTTAAGATTAATACAACTCAATAACGTTTTTATTTTTCAGTGAATTTGATAAGCTTGTAAAGGTTTATTAAATGAGTAAACTACATTTTAGCTTTAGTAAAGAACCGCATAGCCTACTACGATTAAAAATAAACGAGGACAATGCAATATGCATTAGGCATTCTTTTTTGTCAAAAAATTTTATTAAGAGTTTTTCAGGTCAAATCCAAAATTTAGTTAAAAAGAATATAAAAATGTATGTCAAAATAGTTAGATAAATAAGTTTAATTTTCTTCGTGAATTTTAGAAATTAGGTCAATTTCTAAAATTCACGATGACAGGCTTTTGTTATTTTTTATTTTCTTTCATTTGAACAAAAATAAAAATCATTTTACTTCTAATGTGATATGATATAGATATAGATATAGAATAGAATATGATAAATTTTACCGTTGGATGGCAGATAACTGTGTGGAAATTATAAAAGAGACTGTGCTACTTAGATACTTCGGGGATCTAGCTGAATCATTTTCCCCGAATTCATTATTGACTATTTATTAGCCATGTGTGGAACAAAATCAGCAGTGATTGATTCAGTTAAAATCACTGAGAAAATATGTTGAGAGTCTGTTAAAATATTATTTTTGTTTAAAAAATTTAAAATTCTATTACTGTAATACACATTTTCGAAATCTTTAGAAAATATACTTATGTAGGCGGTCAGGGTTTGATTAGCCAAATAACCTACTTGTAATTTAACTGGATTTAATGCAAAATAAACGAAACTAACACACACTAACATATAAAAGAATTATAAATCTAATTGTACGGGATCTGAGATGCGGACACGCGCCACTAACGTTCTCATACTGCCCAGTATCCCACTTATCGCAGGACGCCTTGATACGCGCACTCTCTTCAACGGGTAGCACATCAGCTGTAAGCAGGGGCGTATCGTGAACAGCTACAACTTCGGCCATTCTGACATGACGGTCGTCCCGGTCGTTCTTCTGAACACGATCTAGGTCAGAGTCATCACTACTACTATAAGATACTAAAAAGTCGGCATCTGGAAGGTAAAGTCGATGGCGATCACTCGATAGAATTCCCTGGTAAAATCGTTGTGTTTGGTGGGCTCCTGGAATGTCCTCTATAACATACCCATCATTGTCGAAGACTTTACTGACCAGGTATGGCTCTTGGAATTTAGGCTGAAACTTTTTGCACTGCCCTGGTACAGAAGTATTCTTAATCATCATGTGATCACCAATGGTATTTCTGGGAAGTGGCCTTCATCGAGGGTCGTACCGACGTTTGTTGTTCTTTTGCGTTTCGGGTTGTTTTATTTCTGCTACCATTCTAGCTTAGTCTCGAAGATGCAGTAATCAAAGTTATCGTCTTGGGCAACAACTTCAGATACAATGTCTCTTAACGCTTGATCAGTTTGCATCCTCAAATCGAATCCTAAAAGAATGCGAGATAGAGTACTAGTTATGCTCTTTTGGAAGGTGTTATTTAATATCAGTTGCACACGCGACAATTTAACACACCAATCGCGATTACTGTCCACTATTTTGGCAAGCAGATTGCGTAGTCTTATTATAACGCTCGCATTGTCCGTTTGCACGCGGCGTCGCGGTAGTGTTGAGCACGTGATATATTATAGTCTTTAAGAAAGTCCTTGAATTCATCGGACGTAAAAGCCGTTCCGCGGTCACTAATAATCTGTTTCGGTGGTCCAAATATTCTGAAAATATCCTGAAGTATTTTCAGCAGTTCTTTGCTACAAGTGGTTTTAGTAGGATGCAGAAAAATTAACTTGGAATACTCGTCAATAACCACAAGGATATGCTTGTACCTAGCCAGGGATCGATCAAGAGGACCTATGTGATCACAATGTAAGGTTAAAAATGGCGTATTTCCTTTGGGAATGTTGAAGAGATGACCAGCCGGATTACCGGTGTCCGGATTATGTGTTATACATTTCAAGCAATGTTTAATATACGAGTATTTACGTACGTATTTGCGAAGTTTTGGAAACCAATAAATACGAAGTATTAACTCGATCGTTCTTTCAACTCCAATGTGACCATTATCGTCATGAGCAGATTGCACCACATTTCTTCTCATAGGACGGAGAATAACAAATAGAATCTTTTTAGTTTGTAAGTGATAGCAGAGAATACCATTTCTTAATTAGAATTTTCGATCAGGGGGATCTTTCCATTTGAAATTAAATCAATCAGTGCATTAATTTCAGGTCCTTATATTGAGAAATCTTAAGCATTCTAATATCGTCGTCTAGATTATCGATATGAACAAGCATAGTTAAGCGGCTGAACGCATCTACGTGTGTCATGATTTCGGCTGAACCATGCTCTACTCCATTGTTTTTGTCTACCAAAACGTTGGGGCCTGCATAATTGGTTTCACTTGGTCGGATGACGCCTTTTTCAAGAAGTTCTTCGGCAGTGTTTTCGACACATTCTTGCTTTTTGATAATCTTCTTGGTCTAAATACTACGGGTTCGTCGCTGGTTAGACGAATTTCCATTTCAAATCCCGAGGTGTGTTGGGGTTCCTTCGGATTTTCAACGGCTTCTTGAACAAGGTTTGCAATTTGTTGTTTAATATCAATATCAATTTGCTGGTTGATATTTAGGTTTTCTATCGATACTTGATTTTTAAGAGGTGGTTCAAATTCGATATTAGCTATACCACGTTCTATTTTCAAATCTACAATCAGTAGTTTAATGAACGCATTACCCAGAATTTTATCCCTGGAATAACATCATCAGAAATTGCATAGAATTTTGTTGTTATGGTTTGGTTATGGATTTTTATTTCAGTGCATGCGATGCCACTGTTTCAACAGGTCACGCCATTAAGGCTAATAAGTGTAATAGGCAGGACTTCAATATTATCAGCATCTAGAGTTAAAAGTTTTAAAATTTTGCTTTAGATTTTGTAATTAGATTTACAGATGAACCTGTATCGATGAGAGCTTTATCCTGTTTTCCGTTTATTTGTAAGGAAACAACCATATGGTTGAGGTCTCTACAATTAAAGTTCTTTTTTCGTCAGCTTTTCCTTTACTGCAATGGTGAGCTGTGTGTCCTTTAGTTTGACAACTGTTGCACGTTATTTCTGGACAATCGCGAACTAGATGTTCACCATTTAAACAAAATAGACAGGTAGAAAATGGAAGGTTTTTAGAATTTTCATCGGATACGTTAGACTGATTTGTTTTTTCTCTTTGGAAAACACGTTTTTGTTTTTATTGGAAGGCATGTAATCTGATTTAGGTTTGTTTGAAAGACAAATAATTATCAGCCTTTCTTAATAACTCAATTGTTGTTTGAGGTGGATCCACGGACAATTGCCTTGCTAATGAGTGATCATGTAACCCTTGAATAATGTAAGTTATTAAACTGTATTCGTCAATATAGCCTCCTGCAACGATCTTCATTGAGAAAAGATAAGATCGGATAGATTCATCAGCTTCTTGTTTCCTTTCTCTTAATTTTTTATGAATGCCAATGGAATGATTTGTGGTACGAAAGTTTTCGAAAAACAAATTCTTGAATTGTTGCCAAGTATTGAGGGGAGGTTCCGAATATTGTTTTGCAACACCCTTTAATTTTAACTTAGCTTGCATTAAAATGGTACGTTCATCTAAGCAGTAAAGCATGTTTTCGTTTTCTACGGATTCTATAAACCACTCTGATGTAATAATATTCTCTTCAGGATTAAATCAAGTATTTCGTATTCAGCTTCCCTCGAAAATATTGTATGTGGTGCCACTGGAGTGCCGGTAAAGCCAAGGGGTTGACTATTGGCGTTTAATTGTCTAGCTATTTGTTCTTGCAACTGATTAATAACATCTTGATTTGATTGAGCCTGTGATTGCTGAACCGGGATTATACATGGAAACATGTATGGTTCCTGCTGTGGCTGTTGTTGAAAATATGGCAAAGTTGATTGATACATTTGTGGTAACTGAGATGATGATGGTAAAGTCATTTTCATGGTAGGTTGGGCAAAGTTGCCTGGAAGATTCGGCAAATTTGCTAAATAGGGATTAAATGATGGTGGAACGTAATTTACTTCTGGATTATTTTTATAAAACAAGCCTGAGAAATCTATGCAGAATTATTAGAAGATTCTGTGTAAGTAGGCATGAGAACGTTGCAATTTGGTGCTGATCTAGGTCGACATTCGTTCAACTGTTATGAAACTGCAGCTTCGGTTAGAACGATAAATGTAGCCGAGTTCAAACAATTCATAATGCTACTAAAATTAAAAGTTACTTACAGTTTCTGCTTCTTAAAATCTTTAATTCTGGTCAAATTTACCCAATCTGGCAACAGCGCTTTGCGGTAAATAGAAACAAATTAAAAGTTTCAAACAAAATAACATCTGAAAGATGCACGCGAGAGCTAACGGCTAGCGAGAATAAAATGTAGTGAGTCACATATGCATTATGTTCAATGTTCACTGAGCAGATTATTTTGTTTCTGTAGTCGGCACAATAACTACATGGAAACTATGCAGGTTTATTTCAGCTGTACGCACGAAGATTTTAAGTAAATAGTACATACGATTTTATAACACACAAGGTTATGGCCGAAGAAATGTTTTACCGGCGTGTAATAAACAACACAGTTCAAAATCTCACTTCTGAGGACTGTAGGTGGTCAGGGTTTGATTAGTCAAACAACCTACTTGTAATTTAACTGTATTTAATTCAAAATAAACGACGAACACACACTAACATATAAAAGAATTATAAATCTAATTGTACTGGGTCGGAGATGCGGACACGTGCCACTAACATTCTTAACTGCCCGGTATCCCACTTATCGCGGGATGCCGAGGTACGCGCACTCTCTTCAACAGGTATAACAGCACATCAGCTGTAAGCAGGGGCGTATCGTGAACGGCTACACTTATCAGTAGGGCTGATAAAAAATGTTCCGTGGGCCAGTGGCGTACGCGAAATTAACTAATACGGGAAACAATAAACTGTTACAATTTATAACAATGTATGTAAAACTTACCCTCTTAACTAGTTGATGAACTAGCTTGCTTATCACAAACTGGAGAAGATGTGTAGCCATTTTGCAGCATCAGGTATGTTTCTATGGTTGTCTCCATGAGTGATGTTCGCTTTGTAGAAAATATATTCTTATATTTTGAAAACGACCGTTTTGTCTTAATTTGGTAAAACCGGTGTCTTTATTTAACACACTTCCGAAATTTTCTTTAACGCGCTCATTTGTTGCGTCACCTATAGCGTGTAGCAGTAGATTTACTTCGTCCACTATTTGCAGTGACTCCGCTAACGACAACGCACTGTTTTCTAATTTTTTTATGCTTTCATGTAATGGTTTATAGTTCTTCGCAATACTTTTTAAAGCTGTTTCAACGGAAATATCCTCGAATTTTGTCTGGCTTTGTTCTTGCAAAGAACGGCCTACCGAATGCATTGTCTCGGCACCATCAGTCACAAACATGAACACTTGACTTTTTGACAGTTCAAATTTTTTCTTAACGTCTCCAGCACCACCCTGGTAATTGTTTCGCTAGTACACTGACTTAGTCTTTTGCTAGCTAGTAACAGTGGAACTGTCGGTTTAAGAGGGTCCAGTACTTGTACTATAACATTTAAAATAGAATTTTTTTTACAATCTGTTGTCTCATCAACAGATAACCACAGCCGTGTATTTTTTAATTCACATTTCATCTTATTTACCATGTCTACGTGTACAGTTGGTAGATAGTTACATAACATTGTATGACTTGGTAACTTCACTTGGGCATTGTATTTATTCCAGAGCTCTCGAAATGGTTGTTTATCGAGTATGTGCAGCTGAACATCACAGGCAATCAGCATTAATAATAAATCAAACATAAATTGTGTTGTCGAAGACTGCAATTTTTTTTTTTTTTATGATGTACACTATTTACGTGAAGTTCACAATCATGCTTATCCGAGCACATCATATCTTTCTCGCACACTTTACAAATTATTTTAGCACCATCATAGAATAAATCCGGGAATTTACCTATGAATTTATTTAATTTTGTCAGCAAAAGGCCGTTTTCTACCCTTGCGTACCTCTGCCATGTTTTATTATTAAATTAACATCAACAATACAGTACAACAAATAAAATAAAAACACAAAAACAATATGCAATAAGTGATTTAACGTGTACACAACTCGAAAGCTAATAATAGACTGGACTGGAGAAAGAGTTTCGCGGCCAAGGTGAATGCCAGGGACATCTATACTCTACGACCATGATGCACAGAAACGATTTGCAGCTTTAGTCATAATCAATTATCTCAAGATATTTAAATAATTCAATTATCGCATAGTATCTCGATTATTCCCATCACTACTACCTGTCCATGTGAACTATTTAGAATTTGCACTATTAACCTCGGTAGATGTGAAACGTTAATTTTCCTTATACAAACATATGTATAGACCAAATCGCTCGCCACGAATGCAGGCCGATTATTAGTTGTGACCCTGTATGCTAATTCGATGGCGGACTTCAGTCATTTTGAATAATACATTATATCAAGTGGTATATATTTCATTACTCATTTTATATTTTTGCTTTTATTTGTCTACGTATGTCCTTCTGTTAACAATGAGGCAGTGGCAGCTACCGGTTCTGAACTCTGGTCCAGTTTCCTCTCCCTGATGTACAGGGTGGAGCAATCGTGCGTCCGACTTCGACATCTCGAGTTCTATGATAGGTAGAAACTTGATTTAAAAACACAAGTAAATTAGACAAGAAAGTCTATAACCGGAAATTGTTTTCGAATATACAGGACGAGCCAAGACGATTCTACAGGATCAAATACCATTTTTTAAAATGCAATACCATGTATATCAGAATATTTTTGAATCCACTTCGTGGCCTCCTTTCACTCGTGTATTTTTATTGACTTTCTCCAAACCACTTGGATGTAATGATTTTTTTGTTGAAATTATACCATTTACACATGTATATTAAAAATATCACTACAATCACAACTATCGATTTTAAGAAAAAAAAAAAATTAATACCAGTTATGAGACAACTGTGCGAAAACACTCAGCCATTTTCACTTCCTAAAAGAATACAGGGTGGCCAAAAAGGATTTTTAAATTTACAACCTTTTGAACTGAATTTTCTAATTTTTTTTCAAATGGAACACCTTGTATGTTTTGGACGATGTGATGTAGGAATGAAAAACGAACATTTTTTGTAGGTACATTTCTATGGCTATTTGTGACCATTTTCAATTTATTAAACAATAACTGCAAACTTCAGCAATAAAAATTAAAAATGAGGGTTCTTTTCAAATAATTCAAGAGATGGTATTATAATAAGCGTGTTAGATGATGCCCATAAAAACATCATACCAACAACAATCCAAAATTTTAAGGAAAGGATAATAAATGCTTTTATTGCTATCACTCCGGCAATTTTATGAACAGTAGAAACATCATTCCAAAGACGCATAGAAATGTGTCATTCAAAATGGGCAACATGTGGAGCACTTTTTATAATATTGCTGAATTTTGCAGTTATTGTTCAATAAATCGAAAATGGTTACAAATGAATTGAAATATGAAATTTTGACTTTGGCCTGTATATTTATTTTAGAGACTGTATATCATGTGCATAAAAAGTTTAAACATGATATGAACACCAGATCCGTACATTAGACATGTAATAGATTTAACATCACACTTCCTATTCCTTCATCTACTCAGACAAAAAACTCGATTCTTTATGATAGTAAAAAGATATTCAATCATCTTCCTGTAAACCTGAGGCAAATTGTAAATGGAAACAAATTTAGAAACGAAATAAAGAAATTAATGATTAAAAAGGCATATTATTCATTGAATGATTATTTTCAAGATTCTGAAGTTGACTAAATTGTTGGTTTGCTCAACATACGTGATTGTTTTATAATTAGACTAGATTTAAAATTTCTATGCAGGGTGTTTGCTGTCAGAGCTGGGCAGTACTCGAGTACAAGTACTTGAATTGGGTACTTAGAGTACATTTCATGTACTCTGTACTCTGTACTCGAGTACTTTCTTAAAGTCTGTACTTTGTACTTGTACTCGAACTTTCATTCACAAGTACACAAGTACATATACATTTCAGCTCGTATGAACCTGTCAGCAATCACAGAATTGTCATGGTATGCTGTGGCCTGTGATCAGTATTTAAATCATTTGTATGTGTTTATTAGTGCTTTCAAGAGCTACCATTCGCTAATCTAACAGTATTTGCTAATCTTAGTTTTTACTATATACTATATTATAGTTTAATTTGTTGTTGACATTTGTATGTATATGGTACAGCGATTAGGCTACCAAAATACCAAGCAATAAAACATTTTGTGTTTGTGTTGTGATTTATGATAGATAGCAAAATAAGGTAGTAACTTTTTATATTTTGTAAATTGAGAATCATAAACATTTTAGTTTAAGTACTCAAGGCTGATTTAGTCAACAAATATAGAGTTAATTTTAAACTTAAATTTAACAATATTTTTAATTCAAGAGTTGAAAGTACACAATCACATTCACATATGAATGTTTAAATAGAAATTTCGAGAGAAATTTAGTCTTAAATTTGATTTTAAGTGACATTGAAAAGTTGTAATTTAGCTGTACTTTAACCAAAATATGCGCCTTACTCACGTGACATTTGTTTACGTGTCTAATTTTTTATTTTTTCGATTATAACCATAAAAGCCGGAGGCCTGCTACTGTAGAGCTACTGTGATAGAAAGATATTAATAGTAAACTATCTAAAATTTGTAGGAGCAGTTCTTATAATAATTAGATTTTCTGAATTAACGATACATTATTATTAAAATTAAAAAAGTTTACAGCTAAATTTTAAATTTAAAGTTGATACTAAACCTGCTGACTAAATCAGCCTTTTTAATTTCAAGTAAAAAAGTCACTTAACCCATATTATTTATGAACTAAAACATCTAAAATAACCTCAATGTTATTGTACAATTGGGAATTTTTAGACCTAGTATAGTGTCAATTTCATTACATTTATTATTATTATAAATTAATATTATTTTTTTTATCGATTGCCTTATTACCTTATGATATTAAGTATATTATTAAACTTTGCATGTATTTAGTGATTGTAAACTAAACTCGTGTCGTTTGAAATTGTACCCTCTTTTATTTCATTCATTTTTTTAAACATTTACAAACGTATTTTACGTAATTATTTGGTAAATTTCGAATTGACTAGCAAATTTTAAATTCTCAAACTATAAACAGGGGCAAGAAAAAATAGTTTTTTTTTTAAAATCGGCCGCCCTATATATTTTTGGATTTAGATTCTACTTATATTATTCTAAATATAAGCACCCACCACCACACTCCGCACTCATAGATTTGCTTTCAAAATAAAAGCTATTTAATAATTTAAAAATGTGATATAAATTTAAATAACAACAATAAATAATGACGTGCAATATTTGCAGGAAAAAAAAATTCGACTGGGGTCTAGTCCTATACTTCCTACCCTTTTGTAAAAAAAATCTTATGCAACGATAATAAATAGTCCGCGGCGTCACGCTCTAAATGATGAAAACTTTCAAAAACTAGTTATCATGAAAGCCAATAAAAGTCAGCCAGTAGAAAGTCGGTAAGCATTACAAGGATCTTTGATTCTGACTGTATTTAATTTGATTTTTTTTCTTACCAGGGAACTTCGAAATTACGAAACTAGAATATACATATTATTATAATACACATCACATAATATATAGAATATAGAAATAAAAATTATATCAATATAGAATATAGATTTCTTACGTTATTCATTTCCCTCTTTTTACCATGAATCAAATGTACTCGTATGAAAGTACTCGGATGGTTCAAGTACTTGTACTCGAGTACTTGTACTTAAGTACTCCAAATTTATGGAAGTACTCGGTACTTGGTACTTTGTGAGAAATTATTACTAGTACTTGGTACTTGGTACTCGAGTACATTTTTTGTGTACTTTGGCCCAGTTCTGTTTGCTGTACACTATTCTAGTCCTTTATATGTGCTGTACTTTTGGGTACTGTTTTATCTTTTACCAATGTTTTACATTAGGATTACGGTTTGGCGTTGTCAACAAAAAACGTTTGTACTTTTATGACAATAAAGCATTTTTTTTAAATAAATAATTAAAAATAGTCATAGGGATGTAAGTACAAAAAATGTTCGTTTTTCAGTTCTACATCACATAGTCCAAAAATATGCAGGGTTTCATTTGAAAAAATTCAGTTCAAATAGTTGTAAATTTAAACATTATTTTTGGCCATCATGTATACTTTTAGGAAGTGAAAATGACTGAGTGTCATCCACAGATGTCTCATAACTGGTAGTAACATATTTTTTCTTAAAATCGATAATTGTGACTGTAGTGATTTTTTTAATATACACGTGTAAATGGCATCATTTCAACAAAAAAATCATTACATCCAAATGGTTGGGAGTGAGTCAATAATAAAACAGAGGTGGAAGGAGGCCACAAAAAGATTTCAAAAATGTTCTGTTCTGTTCTTCGTTTAAAAAAATGTTAGTTGACTCTGTAGGATCGTCACCCTGTATATTTTAAAAATAATTTCCGGTTATAGACATTTTTGTGTCGTTTATTTATGTTTTTAAATCAAGTTTCTAGCTATCATAGAACTCGACATATCGAAGTCGGACATAGTATGTGCTGCACCCTGTATATCCACAAATGCAGATTTGTATAAAGTTTATAAGACAAATTCCGACTATTTAAATATTTTCTATTGGTTTATAGTTTTCCCTAAGTAAAAAGATTAAAACATCGTTTAATAATACATATTTTATAACCGATAATGGCCCCAAATAATCCTACCATCGTTTTCCTTAATAACCACATCCCATGACTGAGGAAACACAGAAACCAAAGAATTGCAATAACCCTGATTTTACGTATAAACTGTAAAAATACACTAATTTGTGACGACTTTAAAAACGTAGTAGCTATTGAAATAAAGAATTACTAATAGGGACGTGAGAATGCTTTTGCAAGGATGGTAATATTGTGAAATGGTCTTCTTTCATACGTGACCTTACCAGTAAATGTGTGAGATATACAAACTGTCTTAATAAGCGTTTCTTTTAATTTTCAATAGCTTTACTCATTATCCGACACAATTGTTCAAGTGTTAATTCATTTAATAACTAACTTCTGGAGGTGAAAATATGAGAAGTAACAACCAGATTTCAATTACTCTAGAGCGCGGCAGTCGGTATTGATATATTTTAAACTATCATCATAGATTATATAATTAAAGCACAAATATAACAAAAATACTCTACTCTAAGAAATTTACAAATCATTATGAATTCTTCATAAATTTGATAGCAATTTTCTCCTGAACCGTTCGACTGATTTTAAAAAACTTTTCTTCTATTGTAGGTTTATTCTTTAGGATTGTTAATGTGTCAGTAGTTTTTGATCTACTTACTTACTTTTGACCAAAATACCGGATGTAACATTAATGTTGTTTTGTTTTTTCGAACATTTATAACACCCCGTAGAACGGACCAGTAACAACTGCAAATCCCAATGAAAAACAAACTTAGTTTCCTTAACATTTTTTCTTTTATTTATGTAGATCTTAAGTAAGAGAGAGGATACACGGTTTTATAGCACAAGAGGATTTTTGACTCATAATTTTAATGCATATTGGAAGAACTAAAACAAAAAATAGCAAGCTATGGATATATGAAATGATAAATTCATGTCATTAATGTTTTGACATAGTGCGTGTGCTATTGTAAAATAAAGTTACTCTACCTTTTTTTCTGTAATAGTCATTCAATATGGAGCGTTTACACAACATTTGACCCGCAAAGAATGTGCTCAATCATTAATGTTGTTAGAACACGATTGGAGTTACCAAAGAATTGGTCGGAGATTTAATGTGTTCCATATAAAAGCTTCACAGATGATGCAGAGATATCTGGAGACAGCAAATCATGTATGTACATAAACCGGGTCAAGGAAGAAATCGAGTAACAACTCGAATTCAAGATTGATTTTTAAGATTTTCTGCTGTACGAAAACGTTTTGTAACCGTTCACAACCTACAAATTCAGTTTCGAAATGTACACGATCTTCAAGTCAGCACTGAAACCATTCACCAGAGACATAGGCAAGGTGATTTGAGAAGTAGAATTGCTGCTCGAAGTCCAGCTTTAACTGTAGATTACCGTAGCGTTAGACTAAATTGTGCCAGGACACATATCAACTGGAGACTGGATAGGGACGTTTGCTTTCTTTAAACAATAATGGCAGGCTTATACGTGTATTTTGACATACCAATGAAAGATATGCCTTAGTATAACTTTTCAAACACCACATTATTTGGAGGAGGATCTGTGATGGTTTGGAGAGGTATTTCTTTGACCTCGCGTACGGATCTCGTGGTCATAAATAATGGAATCCTTAGAGTAGAAAGGTACATGGGAGAAATCTTAGAGCAACATCTAATACTATTTGCGCCATATATCGGTAATAATTTTTTGCTAATGCAAGATAATACCCAAGTTGTGACAATTATCTGGAAGAGGCTGCAATTTATTTATTTAATTATTTTATTTACACCATTCAACGGGAAACCACTTACAGAATGAAAATTAAAAAAATATGATATAAAATAATATTTTAAAAGGAGAAAAGTAAAAGAACAATATTACATAGTGCATTAAAAACATAATTTTAAACTTAATTGTAAAATGTATATAGACATAAATACATACATACTTGTATATAACATACATACCTACATATACACATATCCATTTACATATTTATAATTAAAATATGCAAATTTATTCAAGTAGTAAAATTAGTTTTACAATTTTTTTAACTGTGGCTACATTGCAGAAGAAAATATCGAGAATATGTTGGTGTTTGTAAAATTATTGCGTTTTTACCAATATTTATACGAGGTATACTCAAAGTAAAGGTCATGAAAATTTAATATTTGTCAGTCAATGTCATTAGTTATTATTTTGCTCAAGAAAGTTATCTGAGATTCCACCCATCTTTTTATGAGGATATCTAAAGAAATTCTTTCCAGCATATATGTATGTATTCGGATATCCAATAACTGGGTATACTACATCTTCTCTGAAACAAGCATATTTTAAGAACTTCCGCTGTACCTTTCCATTACTGTTAACATGTAGGTTATAATAAGGACACCAAATAATAGCTGCATATTGAAGCCTAGATCGCACAAAAGTGTTATAAAACAATTTCAGCGTATCTGCATTACTAAACTCACGGGAATTTCTTATAATAAAGCCTCACATTTTAAAGCTCTCTGATATTATGCTATTAACATGATTTACGAAAGAGAGTTTGTCGTCAAATATTATACCTAGGTCTCGAAAGACAGCAGGCCTTGCAATAATGATATTATTAAGAATGTAGTCAGAATTTTGCGATTGTACTTAATATTTATTAAAAAAATGTCATAACATTGCACTTCGAGATGTTCAAAGGTAATTTATTTTTAATGCACCAAATATTAAGGTTTTCCAAATATTTCTATAGAGTAAAATAATTTTAAATATTTTTAATAATAGAATAAATCTTTGAATCATCTGCATATAATAAGAATTTACAATTTAAATTAGATGTAATATCATTTATACAGATATTAAAAAGTAAGGGTCCTAAATTCGAGACTTGAGGAACTCTAGAAGTGGCAAGTATTTCAACAGACTGAACTGCATAGCATTGTACAAATTGTTTTCTGTCAGATAAGTATGACGTTATAAAGTTTTACATACTTTGTGAGAATCTATAACTCTGCAATTTTATTAATAAGAATTCGCTAAATATTGCGTAATACAAAACAGATCGGTAACAGCTGATCTCCCTTTCATAAAACCATGCTGAAAAGGTAATACGATGTTCCATGTATAAGAAAATAAATTCATACACCAGAATTTCAAAAAACTTTTATTTTAACTATTAATAGGCCTATAATTTTGTGTTATCGCATGATCATCATTTTTGAAGACAGGGACAACTCTAGAGGTTTTTCAAGTTTCTGGAAAGACAGCAGGTTTAATAGATAATTTAAAGAGAATTGTTAGAGCATATGCAAATACACAAGCACAGTCTGTTATAAAAAAGGCAGGAATATTTTCTAATCCTGTGGTAAATTTCAATTTTAATTTTTTTATTAGTTTCCGAAAAACCGCTTATACAGGGTGAGTTCTAACTTATTTTATTAAAAAAAAGGGATGGTAGATCCCTTACTGGTAAGTTCATATAAAAAAAAATAAAAAATTTATCTGCTATAGTTTCCGAGAAAACAAATAAAATTACTCCAACATTTTGAGATCCTATTAACTGACCTATCTCAATCAAAAAGAAATTAAGATAGGTTGAGTGACTACGACATTGACCTTGTTTTTTACAATAATTGAATCACCACTTTTTGCCACTTTGTCTCCGATCGCATTTTTTTAACATAATATCTTCAAACGCGCCGACCACTGATCTCGACGTAAATGAAAGTCGGCACCGTTTGTGCTACCGCAGAAACAGTGTCGACGTAATAAGCACTTCAAGTCGGCTCTGTTAGTAACAGAGCCGACCTGAAATGAATTTATGGAATTTTTTTACTATCAATAAATAAATGTAATACATTTTTCTAGAGTTCGGTGCACTTTGTCGCCGTGAACCATCTGCTCCTTACGCTTTTTTATGATTTTTCTATGACGAATTAATTAGGGAGGGTATGAAGTTATACTGCAGGAGCTTTTTGCTAAACATTCAGTTACGATATTGTTAGTGATCGAAAAGATTACTATTATTTTATTTAATTTTTGAGAATGTACGTAGAAATTGCATAAGAAGGACTCGACAGTGTGTGCAGGTTGGTGACAATTTTGAACACTTATTGTAATATAGCTACTCTTGTGACTACCTAATAAATTGACAAGTGTTAATAAATTATGAAACTAATTAAATTAAAATAAGTTTTGTAAATTGAGAGTGAAAATAATTGCTATTTTGAAACGTGAGTCCTGAATACGCCTCTGTCTCCATATTCGTACGTGGTCGAATATTAAATCCCGCCGAATAGCCGCTACTAATATCAACAGGAACTTCCTCCTAAAATTACACAGATAAGTTGGAGTTCACCCTGTACATGAAAGTTATCAGAAGTTAAATCAGTTATTTCGTTTTCATAATTTTTGTCAAGGTATGTATACGAATCCGGAAAGTGTGTAGCAAATTTATTAACAATATTCTCAGAGCCCAGTACATCTTCAGTAATAGCATTCATGGTCTCAGGTATGTAGAACGTATTTTTTTTAATATTTATAAATTGCCAAAATTTTTTTTGCATTACTGTTAATATTGTTTTTTATACTGCTGCAATAATTTTTATATAATATATCAATGTTTTCTTTAATTAACATTTTCAAATTTTTAAAGTCAGTGCATTTTCATCTTTATGCTTTTTATACCGTTTCAGGTCCTCTGCTTTAATTTAATATTATGTATTATTTCACTGGTAAACCAGGATGGATAACTTCTGTTACGTTGCCTAGTTTTCGGTACATATACATCCAGTATCTGATACATTTAATTGATACAATGCCATGGCCAGATCGAAGCCCAGTACTTAAATCCTATAGAGAATCTCTGGGACACCCTTGGTAGGCGATTATGAAAGGAACACAACCAACCAAACAACCTAGATGAAGTATGATTCAAATCTGAAGGGGATTGGACCAAAAATGAAATAAGGTCACTTATTTTAAGTATTATAACCACATTCCGCTGTGGCTGAATGAGCACTGCTCAAAGCAAAAAAAAAGTATGTGTCGCCGGTGTTAAACAGTTATTTGGGACAGATGAGGTAATACAATGAGTATTCCCTTCTCTATTCTATTCCTTGAAATTTGTTTGTACATTTATTAAATTTAATTTTAATATGTTTATTTTCATAGCTTGCTTTCTTAATCGTTGCTGATCAGGTTTTGAGCATATAAACACATTGTGTTGAATTTACAAATACTGTTCGTTCATTTTCCTCAAAATAATAGGGACCTAGGACTCCAAAATCAGTTACACCCCAACTTACTGAATGATGAGGTTCCTCGAGCATTTGTTGCGGCTGCTTGGAAGACCAGTATTGGCAGTTTTGATTGTTGATATTTCTCGATAATTAAATATGTGCTTCATAAGAAATAATATTGTTTAATACATCTGGATTTTCATTTAATATATTGCAAAACTAAGTAGCCAACTCTAACCGTACTGTAAAATCAGCTGGTAGTAGTTGTTGCATGATTTGAATATTAAGTGGTAAATAATTTTAAAGAACAATATTTTAGAGATAAGCATCTCAAAAGTCGAGTAAATATAATATTACTATATTAAATTATTTGTATGCTGGAAATAATTTAATATCTTCAAAATTTTTGTGGATTTCACCTCTTAATATAATTGGAGCATGAAACAGAGGCAACCTCTTAAAGGTTAAGCTTTAATGACATCATTGTCCACTTTTAATTGATGGCAATTTGTAATATAATAAATGCTATTTTGTTTGTTTATTACACCATTAAATCGTAAAAATTACAGGTGGAGTATTGGAAGGGGCACAGCATACGTTATCGTACTTGCCGCACTTATTTCTCTGGTTATCTTCAAGATACGCTGTGCTTTGGTATCCGCGTAACACTTTCGCGGCCGTACTGTGATAGTAGTGAATATCAGTCTTATTTCTGCTTTTATTATTGTTGTGTTCAAGGAAACATTTACTAGGAATATAATTGTAAGTAGTTAACCTCATGCCGGTGAGTACAATTTTTTTAAGTTGAATAACGTATGTTTTGTAAGTATGTAATAATAAAGAAATGTCATATTTATATAAAATATAAAATTATGCAGTTTATATACAAATCTGTTATTATAATATTGCTTTTTAATGAGTTTTACAAATTAAAATATTATTTTAAATTTTTTCTGTAAAAATAATTATTGTTTCACGTAAAAGAAAAATGACTTGTATTATCAAAATCATAAAATAATGAATATGATATATATACTTACTATATATTCAGGGTTTTTCTTATTTATTGATCAAAAATTTAAAAAGGGATTCGTCTAGCTTATTTCATAAAAAAGAACTTCACATGAACACGTGTCTCCATGAAGTAAAATATTTTGGGATATTGACTCTTCTTATTGAAATATTGAAATTCGTTTCACTAATTGAGTTTTGAATTAGAATTACTATGAATCAAAAATTTGAGAAAGCTTTACCATTGACATGGGTACGGAGGCTGAATAACAAATTTCCAACGAAATTTTTTTGATGAAAGCCTCTTGTATGAAAAAATTATTCTATTCTAACCTAAAAATATCCTCTTCTTGTATCTCAACAACTGACGTGGTTTTTCACAAAACACCAAAACACCATATACTGCATTCGACGCATATCTCGCCCGCCAACCAAGTCGGCATCATCTGGAGGTGATTAAAACTAACCTTATGATAATAGTGTATCCTATTTAGATCTAAAACTATTGTTACAGTTCAATGCAAAATGACTCACTAACCACTAGAACGAACTATATGAGATTGGCCTCTATCACTGTTCATATTATTTTTACACTTTGCAATTTCCAAGCTCTCAAATGCATCCAGCTGTTTAGCATTTGTTACATTCATAATTAATCTTAAATTGCTACTATCTAGAAAAAATTATAAAAAGCCTTTTTTTGCTAGAAGAAGAGGAACTGCTTGGTATGTTGACAGATCTGCTGATAATAAATAATGGTATATGTAATCTTTAGCCCCATTGCACGTTAATTTCTGGACATAGAGTATTTAGGTATACGAGTACCAACTATGGCCTCCTTGATTACAAGATCTTAATATTCTTTGGATTTTTTTCTTTGGTGGCATTTAAAATCATTAGTCGGAGATAGACCCCGTGGAAAATGAAAAAATTGTACGAAATCGGATTTTTTAACGCCTGTGCAAAAATACAGCACACCACACTAGTTTTAAACGCATTCACTTGTCTATGAGGAGAAGGATGACAATGGTACGTTTTTGAACACATGCACTTATGAATCTTTTTTAAGAAATAACTCCTTCTGTATAATTGATACGTACTTATGAAATGCCCCGTATGTGGGTCAAATGTCATTAGTCATTATTTTCTGTCTAGAATCTACCTTTAAGAGATTGACATGTAATATTGGGACACTTTGTATATGAAAATAAATATTTCATATTTTTCAAAAGCATGTCTGACTATCGGGTATGTGAAAAGATAAAATATTTACAAAATAGTATTGAAAATGCTACAAAAATATATTGTACATATTTTTTAATAACCATTAAGTTTGACCCAAATTGGTTAAACTAATGAAATACCTTGTGTTATATCTTTACAGTAAAAACATAAAAAATATTATAGTTGACATACGCATACGCAATTCATGTTAATTCTCTGCCCTATGAATTATCTTCAAGGTAAACCGAGAACAGACGCATATGTGTTGGTACTTAAAATATAATTTGTTCCACTACAAACCTATGTAATAATTATTTCGTGTGCCTTGTTTAGTACAGTCTAGTACAATTATTATAATCCAGAGTAATTAATAAAGTCATAAAATCTTTGGCTCAAAGATGACAATTTAAAAGATCAATTATTTATTTGTTCTTCATTGACCAACAATTACAATATACATATATAAATATATTTTCAGGTTAATACATTAGAGTTGTATTTATCTATATAGTGTCTCTGTTACATGAAATAGTGTAAATCGAAATTAATCTGAAAATATATTTTCAAAAAGTATTTCTCACTTAGTTTCATCTAAAATCAATCCTTCCGTGTGATGCATTGTAATCCTAGTTCTTTCTCATCATTTGTTTGCTTCTATTTCAATTTTTTCTAATCCTCCACAACTCCACAACTTTACTCAACATTTCCGATCTTTAAAAGTTTGACATTCAGTTTTCAGTGACTTCGTCCCATTTTTGAACAGGCCTCTATTTCATTCTCTGACAATGGATAATCTTCATACCAGTTGTCTTCTTTCTCATCTGTTTCTATTGCATCTGATGTTTATATCCAATCTTCTTTGTCTTTTTTTCTCTTTCGTCTTCTCTGTAAGTTTAGTCTGATGCATTTTGTAAAATTATTATTATTAGCTTCATACATTATATGTTCGACTGGATTTGCTTTTTCCCATAAAATATGGTATTATTATTATTATTATGATTATCATTATTGTTGCTCTCCCCTCTTTCTCTCTTTGATAAGCACTCGCCTATTTTATTCGTTCATAAGGTACCTACGTCACGAAATATGTGATTTTTTTCATCATTGTGTTCTTAAGTTTTCTTGGTTTCGTACCATTTCTTGCAAGGATTTACTTTAGTTTCAACAAAAAAGTCATAGTACATGTAATTTCTAATTTGAATTATGTTTGAATTACCTATTGTTAGATGTTACAAAATGTTGTTGAATTTGATTTTGCCCTATGATAACTTTCCAAAACACGTTTTCTAAATATAATTGTTTATACCTGTATTTTTATTGCATAAGGAAAACTATCACATTTATTTTTTTAAAAGTAGGTACCTATAAATGTGTTAATGAAATAGAAGCATACTAAATGTATTCACAAAATAAATAAGTTTTGCAAGCCAGTCTACGTTATTTTTATAAATAAAAACGTTTTTTCATATGAAGAAAATATAACGTCCTCGTCGCTTTCTGTACTTTTGTTGTATGACATACTCTGTGAAGTGGATAATTTAAATTTACGATAATATCTCTGTAATTAAAATTTAACTTATTATGTTTTTAGGATAACATCCGCAACTTATATTCCGATCAACTGGGCGTATAGTAATTAACTGAAATTAATCATCTGTGTAACAGTTATAGTGATGAATAAAAGTAAACATTTATTGAGAACCTAATTAGTGCATATATTTAATTAATCTGTTGTAATGCTGCGGATATTTTGAAGATATGGGAGCTAGATTTGACAGATGGACGCTACTGAAGTTAGTTGAACTGGTAAGTGGGTTTTGGATTTTAATTTTCATCTCAATCATGACCTGTTAAAATGTTTATAATTCATAATTTTTAAAATAAATGTGAACAAGTTGTTTTAGATATAAAATTGTTATGTACAATTTAAAGGCATTCCTTAATACCATCTACAAGCATATCTGCTATGACAACGATGTACAATGCTCTGAGTATAGAGAAAGAACTTATAGTTCTAAATAATTCAATTAATAATTAATTTAATCGTAAATTTACCGTTGCAAATATTTGTACAAATAAACACAAACCGTTTGCCAAGATCTTTCTCATTGAAGAATATGCGGCATCAGGTCATTTGTTGTCATTGAAACATTGTATAAATATTTTTATGCAATTAATTTATAACTCCTGTCCAGAAATAAGTTAAGTTTACAATGAGGGCTACCACGCTTGAATTCACCACGAGAGGCGCTAGTGTAGGATAAAGTACATGTCACTGAACATTAATATTTACTATGGCTTTTTAAGGCGGAGTTTTAGTAATTTTTATAAAATTAGCTGAAAAACATTTAACACAATGATGGCAAGAGGGGAAAATAGTCATTTACTTGCTCAGTAGGGAAATTATTGTACCTATGTCTTATATCATTAAAGTTAGGTTATATCAAGCATGAGCATGATGGAAACAACGATTGTGCATTATTATTACTTACGATTCTCTGTAGTAAGCTTCTCTGGTAACGCATAATCGTCAGGATTAAAATGTTTCTTACAAACACGTGAATGTTTTGAAGGAGTAAAATTATCCCTGCGAATCGCTACCAACCATTGTTTTAGGCGACTTTTTGTCACTCGGAGACATATGTCCGCCTTTTGTTTCCGAACAAAGTGGAACTGCACAACACTGAGGCATAATTAACCAGTTTTTTTATTTACTGGTGTACGAAATAATTATAATAAAACCCTATAAACTTATTCCGCGCCTAACAATTACTTATGACAGCTACCTTACTCGTCAGTGGTGCCCACTGATGAGCCTAAAAACGGTAGCCCTCATTAAATCGAAACACATTGAGACAATATCAAAACAAGTAAGAATTGTTCTTTATTGCCGCCGTTAGCAGCACAAACAACTTGTATCTTACGAATTAGATTTTGCCCAACAGTGAGGAACTCCTGAGGTATTCCTGATTGTCTAATATCCTTCTATTATTGACTGTCTAAGAACGTCAATGTCATTTATTGGCTATGATTAAACCAGTGACTTTTAACTGGCCCTATAAGCAGATGTCGAGCTGGTTTAAGTTAGGCGATCATGCTGGATATGTTGTAGCCCCCACGACTTGTCCATAGGTATTCGTAAGTGTTGCTCAAACACTGTCTGGCAATATGGCTAAATTGTGTGAGTGCAACATCCTACATAAGTCCATTTTCCCTTCACAAATTGGCGGAAGTGTTAACAATTCTATAATTTTGACCATTTAGCTGAAGCTGAAGCAAGAAAAGCGGTTCTATTAAAAAATCATCCACAATACTCCCCACACATTTAAGTTAAACTGATGATTTATTTGCACCAATGCATGCGGCCCTTCATCTGCCTATACGAGCTATTGTGAAATTTAAAAATTCCTTTTGTTGAAACACCCACTCCATCTGTAAATGATACTTTCAAAATGAGGTATGTCAGTCCGTTCCCTTTGAAATTAATAATGTGACTATTGGCGAGGTGGAAAGTCTTTCTCCGCCAGTGTCTAAAATAGCACAAAGTGGTAATCAGCGGATGCACAGAGTTGGATCTTGGAAAAATATAGATAGAAGGTACTGTTAACATTTTGTGGTTTCTGTAAGAGTTTTTACAAGAGGTTGTAATATGAAAATATGCCATAAAATACACATTTAATAACACAGTGCGATCTACTGATTCCTTGAGCTTGCGGATGCAATAATTCGCTTTGTTATGTTTTTTTACAAACTTCATCGATTTAAATGCCCCAGCCTAGTTTTGAATCTATTGAAACACCTAAAAATTTAACATTTTTGCTAAAATTTTGATTTTGATATTTAGCATGTTATCAGGTAGTGATTCTCTCTGTGAAGCGTAAACGCACAAAGTTTTATCAATATTTAAAATTAGATTACTATTGTTATAGCAGTAATCAAATTCCCTAATAACAGCAATAGTTTTATCCAGAAGCTCCGCATAGTTCGGTACATAGTAATGTTCCCCTTTGATATGAATTATGAAAATCATTTACAAATAGTAAAAACAGAATGGCCCTAGCACCGAACCCCGCAGAACCCAAAGACTTACTTCATAATCATTTGAAATTATATCATTGATTATAACATGAAGCGATCTCTAAGTTAAATATAACATAATCCAATCAAGAAATATTCTCCGAATTCCGAACTTAAACGAGTTTTCTTTAACAAAAGCCAGATTCCAAGGGACAATTTTTTTTAATACGGGGATTATAGTATATATAGTCCTATTATTATATATTATCCTAAAAAAAAATCATTCTATTTAATTCTTCACTTACCTCAATTAAATTTTAATATCGTTACTTGAAATGTTTCATTAAAATTTTTAAATAAATTAATTATCAGCGTCATTCGATACTGACAATAATAATTCATGTCATATATTTTACTAATTTTTTGTTGTTGACATTGACATTTTAACGAAATTAGACCTTTCAAACGTTAAACTGTTAAATTTATCCTAACCCCATATTATGAAGCCAAATATGTAAAACATTTCAGTTTACATCAACTTTATTTAAGTACTTGGAAAATATATTTTATTCGCTTGATATAGTAGACATGATTTATAATCTTTCATCAAGAACATAGTTTTTTGTAAAGGCAAATACAAAAAAGTTTGGGTCCCGTGGACCTCCTTTCAGCTGGCCAATTTTGCTCATCACCGAATTTTTCATTGTCTTTGGTCTTTAGAACAAGTGAACCAAATTTGAAAGCTTTATCTCAAAGACTGTAGCTGCTATCGCGATACTACAGACAAGCGGACAGATTTTTTTCATAAAGTTATGTTTTTTCATTATAATTCGTCAAGAATCGTCCAGGAATTCAATAAAATTTTTTAAATTTTTTTTCCCGAAATTGTATCTTTTTCCTTCTTTCATTCATTATGTCTCTTCTGGTGGTATCACATTCACCAAATTTAATGTGTCACCTAAAATGTTGTTGACAATCTTAACTGCCAAATTTGGAAAGTTTCCCATTAGTATTTTTTGAGATATCGCGGATACACACATACACATAGACACAGACATCCATACACACATCCACATACACATCCACACACACACACACACACACCGACAGACATCATTCGGAAAATAGAATGGATTCAGAAGGGTTCAAAACGTATACAGGGTGGGGCAAAAGTGTGTCGGACCTCGATATCTCGAGTTCTACGATAGCTAGAAATTTTTTAAAAAATTGCAAGTAAACTAGGTAAAAAAAGTCTATAACCAAAAATTATTTTCGAACATACAGGGCAAGCCAAGACGAAATTACAGGACCAAGTGCCCTTTTTTTAAATGGAATGCTATGTATATCAGTACATTTTTTGAAGCCCCTCTCTAGGCTCTATTCATTCCTATATTATTATTGGCTATCTCCCAACCACTTTGACGTAATGAATTTTTTTGTTAAAATAATGCCATCTGCAGATGGATATTAAAGAAATCACCACAGTCACAATTATGGGTTTTAAGAAAAACTTATGTGAATACCAGTTGCGAGACATCTAATTAATGTTTTTGAACCATTTTCATTTCCTAAAAATGTACAGGGTGGCCAAAAATTAGTATTCAATTAAGAACTTTTTAAATTGAATTTTCTCAATTTTTTCAAATGAAACACCGTATATTTTTCGACGATGTGATGTAGAAATGAGAAACGAAAATTTTTTGTAAGTACTTCCCTATGGCTAATTGCAACCATTTTCGTTTTATAAATAAATAAGTGTCAAATTCAAGAATAAACTTAAAAAAAGAGGTTCCCTCAAATAATTCATTAGAAAAAATTTATAATGGGTGTTCGACGTGTTGCCCATTTTGATTGATACACGTCTTTATGCAATTTTGAAATGAGGCCATTTAGTGGGACCATTTCCATTGAAATGAGTAAATAGTATTTAACCAGTCCTTTACTGTAATGTTTTTTTTGTAAATTTTTTTGCTGTTTTCGTTATTCGACAAGCAATAAAACCTCAGTTTGGTATAAATTGTCGTGTACAAAGGAGCATTTATCACACTTATCGGTCGTTAGTTACAATTTGTATTGAATTTAAAATATTTGGAATTTTACAATATGAATTTTAATAAAGCGGAACTCGTAGACATGACTTTTGTTTTGGGCGAGTCAGACAGAAATTGTTTACTTGCCAATAGAATTTATCACCAACGTTATCCTGAAAGAGGGCTTCCTGATGTTAGCAGCTTCCAAAACCTTCTCGATAGATTTCTGGAAACTGGAAATGTCGATTATAAAAAAAAGTGAAAGAATAAAACGTGTTGTGAACGAAGAAAATGAGTTTTTTGTGGTGCTGGCAACGGTTGAGAATCCCCATGTTAGTCAAAGAGAAGTGACCTCATTAGTAGGAATAAGTAGACGGTCTGTGGGTCGAATCTTAAAGACAAATAAGTTGCATGCATATCATATTCAAATGCACCAGGAATTATCTGATGACGATTTTCAAAAGCGCCTACAATTTTGTAATTGGGCCAGAGGTAAAATGCAAGTTGATGTCAACTTCTTCAATAATGTTTTATTCACTGATGAGGCAACTTTTCATAAAAATGGATTTGTTAATAGGCACAATTTCCATTATTATGCTTCGGAAATCCTCATTTTTTTATGCAAGTTGATAACCAACACAGATGGTCTATAAACGTTTGGGGAGGAATTATTGGAGAACATGTCATAGGGCCACATTTCTTTGATGGTACATTGACTGGAGCTATTTATCTTCATTTTTTGGAAAACTATCTGCCACAGTTATTGGTAAATCTCCCTGGAAGAATTCGAAATAGGATGTGGTTTCAGCAAGATGCTGCTCCACCACATTATTTAAATGCAGTTAGAGACCACTTAAATAATACCTACCCTCATCAATGGATTGGAAGAAATGGACCCACTAAATGGCCTGCTAGATCCCCAGATCTTACAAAAATGGATTTCTTTTTATGGGGATACGTGAAGGAAATTGTTTATAGAGACACACCAACAACAGTACAAAATATGCCTTTAGATCTATCACACCGGCAGTTTTAGGAACAGTGGGAACCTCATTTCAAAAGCGCATAGAGATGTGTGTCAATCAAAATGGCCAACATGTGGAACATTTATTATAATTTTTTCTACTGAGTTATTTTTGGATGTTGTAATTATTGCTCAATAAAACGAAAATGGTTGCAATTAGCCATAGGGAAGTACTTACAAAAAATGGTCGTTTTTCATTTTTACATCACATCGTTGAAAAATATACAGGGTGTTCCGTTTGAAAAAAATTGAGAAAATTCAATTTAAAAAGTTCTTAATTGAATACTAATTTTTGGCCACCCTGTACATTTTTAGGAAATGAAAATGATTCAAAAATATTAATTAGATGTCTCGTAACTGGCATTCACATAAGTTTTTCTTAAAACCCATAATTGTGACTGTGGTGATTTTTTTAATATCCATCTGCAGATGGCATTATTTCAACAAAAAAATTCATTACATCAAAGTGGTTGGGAGATAGCCAATAATAATACAGGAATGAATAGGGCCTAGAAAGTGGCTTCAAAAATGTACTGATATACATAGCATTCCATTTAAAAAAAAAGGCACTTGGTCCTGTAATTGGCTCTCCCCTGTATGTTCGAAAATAATTTTCAGTTATAGACTTTTTTATCTAGTTTACTTGCAATTTTTTAAAAAATTTCTAGCTATCGTAGAACTCGAGATATCGAGGTCCGACGCACTATTGCCCCACCCTGTACATCAATAAAAATCTCCAGGTCGAAAAAAATCACGACTACTATACTTTTCTTTAGGTATAAGAAAGTAAAAAGCACTATTTTTGATTTGATATCATATTTCCCTTTAATGTCTTGGGTTACAAATCATATACAATTTTAATTAAAGTTCACAACTTTTTATGATAATATTTATTGTTAAGTTCACAGCAAGAAAGCATAGTAAATTTGGTATTTAATTTCACTACATTATATATACTTTCCCAAGAAAAAGAAGTTATGCTTTGTTCTTAATTGTTTGTTAAATTACTACGGTTGGAAGCGGTTTGTCTTTAAAAATAACTATTATGCTTATATTTGTGTATTTAATTAACTGTGGTATTTTCTCACAGCGAAGAACATTTCGTTACATCTAATTGGACGTAAAAATACTGAAGCGGTTGTTTTGGTTTAACGTTGCAAATAATGGTGATTCTTTAGTAATGAATTAAATGTAGAGAAATATGTACAAGTATTTCGGCTGCTTCGTAACCAAATTTAAGATTTACCAATAACAATAATCTAAACAATTTATGTATGCGCTCGCTTAAAGTAGGCGTCCCCCAAGGATCAATATTAGGGCCTCTGCTATTTAGTATTTACACCAGCAGTTTTTGCAACAACCTAATACATTGTAAATCACACATGTATGCAGACGACACACAGCTGTACCTATCATTTGATAAGGATAAGTCTGTAGAAGCAGCCGAGAAAATAAATTTAGATCTTAAAATTATTGAGAAGGTTTCAAAAGAACAGTTTTTGTTTTTAAATCCTGTTAAATCGAAATTAATTTTGTTTGGAAATAAATTAACTATTGCTGGAATCGTTGAACATTTTATTGTAAAAGTAAATGACACCAATATACCGATTGTTAATAGTTCTAGTAATTTGGGTTTAAATTTTGATAACACATTTAGATACACTACACAAGTTACGAAGTACATACAAAAAATCTTATTTGGCATTAAAACTACTTTATCCGCACCGCAGATATCTATCCGAGAAAATAAAAACATTATTATGTGAATCGCGTGTATTGTCAAATTTTTCCTATTGTGCGCCCGTTTATTATCCTTGTGTTGATGTATTGACTAAAAATAGAATACAGAGAACACAAAATTCGTGCCTTAGATATATATTTGGAATACGTCGCAGAGACTATATATCACATAAACTAAAGGATTTAAAATGGTTGAATATGAATAATCGGCTAAAGTTACAGACTTTGTGTTTGTATTATCAATTAATTTGCACTAAGATACCACCATACCTATATAACAAAATTCGCTTTCGGTCAGATATTCATAATATTAATATTAGAAATAGAAATTACATAACACCTCCCTCTCATAAAACTAGTCTTTATGAACGGTCTTTTAGTTACAACATTTCTAAACTTTATAATGCTATACCTATAAATATTAAACAATTGACTGTAAAAAACTTTAAAAAATGAAAGGTCAATGTACCTATACATTAATCAGTAACTAGCAAAGAATTTAATTTTAGTTGAGAACAACAATGAAATAAGTTTAATTTATTTATTACTAAGATAGCAGTTTCTCTATTATCTCAGTTTAGTTTAGTTTAGTTTAGTTGATTTTTTACTGTTAGGGCCGGTTGTATCGACATGGTTCAGCCAAAGTTCAACTGAACTTTGTTTAAAATCCTATGTTACGATTGTTGCAACAATCGTAATCTTGGATTTTAAACGAAGTTCAGTTGAACTCTGGCTAAACCACATCGATGCAACCGGCCCTTAAGCATTATTCCAGTAATAACATTTTGGTTAGGCTAGGTCAGTGTATTAAACCGGGGGCAGATATTGTTTCTGCCTGCTTGAGCATAACCTAGTGGTTTTCCTTTGTTTTTTTTCATTTATTTTGATACATTTGATTTATTTTGATGCATTTGATATGTTGATGTATTGATCTGTTGATATATTTATTGTGTTGATTTGATGTACTTATTGTAAATTTGAAAGGAAAATAAATGTATTATTATTATTATTATTATTATTATTATTTGTTGAACAATAAAGTTAGAACCAAGCAGTATGTATTATTACAGGACAAACAAGTTTTTTGAGGGTTGGAAGAGAGAATGAGAGTACATAAGGGACAGTTTTCTATATTATGGTGGTTAAAAAATATGTATATATTCTGTCTCCTAACAAATAAGTCAACTTTTGGATTTTTCAATCATATTAAAAACAATAAAAAAAGTTGAGGTAATTTCCGGTTATACCAGATGCGAGAAATATGTATGGTATATGCATTTATAATCAATAGAATATCACATGTCCATTTCCGATTTAATATACACAAAAAAAACATTTATCTAAGTATAGTTGTGGCATTTTGTTCCTAGCTGAAAAATCGAGCAATGAAATTGATTGAGTCGCTTAAAATGATCACGCTGTAGGTACTGAAAAATTAAAAATTGGTGTAATAGTTTTACACCAAATTTTGTTCATCTGCTATAACAATTGACACATGGGCCCTTAAGGTCTTAAGTGGTTCTCCGATTGCATTACATAAATTGATATTTTTTCAGGTTTTGGTTACAGTATGTCTCACGTTCAAGAGAGTTACAGACGATGAGGCTTCCAGGCTGTTCTTGTACTTACAAAAATTGTCCAGAGAATGGAGTTTGCTCAACAACGTCACTTGGAGTAAAGTAGGAGCTGCAGTGGCTGATGCAACTTACGGGGGTTACCTTATTATTACAGCAGCCTTTTTTTGTTGGACATCTGATGGGGGAGTTGCCCACTCACAGGAGAATAACAGAATTTATATTACTTGGAATTGGGGCCATTTTATTCATTGCGCTGGGTGAGTGTCTTGGTTATGTTGTAAGTAATTCAAAGTTGACTCAGCACTTGAATCATGTGACACATTTTCCTCTCTATTTTTCACCAAAACAAAATAGGAATAGTTCTACTGCATCATAAATAAAAGTATAAACAGTATATCATGTTGATCTTTAATGTTGGTGAAATTTTGAGAAAATCTATGAATAAAAAAATAATAAAATTGGAAGTTTCAAACATCGCTATTATCTAACAGAAAGATAAATCTACTTATTGTTCTATTCTTATTTCCTTAATATGGTTTGTAATCAGCAAGGCGGTATCCCCAGTTTTGCAGAGCTGTGTCTGCGCTTATGAAATATACTTATACAAAGTATTTAAATACTTTTTTGTTGTAGTTGTAATGTACTTAGTACATTTCGTTTTCCAAGTAATTGTAATTATGCTTAAGTACAATTAGTACAATGTACTTGTACTTATATCTATCTTAATAATTTTTCCTAATTACAATTACTCTTCCATAAATACTTTTCGATAAATACAAGTATTTTTATAAGTACAATTACTTTCTAATAAACACAAGTACCTTAGAAAAGAAAAATTACATCCTTAACAAGTTCTTACAAGCATGTTATTTATCTCAGTTCAATTTAGATCTCAACAGGAAAGTGTGCTATTATTATACTCTCAGAGTTTTACGTCCTGAAGTATCGTGCTATATAAATACTGTTTCTCTCATTAAGATTTTTGTTGGCAAGTAATTAAATAAATAATATTTTTTAAATAGTTTTTTCATACCTTTCATATTTTATTATAGCCAATCAGAGGGTCTAGTTCTACGTTTGCTTTTTACTATAAAAATATTATTTCTAAATAATTTCTTTTAAATTTTCAACAATTTAGTATTGTTTCAGAGTTATTCATTAGTGTGAAATTTGAAACACAGAATAGAATTTTAAATTGAAAAATATTTGTATTCCTTATAAGTAGAGTTGGCATTTCGATCCGCAAATCATGGGTGGTGCCATGTAGAGAAATATCCAAGTACGTAAGCGAGACTTGTTTACTATTTTAGTCTACTGTTATGCGTCGAGGTGTCAATAACGTAATTTATTTCCCTCCGTTGTATTGTTGATAATTTTATTTTTGTATTTTATTCTTGATATTAATTTAATAATAAAGTATGTCAAACCTGCCCAAGGGTAAGAAATGGCCATACGCTGACAAAATGAATAAATTTATCAGTGAATTCTCAGATTTATTCTACAATGGTGCTATAATAATTTGTAAGGTGTGCGAGACTGACCTGATGTGCTGGGACAAACATGATTGTAAATCACGTAAATTCTGTGCAACATAAAACTAACAAAATTGGCGTGCCCTCGGCGACATAGTTTATATTCAATTTACTCTTAATGCTGTTTGCCTGTGATGTTCCGCTGCACTTACTCAATAAACAACCATTTCAGGAGTTCGGGAATAAATGCAATCCCAAGGTGACCTTACCAAGTCGTACAACGTTGCGTAACTATGTACTAACTGTAAGCGAAGACATTGTAAATAAGATCAAATGTGTACTAAAAAATACACCGCTGTGGTTATGTGTTGGCGAGACGACATATTGTCAAAAAAAATTCAATTGGAAATGTTATAGTACGTGTACTGAATCCTCTTGAACCAACATTTCCACTGTTACTAGCTAGCAAAAGACTAACTGAGTGTACTAGCCAAACAATTACGCGGGTGATGCTGGAGACGTTAGAAAAATTTGACCTGTCAAAAAGTCAAGTGTTTGTGACCGATGGTGCCGCAACAATGCGTTTAGTAGGCCGTTCTCTTCAATAACACGGTTGTAGGTTAGTACATGTTACGTGTAAAGTGCATGATTTACACCTTGTGGCAGAAACTATTCGACGAGGTTTTCCAAAGGTAGATGCATTAATAGAAGTACTAAAAAATAAGTGTTTCTTAAATCTCCTAAACGTCTTCGCGTATTTCCATAGCAAGTGTCCCGGTATTCCCGAACTACCACAGCCGGTTTTTACACATCGGGGAACATGTTTGGAGGCAGCATTTTATTATGTTGAATATTTAAAACAAATAAAAGCTCAATCCAGACGAGGCTGCAGCTATTAAGGAAAGCCAAACAAAATTCGAAGATGTTTCTGTTGAAACAGCTTTAAAAACTCTTCACAAGAACTATAAAGGATTACATGATGCCATACAAAACTTACTAAATAGTGCGTTGTCGTTAGCGGAGTCACTGCAAATAGTGGACGAAGTAATTTGACTGCTACACTCTATAAGTGACGCAAAAAATGAGCCCGTTGGAGAAAAGTTCGCACGTGTGTTAAAGCAAGACACCGGTTTTACCAGATTAAGACAAATTTGTGATGGTACTGATGGTGCATCTGCAGATTCGTTAAGTGATTTCAAAGACTATTTTAAGTATGCCAGTATTACATCAATAGATGTCTAACGGTCGTTCTCAAAATATAAGCATATTTTTTCACCACGTCGAATATTACTCTCGGAGACAACCATAGAAACATATATGACGCTGCAAAGTTTTTACACATCTTTTCCAATTTGTGATAACCAAGCCAGTTGAGAGGGTAAGTTGTTCATACATTGTAATAAATTGTAACAGTTTATTGCTTATATTATTAATTTCTTTGCTTATACTTATTATGGTGCGTACGCCAATGTCCTGCGGCGCATTTTTGCCAACTCTACTTATAAGTGACTAAAATACATAAACAAATTATTTACCATATGTATATATGTAATGTTGCCTTTCAGGGATATATTTTTATTCACAAATTTGATAGATATTTGGTGGTCTAGATGTTTTACACACATAAACATATCACATTCATATGGATATATACAATGTTTTATTTTGACTATAGTTAAACAGATTGGTTTTAATTAAAACTGATTTTTTATTGTTATAAATTTTGATTGTAGATTTTTTATTGAACCTATTACAAATTCGTCAAAGTATTACAAAAATATTAAGTAATTTGGCATAGAGTTTTGTTTGTATGTGTTCTGCTAACATAATGGTTTACACTTTAGTACCAGTTGTAAAAAAATATACACTATGCTTTGCTAATTTAACACTTACTTTATTAACAATAATGTTATGGACTTGCATTAAAAATCATAAATTCTGTTCTTACCGAAATAATAAAAGGACAATTTTTTACAATGCTAATTATTCTATTTCAGTTAATTATATATTCAAGTGAGCGCTTGAGAAACATATTTGTGTTTTATCTCATTAATTCATTTTGTTTTCCTTTTTTTAATTGAGTACCATATGGGAAGATATATCCTTGGTATGTCCTTCTTTAATTTCGCTATACTATTGTTTGTCTTCGCCTGTAGTGTAATAATAAAAATTTATTGCTATCCATAGAAGAAAATAATATAATTTCAATACCTTTTGATTCAATGGAGATTAATTAATATGTATGATAGGTATTAAAATATGTTTGTTATTTGATTTAATTAATGTTATTAATAACAATACATTAGGTGCAATATGGAGGAGAGAAAGGTACTATTATTAATTTAATAATTTAATTACAATGGTGTATTGATTCCATTATTATTTTTATTTTAATAGATAAAACTACAAAATCTTCAAGAATTTTCAACAACTTTTGTGGACTCTATAAATAATAATAATTTAATAATTATATTTATTCACCAAATAGAATTATAATAATATATAAATAAACAAAATTAATATGTAAATATTCAATTTGAGGCAATAAATATGGAGAAATTCACAAAAGAAAATAGATGGAAAATTTTTGTGAAGAGATGAACATAATTTTTTCTTCTATTACACTGCAATGTGTTACAAATTACATTACAAACAGACAAGAAAGAAGGAAGAACACACATTACAACTAAACCTGTAACAACTAAGGATAGGGAGGAAGCAATAAATGACCCCAATTCCAGGGTTGATACTGAGAGATGTGTCACCGCGTAAATATGTTTGCATGTATGTCAAAATATCTTACCTTGTGGTTATTTTGGCGAATTCAGCAACATCCAAAGTTGATATGAGGAGGGCTTAAAGTATTTGTAAATGTAACACTAACACACACAATTGCATATGTATTTTTAACCATTACAATAGTAAAAGTATATTACTAATATTAATGCACCATTAAAACATTATTCAAGCCGCAAGCATTGATTGTTTCATCCACGCTAATCCAGATATATTTATCATTCAATTCAGAAAAAACTTTTGGTTTAATACTGTCACATCTCTGTGATAAATATTTTTTTTCTCAGTGTTGTTTTGAATGGCACCTGGACATTGCTATTCTGCCCACTGATACACTTTTACAAAATTTGTCTAACTAGTAGAGGAACTGTTACAAATAAGGGGCATTTATTATGCGCTATCGTGGTATTTCAGTTGTACGAGTCGCTATCTATTAAATGGCTGCTACTAGTTCAATTTAAGACGTATATGTGTGTAAAGTTTATATCAAAGCTATTTGCCACATAAAAAACGCGGGCTTCTTTGGTGGCGGTAAAGGGATCAAAGAAACCAACGTTTTTTACGTTGCAACCAAGTTTGAAATAAACTTTAAGTATGGTTACCGAACTGCTGCATTCCTAAAGACATAATGAGTTTTCTTATTTCTTGATTCTACAAAAATTTATATTGCTATGAACATTTTTGGTTGTTTTCCAATATGAGCTATTTTAGAGCTATAAATATAGGCAAGGGGAGAACAATGAATTCAGTGCCTAATGTGGGGATTATGGGCCCATGTAGACTGTTCTAGTGCGATTCCTGCTCCTAATTCTGCCAAAGATTTTAAAATAAGATTTAAATAGAGTTTTTCTATTTGCGATTTGTGTGGCTAGGTTTAAGATAAAGAATTTATATTTTTTTTTCAGTTTTAAAGAATATGTTAAGTTTCTAATAAATTTCTTTTGCATTATTGTGGCCTATTTTTGAGTTTTACTGTTCTGGTGCATCCAATTTATGCAGTTCGTGTCAGAATTATATACCAGCTCATATTTCTAGCATAGCTGATCAAAGTAATAAAAGTGAATTGTTTTAATTTATTAGCTGTTAAAAAAGATATTTCTTCAATACCCGAAAGTTGCCAGATTTTTGCAGTGTTAACAAAAAATACGAAATTCAGATCTCAAAAATAAAATGGTATACCCATATTTGGACGGCATTAAATAGAAAGGAATCAAGCCACAAAAATAAAGCCAAATTGATTTTAATGAATGTAAATGGAATATACCGTAAATAAAATTTTATTTTTCAATTGATTTGCAGTATAATCTACACCTAGTGAACATTTTCCTTACAAAAAGTTAATATTGTAATTTAAATATTGTAATTTTAGTGAAGCAAAATATTTGAGGGGATATTTCTTGATTTGTACACAAAGTTGGTTGGATCCATTCTGTTTAACATCGTCCATTTGTACCAGTTTCTCTAATATTATAACTTGCACACTTTTTATGACTGTCTGAAGAAATATGTCTCTTAATGTTTGTTTTCACGATGAACGAAAGCAAGTTTTTACACCTTGTGCAATATAACTCTGTGCCGTTAAATTACAACTCCGGGAAATCACTAATCTACAAGTTTATTTCATCCTCTGAAGGAATGGAACAAAACATATAATAAAAGTTAACCTCCGTTGTCCTTAATTTCACACTGTTTACGTATCTACGTGTTATTCCATTGAAGTTTTTTAAATATTACTTATTTAGAGTGTATTTAGCATGGGGCAGTGGGCGTAAATATGATAGCCAAGGTGGATACGTATATATCAATTTATGCGTTGGCATTACTATTGGACAGTCGACAATAACGAGCATCCCCGTCAAGATGATGGTCAGTAAGTAATTGTTTCTTATGGTTGCAAGCCGTCTAGTTAGGGGATGAGGTATGGACATCCGCTTAATTTCCGATATTCAATCAGTGAAGTTAAGCAGCACTGTTCGAGTCCAGCAATTGGATGGATGGACGATAGCTCGTCTAACAGTCGGTAGACTGTCAACAGACAATCCCGGGAAGGCCGCTAGCCTGATGCAGGCGGAGAGGTGAGCACGGGAGGAGGATCGAAGAGACCTACCCAGGAGGTTTGCCACTCTGCTAGCGGTGCAGGCGGGCAGGCCCAGGCGGTGGGTTAATTGACAGTCGAAGGCCGTGGTTCGGAGTCCACGCTAAACTGTAGGTCCCTAGGTAAGGGCCCATTGTGGCCTACTTGCCTAGTAAAATAAGTAGCTACTACTACTACTACTAAGCCGTCTAGTTACTTGATAAATACCCTCAATATTTTTATAAAGAAAACACATTTATTGCATAGTAGATAAAAATATTTTGTTATTTTACATTGTTTGGGAATGTTTAATTTAATTATTAAACACTACAGGTAATACAACCCCCTGTATTCCTGAATGTACCTCAAGGTACCTTGTGTGGGAGAGAGCTTCACATTTAGAGGCAATGGATACACATCCAATGTCCAAGTATGCTAGGATTAACTTCTGGTTTAGAAAAAATCCTAGCTCCTCGACCGGGGATCAAACCTGGCACTCCAGGGTGAGAGACAAGTGTCCTTACCACTTGAACACAAAGCCACAATTAGGTGTTCACAATATAATATTGGAATCTGTGTAAGTCTTACAGGAATTTATTTTTACCTCCCGATCTTTAGTAAAAACAAATATTTTCTGTTTAGTTTGAGGCTCACAACTTTTTCATAAATTTGGTAATGTAAATTTGTTTATAGAAATACCATATTTTTGCCTCTGAATATTAAATATACAATTGGCCCTCATTCGACAGTTATATTCTAAGTATCATGTAAACAAAAATTAACTAATATTTTTTTGCTTCAACTTTTTAGGAAGTCTATCATTTGCCGCCTTAGATTCAGTACCACCAGATCTAGTGGACAACGCTGCCATAGTCGGAACTGTCTCCCTAGTGACTGGAGCTTTATTCTTGCTAGACATGGGCGGTCCGAAAGCCAAGAAACCGTCGCAGTCACAAACCAAAACAAGAAGAGATTCAGCATATAAACCTTCAGTACCAAGAAGCATTAGCCAACAAGTACACGATATAGAAAAAGGAATACAAAATTCAGAAAGGAAACATTTAGATGTCTCTGAACCAAAGAAATTGAAGAAGGAGGTTAAAAATAATGGAATTAAGAATGGGCGAGGTCAGCAAAATGATGGGATGGTGGAAATGGAGCCTTCAAAAAATATGAAAGGTTGGTGAGATATCTTAGATTTTTTTATTGGTATTAAAATTTTATGGGATCTAGTCCACGAAATAAATAAAAGGTGGAGCAAAAGTCAGTACCCGATTGTTTCGTTTATATTAGTGAGGACATGCATGAAACAGTTGAGTCTTTGGTGTTAAATGTTTATTGGGAACCTTAAATTTTATTATATTATGAGCAGAAAATGACTTAAAGCAAATGGCCACCTCAGCAGTGATGCAGTGACGCGACTGTTTTATGGAACTTTCCATTACTTTTTCACTCGGCCGTTCGGTAGTCCCACAGGAAAAAGTCTGACTCTGTCAAATCGGGTGATGTTGGTGGCCATCCAAAACCACCGCTTTTTTAATTGAGATGTTCAGGAAACATTTCCCTCAAAATAACCAATGAATCTCGTACCGTATGTGCCGTGGCGCTGGCCGTTCTGTTGGAACCATATATTTTTTAGGCCAATTTCATTCATTTTGGGTTGCAAAAAGTTGCGGAGGATCGACTTATAGCGCGATTACTGTGTTGTCTACAGCTTCCTAGAGAAGATACATTTCCAGTGTAGATGCCACACTGTACAGTCACTCGTTCACAGGTTCTCAGTTCCTGTTCTATACTAACTTACAGGGAAGTTGAATTATTCATCTAAATTGTAGTAAAACTTTATAAAGATAGAGTTCGTAGGATTCAAGTATTAGACTGAAGGAAATCGTGACACATTCTCAAAAAGAAACACGACGCAGCGCACAGTGTTTCAAACTTATTGTTTCTCACCGGCGCGGCGCAGTGAAGTAGGATATGAAAAAATATATCAGAAATATCTAAACAAAAGTTGGAAATTACGTCACAAGTAGTTTGTTCACATTTTCTTGTCCAATGGGCAATTGGCTTCGACGAGCAACTAACACAGAGAATCCTTACCAGACTCCACCTGGGAACGTGTTCATTTTGGGTATTTGGCATGGTTCCCTTGTGCAGTACTTTGTCACAATAATTTTTGGAACATTACTGAATGTGTTATAAATGTTTTTGAATGTATACTATTTCCAAAGTCAGTAAGAATGATATAAAAACGCCGACAATGGAATTCAAACACCCGACAAAGGGATTTACTCCTTTAATAGATAAATCCCTTTGTTTGGCGTTTTTTATAGCGATCAACTGACTTTGGAAATATACGTAATATGATCCCTTACCTTAAATACTATGCTTATTTCAGGCTACCAACAAATGAAAAACGATTTTCCCAGAAGATTTGGAATTTATGGAAAGGATGTTACTGACTATGGTGGGAGCGAAACAGATGATACTGACGATATACATCTACCACCTAAAATGGAGTCACATTCTCCTGTTTGGAGTCATATAAGAAAGGGTAGAAATATTGGCATTATTGGGTACAGGTGATGTGGAATATGGGATAATTTTTGCATTTTGACACCCAAACATACTTTATAATTATATCTAGGCAGAGATTATTTATGTTTACCTATAAACACTAACCATATTTACTTACAGTTGATTTCAGAGATATAAGTAATATAAAAAAACGGCAAATCACCCTAGAAAAATATCCCCGGCGGAATCTTCGTTAAATTCTTTATCCGTGATTTTATTGCATTTTTTATATTTCTTGTACCTCTGAAATGAACCATATGTGATTTTAGATTATTTCTTCAATATTTGAGGTTACGGACTAATGAAATAGAATATTTGTAAATATCTCGTTTCATTTATTTGATACAATGTCATATTTGTGGTTTCTATCGTCTATATTTCTCGTCATTAGTTGATTTTTTCTGAAGTGTTTTCAGTCTTTTGCTCCATCAATATTGAGTAAAATGGTGTTACATCATGTAGAACAGCAAGATCCTCTTTCATTATATTCGATTACCAACATCTAATACACGAAAAGAGAAAGATTTTAAATTATTTTTAGGAATTATAAACCATATTCTATCTATAGAGGCAACAGTCACCAATCTTTATGATGCGATATTCAACACTATTGGTTACCATCATACGATTTTCTACCTATTTTGCTGGAACTCCTCGCCGTTTACGAATGCGATTGTACAGTCTTGAAACATGAGAGCTGCCAATGTTCTCCTCAAGATGTATGGGAAATTCCACATTTTGTTTACTGGGAACGGTGATAGAAGTTCTTTGATACCTATCATTGTATTGTGGTATTTAATCTATTCGTTTCCTTTTTTAAGTCCATTTTGCTTACCGAACCACAATCTGACGTAATTTTTTTCGTTGAAGTATTTGAAAGCTCTAGTTTATGCATCTACGATAAGAATGTGTAACCTACTCAGGAGTGCATTGATAATATCTACTTACCAAACCACAATCCGATGGAACTTTTCCCGTTCTAGTTTATGCAGCTCTTATCAAAATCCGCAGGCCATATAGCTACGTGTTTACAATACCGACGACACATACGATGTATCATTTTTGAACGATTACGAGAGTTAATGATATACATCAGTACGGAGTCAGATGTACAACATTTCGAGTAATTACTCCTGAGAAACTCAAAATTTACATAATTGTAAAACAGCTTATAATTCAAATATTTTGCGTACATCTTTATATACTTACACTATTTTTGTTGTGTTAGTGACGAGAATTATTTCTGTAATTTCAGCTTTATATATTTGATTCACCCTGCATAGATCCAAGCCAGGAAGTTATTATTACTGCACTGAACTTCTTTTAGTTACTAACTACATTAGAACAAACTAATTATCTGGAAAAAAATATCGACAATGTATATTCAGGGCCTTAGGCAGTTGAGATTATTCTGCCATTTATATGTCAATTGCCTATTGAAAATAGTTCTTTTGGGTTATCATATCACTATAGCTTATTAACAATAAAATAACAATGTGCCATAAGTAAACATTGCGAAAAATTACTAATTTAAATTTTGCATCAACCCACTGATTAGTTTTCTCGTTTTGTTACTAATTAAGTAAAGACCTAGCAGACAATAATTAACTTAAAATTAATTAATGTTATCACTGCTTTACTAAAAACAAGTATAGGTATAAAGTAAAAGGGTGTTAATTTATGCTGATAGAGACAAATGTCAACAATGTGTTGACTTGATTTATGTAAATTTAAAAGAAAAAATGTGAAAGGATATTAACAGTAAAATAATATAAAATAAGTTGCTGCACTAACTAAAAAACTGTACGGAAAAATAAATTTTATTTTTATATTGTTCTTTTATTTATCAATCAAGTCATAAGTAAAAATTAAATAATTTCGAGGTTTTTTTTTCTCCCGGAGACATTGAATACCAAAAGTCAAGTCAAATTTTTAATGAAAGCAGGATATATGTAAATGGGTTAGAAATAAAAAGGTACAAGTAGAGTTGTTATGTGTGAAAATTTTGAAACTTTACTTTTAATTTCTTATCCATATACTAGAGAACATGGTAAAAAAGCTTAACAGGTAAACGATACGAAAAAAAGTTGTTTGGTGGCTCAGAAATCTTCAAAAACTGCATTTCATTAATTAGATTAATAGTGCAATTTTGTCTGTATATTTTAGAACCTATTCACACAAAAAATAAAGAAGCCATTCCAAGGATAAGTATCCTCAGTTTACCAAAAAATGTATTGCAAAACTAAGTCAAAAACATTATTTTCATGCATAATTTTCATTTATGTATAAATTATAGAAAGGAACCGTAGAAACTCTCTGGTCAATTTTCAGGTCAGTATGGTAAATATGACATAGTATCCTCCCCAATCATTCTACCCAAACAAAAGGAACCGGAAGAAGAGCGTCCTCCTAGTCATCCTGGGGATCCAGGTTATGTCCAGTATACGGCCCAACATTGGGGTGAAACTAGTTCCAAAACCCCTAGGCACAGTCCTACTGAAGTTTAGAATTCCTATTTTGTTTACGGTTTTTGATTTATTTTAGTAGACGTATTTTATCAACTGTTAAGTTTGAGATAATTTTGTTAGTTTTTTAATAAAATCTTGTAGTTGATATTTTTTTTTCACTCTTGTTGAGTTATAAAGATTTTTATCCATGAACGTGTTGGGAAAATTGGCAAAAATTGATGAAAATTAAATCAGTTTATCGAAATGGCAAGTCCACAGATTGGACAAGAAAACAATAAAATAAATATCATTTTCTTTCCTCTTGATTTTGCCACTTTATGACACAAAAGCCGTGCTTATAAGAAACCAATTAAAACGAAAGCCAGCAGTAGGAAATGCAATAAATTATTGTACGTAGTTTAAATTCGGATTACGATTATTTCCGTGATATATTTATGAAATTTGTTATAATTTTATAAATATGTGCTTTCCGTTTAGTAGTGAATATTTTTTAATAAACGAAAGTAATTTTGTTTTACAAAATTAAAGCAGTTTCTATTTGAAAGTCATTTGGGTAAGGTTATGATTCTTACGAAGTTATAAATTTCTATTAGTTCTGATAAAACATAAATACTGATGTCAAAGGAATCCAAAAAAAGGAAAAATTGTAACTGGGAAAATATAATTTCGACAAACTGGAATTGATTATTTAAATTCCAGTACGTGTTCGACGTAGTGAAAAATTATGCTTATATTTTGAGAATAACCATTCGATATCTATTGATGTAATACAAGCATACTTAAAATAGACCTTGAACTCATTTAACGGATCTGCAGATGCACCATCAGTACCATCACAAATTTGTCTTAATCTGTGAAAACCGGTGTCTTGCTTTACCACACGTGCGAACTTTATTTGTAAGTTCTGTATGGCGTCATGTAATCCTTTATAGTTCTTGTGAATAGTTTTTAAAGCTGTTTCAACAGAAACATCTTCGAATTTTGTCTGGCTTTCTTTAATAGCTGCAGCCTCGTCTGGATTGATTTATAGTATCACAGTTTTTATTTGTTGTAAATATTGAGCATAATAAAATACTGCCTCCAACCATGTTCCCCAATGTGTAAGGATCGGCTGTGGTGGTTTGGGAATACCGGGACACTTGCTATGAAATGCGCGAAGATGTTTAGGAGATTTAAAAAACACTTTTTTAGTACTTGTTATTAACGCATCTACCTCTGGAACACCTTGTCGATTAGTTTCTACCATAAGGTGTAAAGCATGCACTTTATACGTAACATGTACTAACCTACAACCGTATTGTTGAAGAGAATGGTCTACTAAACGCATTGTTGCGGCACCATCGGTCACAAACATCAACACTTGACTTTTTGACAGGTCAAATTTTTCTAACGTCTCCAGCATTACCCGCGTAATTGTTTGGTCAGTATACTCAGTTATTCTTTTGCTAGCTAGTAACAGTGGAAATATCGGTCACAAACATCAACACTTGACTTTTGACAGGTCAAATTTTTCTAACGTCTCCAGCATCACCCGCGTAACTGTTTGGCCAGTACACTTAGTCTTTTGCTAGCTAATAACAGTGGAAATGTTGGTTTAAGAGGGTCCAGTACACGTACTATACCATTTACAATTGATTTTTTTACAATCTGTCGTCTCTCCAAGACATAACCAGCCGTGTATTTTTTAGTACACATTTGATCTTATTTACAATATCTTCGCTTACAGTTGGTATATAGTTACGCAATGTTATGCGACTTGGTAACGTCACCTTGGGATTGTATTTATTCCAGAATTCTTGAAATGGTTGTTTATCGAGTATGTGCAGCGAAACATCACAGACAATCAACATTAAGAGTAAATCGAACATAAACTGTATTGTCGATGGCATGCAATTTTTTTTAGTTCTATGACGTTTACAATCACATTTATCCCAGCACATCAAGTCAGTCTCGCACACCTTACAAATTATTATACTGATAAACACTGATAAATTTAATTCACTTTGTCAAACTTTGTCAGCGCATGGCTGTTTTTACCCTTGGGCAGGTCTGAAATACTTTATTGTTAAATTAATATCAAGAATAAAATACAAAAAATAAAATTATCAACAATACAGCGGAGAGACATAAATTACGTTATTGACACCTCGATGCATATCAGTAGACTAAAATAGTGAACAAGTTTCGCTTACGTACTTGGGTATTTCTCCACCTGGCACCGCCCACGATTTTCGGATCGAAATGCCAACTCTAGTTATCGGTACTAATAGTGATAAACTAAAATATGTACTACCACATACTGTGGTACTACTCAATTATTCTACTTTGGCACATGACCATGGATGCGCAATGGTCTAAACTCCGCCCTTTCAATGTAAAGCGGTTTCTGTACCACACTAGCGATATTTCTTCTCTCTCTACTCGGCTAAGTGCCAAGCTAGGATTGTTGAGGTATAAGCTCGTATGTACATATATCTATGTTTAAATTCCAATGAGTCAGACGTCTAACTGGGTTTATAGTTTTTTTAACGTCTAAATACTGAAAAGGGATAAATAAGAGAAGGGAAAAAATCATCAGTGGGAACCGCAACACTCTGCAAGAATCAAAGATTAAGAAAAAAGGTTCTAAGAGTGAGAAATACTCATCGCTGGCTGATGATATAAATTGTTGCCAGATTTTCCATTGAAATTATTAAAACCTTTAATTTAAAACATTTTTATTTAATTTTCAATTTTAGTGGATTATTAACTATTACACAAATAAGGGAGTATAACGCGCCATTTCCAATAAAACAAACTACCGTACCAAACGTTACCAATTTTCGGACAACATATTTAGACAACGCTCCTCCCACAACGATGGGAGGACATGCCCACACTATAGTGTGAGGTGACGAAAAGTTGAATTTTTGGTGCCCCTTTTATAAAAGGGGCATCAAAATTCAATTTTTCCTCACCTCTCTCTTCTTTTCTTTTAGTTCGTTTTTGTTGTCGAAATTACCCACACAATTTGTTCCAAATCATAAACCAACCATCAGTAAATTGCAGCATATTATTATTTACATAAATTACTATTAAAATACCCAAAAATAAGTGGAGTTAGACATTCCCACTCCCTAGTTCTGTTTTATTTAGAGGCGAGCTTTTTACTGTAGTAGCTTGGCTCGTCAAATATATACACAAATCTTTACAGTTTACTTTTTATTTTTACATTGTTTTAAGCGGCACATGCTTTTGCATGCGTCGTTGATTTTTATTCAAAAGTTATTATACAATTTAAAAATGGTATTGTTTTTTAGGTGTTGTATTGTTTTAAAGTTTCTCGTTTTAAGCTCGGACCGGCCCCGTCGCCACCATACGCGGGGATGCTAGGTCGGCAACGAATCGGATGTCCGGCTAGGGCAATATATAATGTTCATATTAATTTATATAAAAACAGTTTTTGAATTTGAATTTCAATTTGGATTATTTAACAAATCAGGTACATAATCAACCGGAGACATGTTTTATTTCAGGGACTGTCTCTAAAATGAGGGGCCGCATGGTCATATTAACTAAATCCGGATTTGCGCCCGAAACCAGAATAAATTGGGTCCAAGCTGAGAGCTTGGAGATTTTTGATTAGGGAGCGCAAAACTGTTATAAAAATTTAAGTGTAAAAATAATAAATATTAAGCTTTGAGGTGTCATCCCTCGTGTCATCCTTTCAATATTTAGCAGTCTCTAATCTTTCTTGACCCATCGATGAACATTAATGGATGCTCACCATTTTTAGGACAGAAGCAGCAGGAGCTTGTACATTTTTACTTCCATGGCGTGTCAAGTACAGGTAACAAGTACACGAAACACGAAACAACAGAATACAACTTGTTTAATAGAAAAAAGCTAACAAAAAATAGTTGTAAAACAAACATATTCTCGAATTTATTGCTGTACAAGGTGTGACAAATCCGCCAGGATTGATTTTATTTTATTAAATAAGTAGAACAAATAGAACAATACGATAGACTTAGTGCCATATTCCCCAAAAGAAACAATTATGCAGCTACGGACACGTGTTTCGGAGTTATTGCCCCTCATCAGCGTAGCGTAGCGTTATTTTAGTTCTTGTTTCTGATCTATCCCATCGTAGATCCAATTCCTTAGCTACGATACGTTGATGAGGGGCAATAACTCCGAAACACGTGTCCGTAGCTGCATAATTGTTTCTTTTTGGGGGATATGGCACTAAACCTTCTTTGTTTTATTTTGAACCCCAATAAATCTATCTTGTTTTATTCGTATGTGCCAGGTGGAAATGAGCAGTACACATAGAGCTCTGTGTGTTGACTGTGCTCATCGATGCCCCAAATTTGGCACATGGGAACATGAAGACACTAATTGAGTACTGTGTACTGTACTTTCCAGCCTTATTTTAGTTCTTGTTCCTGATCTATCTCATCGTAGATCAAATTCCTTAGCTATGCTACGCTGATAAGGGGCAATAACTCCGAAACACGTGTCCGTAGCTGCATCATTGTTTCTTTTTGGGGGATATGGCACTAAACCTTCATTGTTTTACAGTGGCGGCTGGTGAAATTTCGGCTATGTCATATCTCAGTATTGGAGCATGGGACCCAAGCGATACTTAAAGGCGTAACTATCAGGACTAAATGAGGAAGTTTTGCAGAAAAAAATTGCGCTTGAAATTTGCGAAAAAAAGTTGGAAAAAATGTGTGCCCCCCAGGTTATTTTTTAAACGATTTGTAAAATATTTGTGAAACATTTTTTTTCAGAATCAGGTGGAAAATATAAGTTCACATTTCAAATTTCATCGAAAAATATTGGTTTTCTATAAAGTTACACCGTTTTGAAATTTTATTTTAGATTCATTTTTCACTTTGCAAACTTCAAAACGGTGTAACTTTATAGAAAACCAATATTTTTCGATGAAATTTGAAATGTGAACTTATATTTTCCACCTGATTCTGAAAAAAATTTTTCTAAATATTTTACAAATCGTTTAAAAAAATAACCTGGAGGGCACAAATTTTTTCCAACTTTGTTTCGCAAATTTCAAGCGCAATTTTTTTTCTGCAAAACTTCCCCTCATTTAGTCCTGATAGTTACGCCTTTAAGTATCGCTTGGGTCCCATGCTCCAATACTGAGATATGACATAGCCTAAATTTCACCAGCCGCCACTGTTGTTTTAAATAGAACAATGTTACAAAATATTTAATTAATCTTCACAAGTCAGACTGTGCAACATAATTTCATTTTTTGCAAATTTTGCTTCGGTTCTCAGTATGGTCGTCTCTGGATGCACCATGTTTTAATTCCTAATACATTTCGTAGAGACTGGATGAAAATCTGGATAAATATTTTCTTCTCGAAATGAGATAATTTTCTTCGTAATAGTTCTTAATAATTTAAAACCAAATAATTTCATTTGACGCGAATTAATTTGAGGTTGGATTACATTATATGATCAATTTTATGCCATGATACAGAACCTGTGGGTGGATATTACGATTTAATTTCCCATAGAGTAAAAAAACACATAAGTATCAGTTTTGTGTTTTACAAAAATGTTAATCTCAAAGCTGTTTGTCACTACGTTATTTATCAAATATAATATCATAGATAACATAATAAGAAACTATATGAAATATTTATTTGCGTATTTATCAAACCTCTGCATGAAACTTCAAGAAATTATTTCATGTTTTCAATCATAAGCATGCGCGGTAAACATGGGCGCAGCCAGGAAGTGGCATGAGGGGCAGTTGCCCCTGAAAAGTGACGAAAGGTATCAAGATCAAAATAAATTAATGGAAATACAAAATAAAGTTTGTATAGCAAAAAAAGGAAATCTGACATTTAGAAACCAAGCGAGAGTATGAAAAACATGGTTGCTAAAGATTAGATCGCATAGTCTACCTGTCTTAGGGCCGGTTTATCAATGCTTGGTTAGCTAAATGATCCGTCGATTAGTGACCTCTCGGCCAATATAATTCGCCCATTTCACACTAACCGATGGATAATTTTGCTAACTATGCATTGAAAAACCGGGCCTAAGTCTGTAGACTTAAGACAGTTATATTGCACGGTCTAATCGGTTGAAGCAGTCATTGAGGACAGCGATATGTTTTGTTTTTTTTTAATTTGTATTTTTTGTAGCGAATTATGTTAGTGTATATTTATATGCGTTTTAGAATAACATTATTTGAAATTTTATGTTACCAAAGTTGCTGTTTTGTTTTTGGAAGATTATATTTAAGCTGCTTAAAACATTTTCAACTCTTTACTTAATTGTGTGTGTGATTAATACAGGAGAAAAAAATATGATTTAGATCGCCAAGAGAGAGTCGTCGCATGAGCAGAAAGGAGTACTTTTTTACATCTATTTTAAAAAGATAAGAAAATTCCGAGATGGGAGGAATAAATTTGGGAAGCGTAGAATTAATATAAGGGCCCCCGCGCACTAGCAGTAAGGTTGTGACAACCAGCAAAGTCTAATACTGAGATTTATCTCCCGCTGCGTACTGGCAACGACGCGGCGGGGCATATCACTCGATATTCCTCTGTTGACCGTCGCGTGGTAACTAGTCGCCACGACCTGACCACTAATGCACGGGGGCTCTAAGAGTAGGGATTATTTGTAGTTTTTCTTGTTTTAGATTTTGGTGAGTAGTAACCTCGTTAGCTGTCTGCTCTACAATTTCGTTTCCTATTCCATGATCTCTTGCTTTTTTGTTTTAGGCGTATGTAACGAGGATGGCCCTTTCAAGTCTTTAGAGTTTATTTTCATTTTTATGTACTGTAAATAAGAAGTGCTTTGACTGATTCTTTTGTGTTTGAATTTTTTTTAGTTTTATTAACAAGGATCAATATTGATATATTTTTTTGTTTTTTAATAACAAATTTCATACAGTATTATGTTTGGTCCTCCCTGGAAAATTTTTTAGCGGCGCCGATGGCAGTGAATAGCATTTTAGTGCTTCATCTATTATTTATTACACTAAGCTATAGGGCGTTTTCACATCTACCGACACCAGTACCGGCACGATCACAGCACGACACCGATACCGACACGACAACGGCAGGAGCTCTTCACATTTAGCCGGCGTGCGAACGGGAATCGGCTGGCGGAGAGTACTTTTTTTAAAGTGGTGCAAGTGTATCATATCCATCTTCTAAATATTCGATTATTTCCTGCCAACTTTTCTCTCGAAGTATTTTATTTTTATGATTTTCATTTGTTTTGTCCCAAATACAGGGTTTTGTCTCCACAAGTTCGAGTTCGATTAAACTAACAATATCATATTTAAAACCAGCCATATTTTAAACTAAATTCATTAAACAAAGTAAATTAAAACTGTTGACGCACACCACAAGTACAAATTAATAAAAATCGGCGACGACACGAGTGGCGTGATTGCTCCTTAACGGCAAGTCGGCGCCTGCAACGACACTATACCGATATGTCGGTAAGTGTGCAAGCATCGCATTAACTTACATGAGATTTCGCGTCCACCTACATCGGTATCGGTGTCGTGTCGGTAGATGTGAAAACGCCCATACGACTGACGACTTCGACAGCTGAAAAATGGCATTTATAATATGCTTGTTTCTTTTGTTCAATAATTACGAATAGAATAAAATTGGTCACCATTGCTGGTGTTTGTGTGACTATAGACATTTAAAAAACAAAAAGGTTCCTCAAAAGTATTGTGACTACTACACATATATCGGCGCCGATTTCATGCATAAAATATAACAAGTTGAAAATAATTTTTTCCAATAATTATTTTGTAAATTTTTTGTTTTACTGTGGGATATTTTAAATAACTTATTTTTTGAGAAATAATTTGGTAAATATAAGCGACAAACCGCCTTTTAGACTTTTCTTCAGGGGGTATTGTAGTCCGATGTGTAGTCATTGATAATACTACAAAAAAAACATATATTTAAATGTTACTGTGGACAGGAAACAGCGCCAATTTTAGCGAAAAAGTCAATATAATAATAAAATATTTATTGCTTATAATTACAAACACCAACTTTAAATACAAATAAACATGTAGACCGATTCAATATACAAAAAAAAATGTAACAACAGACTTAGCTTAAGGCAGAACGTCTTAATCTAAACCGGTAGAATACAAAAATCAAATGCGGCCTTCAGATAATAGAAAGTTTGATGAGCTAAGTAATAAATCATTTCTTTCTCACAATAATTACAATAATAAACAGTTTCCCATCAGACGACAATTGCCATCGGTAAAAGTACCATGGAAAATTGTTTATCGCTTTCTTCTATTCTTTTTAATCATAAAAATAACTTTTACTCTATTCACACTTCCTAACTACACCAACGAAATGTTTTGAGCAAAAGAAAAAATATTTATATCTCATATTGAATTATAAATGATACAGATAAATATTGGACGGTTCTTAAATATAAATACTAACAGAATTAAAAAAATATAACAAATAATGACTATGATACATAGAAAATATAAAATATTTCATATAGGTAAATAATTTTAATAATATATACAGGTAATTCTGAAATTCGGGTTTGACTGCAAAAACTGCTGGTACAAATCGAAAAGGACGGGAATTTTGACTACTGGCCGTTTAGAAAATATTTTCAGGTAGTTGGCCCTATAAAAAGTTAAGTACATATCGTGCCTAGATATCATAAGCGTGAAAGTCTTTATACAAGTGAGAACTACTGGTTCCTAGTACTATGTTCTTGTTCTAAGTTAATATATTGTCTGACTAATCGAGATATTTCATGTGCTTGTTCAGTCTGTAGTCTTGTAACTCGTTGTTGCAAAAGATTTCCACATTTCATGTCCAAGAATAGCGCCCCGTCCTCAGATCTCACCTTCCTAGTACTGATGACCTCAGCGAACGGCCAATGTTGTATCGTTTCGTGAGTGGTCATATCCAAGAAGTGCACGCCGCTTCTGTTTAAAGCCAATATATGTTCTTGCCAGTTTTCATTTTCACCTATAACTCTCTTTACTGCAAAGAAAGAGCTACCAAATAGTGGCCAGTTGCTGAGTACTTGTAAAACTCTATGTTTCGCCCTTGATACGGGTAATCCAGCAGCTTGGCCCCAAGAGGTTTGGACTAATGCTAACCATTGCGGTGGACGCGGTTCTCGGATCCCAAGAACTGGTTTTGGGAGTAAGAACTTTACTTCCTTCAAGCTAGGGGAATGGCCAAGATCTGCAGCTCTGTGCAGCAGGGCTGCCACTAGAGCCATGTCTCGTACCGCGCTAGGAGGTAAATTGGGATTACCTAGTCTGAGCAGAAGTCCTTCTAGATAATCAGGCGCTACTTGGTTGAACAACACTTCGGTATACAAAGGACTAGCATCGTGTTTTAGAGTATGGTACCACACTGATCTACAGAAGATTAAGTAGAAAGGTTGTGCGGCTTTGTGTAACTCCGTAGTAACATCTAAAATATACTCATCAGCAGCCAGCGGCATTGTAAAAGCATCCCCTTGTACAATGCAGTACAAACTGAACTCCTGTTGCTCGACTTCGTTTGTTACTCCAATCAAGCTGCACAACTCCGCGATTACATCAGCTACAACTGTGCTGCATCTAGTGTTAACTACTCTTTCAGCACCACCAGGTAGACGATAGATTTGTCTTCTGGCGCTTCTACCCGCGCTGACTGCCGTAACTTCTTCCACAGAAGGGACGTTTTTGCGACCGCCACAACGCTGGGTTTTCCTTAAGTTTGACAGACAGACGGCAGCTGTGCCGTGGCATATTCGTCTCCGGTCATTGGCAGCACTGGTCAAGTGCTCTGTAAGGAACGGAAGGAGGGTGTCAGAGCATGCGAAGTACGCTGCCACTATGGAGAGGAGCCGCCAAGCTCGTTGACAGGATTCGGGTTGGTCGGATTTGTTGCTAGTTGTTTGCTTCATGAGTTGACAGTAGACTTCGTCCCGCAGTTGGGGGTATTTGTGGCAGTGCTGCAAAAAGGTAGATGGTTAATTTACATAAGAAGCTTTCCACTCACATACTAATTAGTGGCGGCTGGTGGATTTAGGTTATACAATATCTCAGTATTGGAGCATGGAACCCAAGCAATATTTTAAGGCACGACTATCAGTACTGATTGAAGAAGTTTTGCAGAAGAAAAATTGAAAAAAAATTGACCTAAATCCACCAGCCGCCACTGATGCTAATGGGGCAACCTGAGTGAAGGAGGTCAGTAGAAAATTCGCGGTAATGCTGGCAATATAGTGTAAAGGAAGTTGCCACAGAATTTCGGAGCACAGTGAACTAGAGATGAATGGGAGGGATTCAGAATATGTGATAAAAGACAATGCAGAATGGCAAGACCCAATTTGGTTCCTAGCGCCATTGGAAAGAGAGAGGGGAAGAGAGAGAGAGAGAGAATTTCTCATAATTGGTATCTGAAATTGGAATAAATTAGACATTTTTGAAAAATTTTCCCTTCATTACATTTAGGTGTCCAAAGTAGAGCTATCTCGTTCAATCAACGTATTAGGGGAGTACCTCAGAGTGGGTCCATTTTTATTTGAAATCCGCATCCGAAATTTTGTATCGAGTTAACTTGTGCAAATTCATATTAATGAAAATAATAAAAAAAACTTACCATTAAAACGGTGTAAACACACTTGACTTCAGACATATCCGGAGTTAAAGGTAAATCTCCGCAATATCTCAAAATGCAGTCAAAACATTCAACCGCTAGTGGTGTCATTTCCGGATCTTCTAATCTTAAAAGTGGGCCATCAATGGGAGTACTTTGCCACTTAATTAAATCTGTTTGTTGTTTCCACGTCCATTCCTTCCGTTTTTTCTTTCGACTTTACTGACGAGTCCATTTTGAGTAGCTCCAAACTAAAAAGAAAAAAATATATTAGAGGCCGAAAAAAAATTGTTGATATGCGATGGTTGTTTTTATAAATACATATATATTTATTAATCTATAAACTGAAGAAGAATTTTACTGATTTTAATCTCTGATGTGACCCGTATTGCATCTTTCGATATTTCTTGTTTCATTTCACAAATATAATCTTCTTTGGCATTTTCTTAATATTTTTTGAAATCCATGGAAAAATCATATAATAACTATTACTTTCTTTTTATGTTTTTCATAGTGGAGCTAATGGTTGAGGAAATATTTAGTTCCGTAATTCCATTATTTTTCTTGTTAAAATAATCGATATTTTGTTTATCCTTGAGGCAACTCCTTTTTATTGGAATTTATTTATTAATACTGTAATAAAGGTTTCAGAAAGAAAAGTTATACTTGGTACAATATTGCGTTTCGGTATCAATTTTGTTATTATTTGGGTCATTCAACAAACACTGACTGCAAATGTGTGTAATTTTATACATTCATCGATTCATTGATTCGTTCCGTCTATTTATACTCCGAGTTCTACATATTTACCTTAATTGTATATTATGTAAAGTAGCTGACACGTTAGATATTTCATAAACTTATTTTAAAAAAGTTGGTTATGCCTAATAAACGTTAGAAAGCTGGAAAATTATTTGATTTTTTCCGATACCTGCTTAACAATAATAATGGTAATTATAATAGGTGCCTATGCATTGTTTCCTTTTTTTTTAATTATTTATTTTTTCAGTAATCCAAATAGCGTAAAGTTGTAATACGTAATTATTTACAAAGCATATGATTGTCTAACCTTAAATAAGGTACTATTACTCAAATAATTTCTTTGTTGTCTGTAGACACTGGCCCTATATAATATACAGGGTGGGGCAATAGTGCGTGCGACTTCGATGATGGCTAGAAACTTGATTTAAAAACATGAATAAACTAGACAAAAAAGTATAACCGGAAATTATTTTCGACTATACAGGGTGAGCCAAGACGATTTTATAGGGTGAACTAACATTTTTTTAAATGGAATGTCATGCATATCAGAACATTTTTTGAAACCTCTTTGTGGCCTCCTTTTACTCCTGTATTATTATTGACTCTGTCCCAACCACTTGGATGTAATGATTTTTTTTGTTGAAATAATAATAATAGTAATAATAATATTTATTTATTTGTCCAACAGAAAATCCACTTACAGGACAAAATGTATGAAATACAATAAGAAAAAAAAATTATATTATAAGGGTACATAGTAGAATTAACTTAAACAAAGTAATACATATAACTACAATAATATAGCACTATAGGGTGACAATAATATAAAATAATAATGACAGCAATTTAGATCGAGTTATAAACATAATTATTCAATAAAGTAGGTAACATAACAATAATGGTGGGATAGTTAAGCTATGGATGAAAGTGTCTATGAATGGTTTCTTTTAAGGATAGAACTGAACAGAGATTAATATCACACAGATCAGATACAGAGTTAAAATTATGTGACATAACGTAAATAGGCGACTTTTTAATGACATTGGTTCTTGCATTAGGTGTGTAAAAAGTGATATTTTGTCTGGAATTGAAAGTTGGTACTCTAAAATTAAGGAGTTCAAGAAGTGGTGAGCAGTCAATTTTATTATGAAGCAGATTGTGGAGAAAAATTAAACTGTTCATAATCCGTCGAGTCTTTAATGATGACATCTCGAATCTAGATAAAAGTAATTCGTGGTTGAAGCCTCGACCAGGATATATACGATCATTTTTATAAGCTAAGAATTTTAAAAATTTTCTTTGGATAGATTCGAGATATGTTGAATGGTTCTCATAAATTGGGTACCAAATTAGAGATCCATACTCCAATTTGGAACGTACAAGTGAATAATAAAGAACATTCAACGCAGCGTCGTTAGTGAAAGATTTACAATTTCTGATAATGAAACCTAAAGTCTTTGAGGATGATAGCCCTAGATTGTTTATGTGTTCGGCAAAAGATAATTTATTATCAAACAGTATGCCTAAATCTTTTGGTGAATTTTGCCTATCTAACACTTGGTCGTTTAGATAATACTCATATAAAATTGGCTTGTTCTTTCGCGAGTAGCTTACGACTTTACACTTAGATACATTTAGATTAAGTTTGGAAGTAGTACACCATTCTATAAGCAAGTTAACCTGTGATTGTAAGAATAAGCAATCCTGTATTGTGTTAATCTTAGCATATATTTTTAGATCGTCTGCAAACAGGAGCTTATCACAGTCAATCACCTTAGTGACATCATCAATAAAGAGAAGAAATAAAAGCGGTCCAAGATTGGAGCCCTGCGGAACTCCAGACGTAGCCGTATACATATCCGACTTAAACCCATTGTATGCTACGTATTGTAATCTATTATCCAAGTAGGAAATAAAGAAATTAATCAAACTACAGGAAAACCCAAAATATGCGAGTTTAGATATTATAATAGAATGATTAATAGTATCGAAGGCCTTTGAGAAATCCGTATACACCACGTCCACCTGTCCCTGCGCATCTAAGGTTTCCGATATTTTTTGCGTAATTAGGGCTAAATTAGTTACCGTTGAGCGCTGCTCCATGAAACCATGTTGATCAATTGAAAGCGATTTTTTTACTGAAGGATAGACGTGATTGTATATGGAAATCTCGAAGACCTTCGCGAAATTAGACAAAATTGTAATGGGCCTGTAATTTGCTAAATTACTTTTATCACCATTTTTTAACACTGGACAAACTCTGGCTAATTTCCAACAATTTGGAAATTGAGACGTACGTAATGACAAATTAAAAATTATAGCCAACGGTTTAATGAAAACTCCAGAGCAGTCCTTGACCAAATAACTTGGAACTAGGTCATGACCGGCTGTCATTTTATTTTTAATTTCTTTATTGAAGTTTGTATGACTTCCTCGGTAAAATAGTTGATGTTAATACAAGGCATATTACTCAATTTATTACTCAAACTAGCGGAGTCAACATTATCTTGTATAAAAACGCTATTAAAATAATTTGCAAAACCATTTACAATGTTGTCAGGGGTATCGTATGGAATAGAATTATTAAGGTGCATCTTACCTGGTATACGTGTTGTGCCTTTTTTATTATGGATAAAAGACCAGAATTGATTTGAATCTGTTATGATACTATTTTCAGTTTTTTTTATATATATATTGTAAGCCTCACTGATTTGAGCTTTTATTATTGTACGCAACCTTTTGAAATCTTCTAAATAGATATGATTATTTGTCTTTCTATGTTTATTTCTGTAAAAGTTCTTAAGTTTAATATTTGTTATTAATTCGGGAGTGTACCACACAGGATACACACGTTTTCTACTTTTATGTAGAGGAACATATAAATCAAATAACGAATATAATTTAAGATAGAAACTCTCATAAGCTGCATCTACGTCTGAAAACTCGTAATGTCACTTACACGTGTATATTAAAAATCACTACAGTCACAATTATCGATTTTAAGAAAAATATATTATTATCAGTTATGAGACATCTGTGTGATGAGACTTAGCCATTTTCACTTCCTAAAAGTATACAGGGTGGCCAAAAATAAATTTTAAATTTACAACTGTTTGAACTGAATTCTCAGTTTGTCAAACGGAACACCCTGGATCTTTTTTGAACGATGTGATGTAGAATTGAAAAATTAAAATTTTTTTGTACGTACATCCCTATGACTATTTGTAACCATTTT
>JANEYF010002501.1:0-12500 GCA_029963845.1 Rhamnusium bicolor
CTTGTTTGCGAACGTGAACTTTAAACGAAGTTAAGTAAATGTCGGCTGAAGTTGGAAATAACACAGGAACGAAATAGAAATAAGAATGACTGAACAAGGTCTGTAAGAGGCGGTAACTTTCGTGTACTTGTTCAATTATGTAAATGCATAGCTTCTTATGGAACCCGCCGACTTTAACATAAACCTTGAACGATTGAGATATGGCAAACGGATTTATATTAGCAATTGCTTGTCATTCTCTGTGGAGACTTTCTGACGATATATTTCTCAAATCTGATAGCATTTGAGCATAGAGTGCGGACAAAATTTCATGTATACGTTCACAATAGTTACAGTGGCGTATTTAGGATTTGCTAAGGGGGGGGAACAGTGGTGTATTTAGGGGTGGGGGTGGTAGTAGTAGTAGTAACCCAAGCAGGAATTTTGCGACTTGTGACCACGTTTACATAGAGATTAATGTTGTGTTAGGTGTAGAAAATCGTCAACATGTGACCGACGACCTCTGGCCGACTAGACGACGACGTCGCTTACCAGTTGTTTTAACTACAGTAAAATAGACACATTTTAACAACATCTGGTGAACTGCAATACATGAACTGTGAACGTTGGTGTCTTCCCAAGTAACATTTTACCAACTACCGACTACTTTTTCACCAATTCCGACGTCAGAATTGTTACAAATGGTAATCGAGTAATAACTTAAATTTTGTAGTTGTAATACGACGTCGAACCAAATATTGCGCCGACCTCGCAAACCTACGGCTTAAGTCTGGACGATTTATCAACGTTGATTTGCCGTTGGAAAACGACTTAATAAGGTTTGATATGTTTTCAAGTCATTATCCAACGTTGATGAGACGTTGACAACTGACTAAAATAGGTAGAGTTATATTTTGAATAACTTACCAACGTTGGTTAGACGTTGACAACTGACTAAAATAGGTATGGTTAAATTTTGGAGTAACCTACCAATGTTGGGGTAGACGTTGGTGACTAACTGAATAGGTCAAGTTTGTTATGGAACACTTGCCAACGTTGGTTAGACGTTGGTTAGTGGCTTAATAGGTTTGGTCCTTTTTAGTTATTAACCAACGTTGGTTAGACGTTAATGACTAACTTAAGTAGCTCCGATTAATTTTTCGGTAATACACCTACTTCTGTATAACGTTGGTAACCGACTTGATAGGTAGCTACATTCATCTCAAGTAAACATTTTACCGACTACCGACTACCGACTACTTTTTTACTAATTATAAGGTCAGAATTATTACAAATATTAGTCAAGTAGAGTCTTAAATTTTATAGTTATGATACAACGTCGGAGCAACGTAGCTTGAACCTCGCAAACCTACTATTTACATCTAGCACATTTACCAACATTGGTTTGATGTCAGAAATCTACTTAATACGTTGAGTGTGTTCTTAGATTATTATCCAATGTTGATTAGACGTTGGTAACTGATTAATTAGATTTAGGTAATTTTTTGGGTAACATTCCAACGTTGGTTAGACGTTGCTGACTGACGTAGTCGTCTAGCAACGTCGGTTGGACGTTGGTGTTAGGCTTTTGGTCCTTGGTCTAACATAACCTCAAAATCAATGTCGATAATTCAGGTATTGATAGATATTTAGTAAAGATTTATACACCAACTGCAAGAGACGGTCGATATTATCGTGACTGTTTGGAATGAACGTTAGTGTTAGTGCAGATTTCTGCATCAAAGCCTACTAAAAGTTGGTGCAGGTAAAATTATTTAACCGTGAAGTCGCTATTAGTAAAAATAGTTGCACTTATTCCGCCTTCGCCATATTTTCTGGTTCCACAGAAGGAAATAATAGGCGGCCATGTTGATTATGTGTACAATTATTTTAAATACACAAAATTTGCCTCTTTTTTTCAAATAAAGTAAGTTTTTATTTACTCGTAAAATTAATTAAACAATATTTCAATTGCGCTTTCTTTGGAAACGGAAAATATTTTTTGAAAGTAAAGAAATAAAAATAGTACTTTCGTTCTTAAAATAAACATTATTCTTATGGGTTCACTATATTTTTCGATCTACTTTATATATATGCATCAATAAAATTTCTTTCGTTTCAGTTTTTACCCCACCAGATTTATTAAAATTTTATTCGAAGTATTTTGTATATAATACGTACTCAATGATAAACACGCCTTATCCATTTTATATAAATAGATAGGTACGACAAATAGAATAATATACAAAATTGCTTAGTTTCACTACCTACACCCGACTTTTTTGTAGGTCAGATTAAGGGCAAATTTTAAATAAGGTTGGTAATAGGCTGACAACCAACTTAAGCCGACGTAAAATTTGGTGAACATTTGGTCGGTAATCACAACGACTAAAGTCGGTCCTCTACGTCGAATCGACCCATATTTTATTGACCAGATTAGTACAAATATGGGTCATCCCGACGTTTTGTGTACGTCGCACACCGACTTTTAGTTGCGAACAGCAACGTCGGTTCGTCGTCAGAATGTTGCTTGGGTTAGGTTTATTATTGATGTTGTGGAAACGTCCCCATAAGATTGAATTATTAACTTATAGATTAGAGTAATTCATTAACGTTTTTATGGACAACGCATCGTGGTGTGATGCGTGCATGATAAAGAGATTAGAGAAAGAGGAAGAACTAATACAAACAACATAACCTATATATTTTTATTGTGTTATTCTATTATTCTCGTGATTTTCTTTGTCGGTTTCTCTTCTCGATGCAATGGAGAGGGAACAGGTATTCAAATATTCAACAACTTTTTACAACTAAGCAGTCGTATATGGTGCATATTTTAGAGGGATTGGGTGATGTGTGGTTTCCTTAGTGAAGTAAAGTCTAGTGATTATTAGCCTCCATAAAATTATACGTTGGTACGTACCAAACCAGAATTTATTATACCCGGTGCCTACGATATTACTAGCCAGCCTATAACTTCTTTGTAAAAAAAATATCGATTTCAAATTTTGGGATGTTGTATGGTTGAATACGGTGCACAGTTCGAGTGCTTCCCGATCTGATTTTCATTTCCGGTTTAACCGAAACTAGTATAGAATTTGTTATTTTTAATGGAACACCCTGTATATTATTCGAAATTTAGATTGCCCAGGAAATTGTAGGTCCAAAACATATAGCGAACCTACCCTATATTTATCTTTAACAGTTTTCGAGAAAATGGCGGCTGAAAATGTTATATCAATCATAAATTATTTCATTTTCACATAAAACAAATGAATGTAGGAACAAATCTGTTACGGTTATTTAAGTTCTTTGGTGAGTAAAATTTGATAAAGTCATAAAAATTTCATTTCCGGCTGAACCTGAAGCACTACGAAAAGTGATTTTCAGGCTCAAATTACTTCGATATTTTTAATGGAACATCCTGTATTGAACCTTAAATTTACATTCTACTAACCTTTCTGGATATTTTTTTGTTTGTGGTGTCCCCTGTCTAAACCTAATAGTTTATGAGATATCGGCGACTGAATGTTCGCACCAACTAATTTGATCATCACTTATTCTTAAAGTAATGCTAGACTTTAGCTGAACATATTTAGCTGCAGAAGTAAAGAGCATAGCGGAGGATTTCGACGCGTTGAACTTTTAAGTTATTTTCAGAAGCATACTTTTCAATATAACTAAGGTCTTGATTAATACTAAGAGCTGCTTAGTGACAATTGTCGCTATTAAAGTGAAACAACAGTTGGGTATCATCCGCAGAAGTCTGCATAGACATATGTTTTATTTTATTATACATGTCAGCCGTGTATACAATGAAAAGCAGGGGACCTAAAATTGATCCTTGTGGAACTCTCGATGACACATTTCCAACAGAGTATTCAGTGCTTCCAATTCGCACTAGCTGAAATCGTGATTTTAAATAGTTTTCACAAAATAACAGTGCAATGGGGTCAAAACCATAATACTTCAGTTTAGCATACATGAGTTCATGACTGATGGTGTCAAATGCTTAGGAAAAAATCTAACATAATATATGTATACATATTTATTTATTTATCATACATTAGGCTTAGTTTACACTTTAACATGGGCCAATATATTAGAGATTTTAATTTAAATACTATTGAAAAATTTTAATAAAACAAATTTCTTCTACTGAAAACATCACAATAAAACACAGAAAGTGAAGCTCTACTTTCTGTCGCTCTAAATTTAGGTGAAAACAGCTGTGGTGTTGATTCCAGAACACAACTGATCCAAACGTCAACAGTAATGTTTTTAGTTAGAAAAGCATATATATTGTTACGTGTTTGCTATCCACACAAACACCTCTACTCGTAGATTCTTTAATTGAAAGTCCAGGTAACACTTATTCACTACTTTATTTACTAATTAACAATTAACAACAATAGATTAATCACTGTCCTAATTATAATCACAACTGCACACTTATGTCTCTTTCGTATTTCTTCTTTACTCGTTCACGTTCGACTTCAGACTGAGTCTCGGCACACCGTGTGTCTTATTTATACATCCATTCACACGATCTAGAGGAGTCCAGAATATTCCCGGCCGTTAGCGTACAATTCCAGTCTCATCTAACCAGTCTACACAGTCCAGTGGCGTAACAATATAAACTTTGCTAATTTTGTTGCAAAAGTTGGTTTCCACGCAATGTTAACATGACGTTGTTGGTCATCACTGTCAGTCCCATGCCAACGTAGTAGTGGACTCTAATTTTATCCACTGAATTGATGCAAAAGCGAGTCGGAAGATCGTTGTTGTGACGTTATCCAGTAATGTCAGGACGTGGTGGGTGACGTTGAAACAAAGTTAAAATGTTGCTTTAGGATAACATCGATCTTTTCCTTCTTTTTTAAGGTGTGGTTAAGTTGTACGTCTCTCGGAACTAAATCCTGGCTACCATTGGGTCGCAAAATTTGGCTTTTGTTAGATATTAAAATTAAATTTTCATTTGCGGAGAATTAAAACAACCATGTATTATGTACTTCCTAATTTATTAAGATTAAACAAAATAAAACCTTATTTGGGGGCGAGCTCCCCCTCTAAATCTGCCACTGAATAGTTATGAAGAGACATGCAGAATAATTATTACTAGCAAAATATTTAAAAAAAACATGCACCCGCTAAATTATAAATAATGATCTGAATTACATATATTTGGTTCCTCCAGTTCAGTATTCACCAGTTATTGAGTCAATATTAGTTGGTTAACAACTTTTATGTCAGATATAAATAAACACGTTCCATTGCCGTTCCAAACATTATTCAATCTGTCGGGTTCGTATGATCTTAGAAAGCTTGCCATAACTAGTTTATTAAAGCTTTATAAACAAAAGATTTTAATCATGAACTAGGGCCTCTAACGCACTACAATATTTATTAATTAAATAACTTTTTGTCGCATTTTTTATGCGAAATTTTGTCCGCAAATTCAATATACACTGTGTTCATTTGAAAACAGTCCAACTTCTTTTTTTTTAATTTAAATATTCGCCGCCACGTAGATTTTTGTTTCAAGGGGTAACTTTTTAGCGCTTAGGCAATGACGATCATTTCACTCCTCCAAGTCTCAGCACCCCCAACTTTAAAATATTTATTGAAGTCACCCCACTTGTCATACATCATTTTAATGTCAATTATATCACGAATATAGTTTTTAAATCGGTTGAGATTTGGAGTAGATATGAGGAAAAAATAGCTAGGGGATTAGGGGAGTGAATTGATCATCATTGCCTGAGCGCCAAAAAAGTTCAATCTTTTTTTATAGTTTAAAGAAAAAGAGGGTGGACAGTTTTCAAATGAACATAGTGTATACATACCTTCTTAACGTAGAAACATGTGTTTTATCCCGCGCCATCGCCTCATATTAATTAAAGATGAAATAATAGTGGAATATGCTTAAGGATTTTATTTAAATAACAAAACCGACAAATTATTCACGGTTTAGTATTTTGAAAAGGGTTTTTGGTAAAATGCCCTTATTTGTAAGGCAAATAATAAAGAGTGACAGGTGCGAATACGTGTAGGTCCATTACGACAGTGTGAAGACGTGTGATAGATGATTCTGCAGACTATATATTAAACTTTCCTCTTATATAAACTAATCCCAAGGAATTTCACAATTTTCTTACCAATTTAATTTTGTGAAAAATCTCAAAAATTCTCTCATATAGCGCTCATTTCTTAGTGTCAGCTTGGTTTAATATTAAGTGTACACTTATAAAATTAATCAATCAAATCGTAGTATGAAAAATGGTCTTATCAAAATTTGATGCAATAAATATCTTTTCAAAATCATTTAGCTTAATTTTATATAACTAAAAGCGAAGGGAAACATAATAACTGTCGATTTCTTTCAACAAATGTTGGAAATAACATACTTTGAACATCACTTTAGTTTTACTAAATCTCTCTAAGCGTTGTACTATATCCTACAGAAATATTATTTTAGCGGGCTGTTTTCCGTCTAAGAAAAAGTGATTTATTTGTTTCGAGAGACGCAGTATTAAATTTACGCGTTTCTCATTTTACCAGAGAGTTTCGAAAATTCACATATAATGACGTGTCTACGCGTATTGTTTCAAATTTTATAAAATAATTTTAATGTAAGAATGTTTTTCGTTTCTATGCAAAATTTAAAACTGAATAATATATTTATATTATTTTTTAATAAACAATCGAAATAATAATATCAACAATTGCTCGAAATTAAACTCGGTAATTTCAATTTTTTAATTTTTTCCTTTGTTAACTCTTATTACAGTAATTTTAACTTTTAAACTTTTTAATCATTGTTTCAAACAAAACACATTGTTTAAAAGACTTGTTTAAAATGTTTATTTAAAACATCACACCGTGTTTTAAACATGTTTTAAACGATTGTTTTAAATACGCCAACCATGGAATTTATAATATGTAATTTAAGATCCACTGCTCAGTTGTGTCTGTGATACCGACGTTTCCTCACATTTAGTCAGCTGGTGTGACTTTGATTAAAAATTATGTACAAATTATAATTTTTCCATGGTATTTATTGGTTTGAGGAATTTTTCTGCTAACATCGGCGCCTCCGGCATATTTTTTAAAAATTCCCAAATCGACAACAATTATTGATTAATTTATTTTGTGGATAGCCCAACATTTTAAAGTATTGAAAGTTCACAAGTCGTCGACTATTCAATTCACAGCATGCCCCGTAAAGTTTGAGAGTGTGTAAAATTGCGTGGAAACTCAATCAATTTTGGTGTACATATAATACATATTACTTGGGGAAAAAGTCATTAAAAGATTTTAATGATTAGTAAGCCTGGCCAAAGGATGGTAGATTCGGTGTCGGGCGCAATACCAATGCCATCGCGCGCTTGTTTATGATGACGATGACACGACAAACTTCAGTTGTTATCTGTCGGTACGCTGATAAAGTGAATAAATTTATCGGTGAATTTCCGGATTTATTCTATGATGGATGTAAAATAATTTGTCAAGTTTGTGATTAAGACTTAATGTGCTGGAATAAATACGGCTGCAAAATTCATGTCAATAGTAACCGGCATAAAAATACAAAAAAAATAGCGTGTCTTCTTTGGAACCTCAGTTTATGTTTGATTTACTGTTAATGCTGATTGCTTGTGATGTTCCCCTGCGCATATTGGATAAACCAGCATTTTGGGAGCTCTGGAATAAATATAATCCCCATGTGAATTTACCAAGTCGTTCATCGTTACGTAGATATGTACCAAGTGTTTGTGGAGACATTGTAAATAGGATTAAATGTGCATTAAAAAACACACCGCTGTGGTTATGTGTTGACGAGATGACAGATTGTAAAAAAAATTCTATTTTAAATGTTATAGTACGTGTACTCGACCCTGTAAAACCAACATTTCCACTTTTACTAGCTAGCAAAAGACTAACTGTGTGTACTGGCGAAACAATTACGCGGATGGTGTTGGAGACTTTCGAAAAATTGGAATTATCAACACGTGTTGATGTTTGTGACCGACGGTGCTGCGACAATGCGTTTGGTGGGCCGTTTTCTTCAAAGAGACGATTGTAGGTTTTTACATGTTACGTGTAAAGTGCATGCGTTCCATCTAGTAGCAGAAACGATACGAAAATGTTTTCCAGAGGTAGATGCATTAATAGCAAATACAAAAAAAGTATTTCTCAAATCTCCTAAACGGCTTCGAGCATTTCACACACTGTGTTCTGATATTCCGGAACCGCCAGATCCTATTCTTACACGTTGGGGAACGTGGTTGAAGGCAGCTTTTTATTATGCTGAATATTTTCAACAAATAAAAGCTGTGATACTACAGTTCAACTCTAACGAGGTTGCAGCTATTAAGGAAAGCCAGACAAGCTTTCAAGATCTCAGATTTGAAAACTATTTATAACAATTATAGAGGACTACATGACGCAATAGAAAAATTGAAAAATACTTCGTTGTCGATAGTGGAATCGCTGCAAATAGTGGACGACGTAAATACACAGCTACAGACTATAAATGACACAAAAAATGAGCCCGTTACTGAAAAAATTCGAGAGTGTATTACGGAAAGATCCTGATTTTACCAAATTAAGACAAATTTGTGATTGTACATCTACAGCTGCGTTAAATGAGTTCACAGAGTGTTTTACTTATGCCTGTATTACTTCTGTAGATGTCGAACGGTCTTTTTCAAAATACAAACATATTTTTTCACCACAGTGAACATCGCTTACTGAGACAACTGTAGAAACATATCTGATGCTACACAGTTATTTTAGAAGTGCTCCAGTTTGTGATAACGACAACCAAGCTACCTCATAAATCTGCTTAAGAAGGTGAGTTTTGTACATATTTTTATAAAGTGTACCAGTATTAATAAAATTTATTTCCATTTATTTTATTTATTTATTTATTTATTATTAGTTATCACTTAGATATACAATGTACATGTGTGAACGTCATTTAACAGTTTAATAATAATGTGCAGCACTAAGCTTACAAAATATAAGGAAATACATTAAAAAGAATTTAAAGCGAACGAAATAGTACAAAAACATATATCACAATATATAAAATATTTTTGTTTTTATTATTGCACTTATTCAAGTATTATGATATGATGCATACCCAGTACGTCTCTGTAGGATTAATGACCTTGGCCAGGCTTAATGATTACCAAGCGTTACATTTTCTATATCACATAGTATATATCCTTATCGATTATGACAACACAAATAAATAGGGAAAATAATAATAGTGACAACGATGAAAGCAGTAAATATCATCGCTTTATTTTTAAATTCAAAATTAGCAAACTAAGTTTTTTCTAAATAACAATATCTCATTTCCATTTAACCATAATTTATACTAATAGCAATTATGAGAATTATACTAAATAGATTTCTCGCGTACGCGATAAATTTATCCCAGGTTGCAAATATTACATAACCTTATTTTTTCCGTCTGTTTAACTGTGTTCGATATGCACCACATTGAATATTAACGTAACGCGACTCATATATGCTGGCAAGCCATCAGCAATAAAAATAGGACAGATTGAAACGTTGTCTGTTTACAAATCCCTTGTAGTCCAGTCGGAGATACTTCTGGGAGAACTCAAAGCCAAGATGCACCACCTGTTTGTTTTTACTATGTTCTCCATAGGTTATTCAAGTACACAATATACAAAATCGATTAACCGCAATCTGCTACTCCTAATAATATTATTTAAACACTGCTATGTAAAGAAACTATTATTGAATTCTTGCTGAAGTTGTTTAAAGAATTGTGTTAATGTTTTGATAGAATGGCAATGTGAATTACAAATAATATTACATAACCAGATATAAAATAATTTAAGTTTATAGATTTCGTAAGAGTTTATATAATTTAGAGTAATTTATTTTTTGAAATGGTACAATTTAACATTAATTTTAATGAACCAGTTCTATACCTTATAAACACTTAGTATATTTTTTATTATGTATTTTAATTTATCATATGCATATAATAGATATCTTCCTTTGTAATGTGTATAAACTTTTGGAATAATATGTAAAAAATAAGGTTTGAATTAATTTGTTGAAAGCTACCATTTTCAAATATAAGCCATTTTTTAGACAATTTTTATATTTTGCATCTCTGATAAAAATGAATCTAACGTTGTCGTCTATAATCGGTTGTCGATTTTAATAATCATATAAAAATTATATGAATTAATTAAAAACTGTTTTTTTCACTAGTATACGATGCCATAAAAATACTAATTATTTGAATTCGTGTTGGGTAGAAAGATAGATAAATAGGTGTATATATATATAGAAATAGATAACTAGATAGATTAGATTAGGAATCGAATATTTTCCAGGAATAAAATGTTTATAAATTGTTTCTACAAAACGACTTCACTTTTTAATTAATTAACTGGTCAAAGACCCTCAGATCATTATTACATACTTTTCCATAATTAAAACATTTTAAAAATTTAAAGACAAACTGTTGCAGCATGATACAAGCCCTCTTAAAATATGGAAATATTGGATGAGGCGGCGCAAATAAACAAACCTACAACCACTATTACAAGTACAAAAACGTTTTTTAAAACTTGTGTATGAAAGAAGCAATTTATACTACAGGTTTGTTATACCATACATCTGAAATACTACATATTGAGCAAATCTATAGTATTACGTTTTTGTATAGACCTTTTTTTTTTCATTTATAGATTTTAATAAACCTATCTCAGCAGCACAAAATATTGTACCAATGTTCAATCATATGGGCCCAGTATATGAATGGCCGCCTAATATATGACATTTATGACCAAATATTGCGCATATATTACTCTGAAATATTTTCCCAATATGTACAAATCTATATTTTGCCAATGTAGTCCATATATCCTTAAAATAATTATAACTAATATTGGGCACATATTGTTCTGAAATTTTTGTCCCAATATGTACAAATCTATATTTCGTTAATGTATCTATCTAAATATCCTCAGCAGCCTGAGATTCAAAACTCTTAATACTTCAACCGGTGGATGAGATATAGGGGTTAAATATAATTATTTCACTGAGAGCGCTGGATTATTCAACTATACCAGGTGTAAATAAAAACTGGCTCACCCCCTCTATTTTCATTGTTTACAGAAATAAATTGATAAAATTTTAATATTTGCTATACATATAAGATTGCATTAAAAGACAGTGTTTTAAATTTTTATGCACTTTCGGTTTCGCCCAAAATTACCCAAACTTTCTTATTTTAATTGGAATACCCTGTATATTTTTGCATTTTTGAAATCTATGGTGAATTCCGAATATAACGTTTTTCTTTAATTTTTTATTTATTTCTTTTTAACAAAAATTTTAATTTTTGATTTAGAGTGCTCTGATTTACAAAAAATGTTTCTGACAGGATTTCTTACTATTGTAAAAATTGAATTACTGCTTTATGATAAATACTCTTTCACATAGGAGCCTTCAAAAGCGTGAAAATCGGTTTTTCAAAAAAGTGCATATTTATCAAATCTCGAAACGGTTGGTGGCTCTTTGCGATATATTTAGAAAATACATCTTTTTACGATTATAGTGATACTCATAACAAGTTATGAGTCATAACTTAGCAATTCAATAAGAATTCACAGTAGAAAACAATTACCTCATCATTTTTATTTAGGTTCCCCTTGTTATACAATCTATTATATCCCTCCATGCTAAAAATATTTAAATCCTGATTTTGACATGTTTCGGTTAATATTATTACGTCAAGTTTATTTGTGAATCTTCATGTTAACGTTGTTGTAGTTTCCAGTTACAAAAACCTTGGCCTCGTTATAAGGCAATCATGAGGATATAATGACACTAACGTTTTGTTTTTACTGTTTAATTATTTTGTTCTGTCTAAGTTGAAATTTGCTAGTGAAATTTGGAATTCTGGGTATCAAGCATATACTAGCAATTTAGAATATATTCAACATAGATTTTGTAAAAATGTGTCATTTAGAATTGATGGAATTTACCGAATTGTTGAAGTGCCACATCAAGAGCTATTAACTAAGCATAATATGTTAAACCTTAAAGATAAAAGAGAAATATATTCTCTTATAGACTTACTTAATATTATTCACAGCAACTAAGATAGACTGCCTTTCTAAGTCAAATTAATTTTAATATGTCTTCAGTTGCAACTAGGCACACTATCAGTTTTTATTTAACAACCCCAAGGACCAATTTACTAAAGTTTTCCCTTTTTATTTTATTTACGCAACAATTATCATTGCGCTCAAGATAATTTTTATATATTTATTTGTAGTATTAGCTCAATCAAGTTGTTATTTATAAAACATAATGCTGTGCTGTGCTGTTTAATGTTTTCTTTATTGCTGCAAATACGTTGTAATATTTGTCAATTTTTAATTGTGATTAATATTGTTCCCATTTTTTTTTGTAGCGCCACAATTTTTGAGATTTAGTCTCATAAAAAATTATTAAATTTT